>OX940793.1:50724912-51299073 GCA_954870985.1 Trifolium fragiferum | reverse complement strand
GGGAAGATAACTCGTCAATATGTCTAGACTGTTTGATGTTTTCTTGTTCATTTTCATCAACATTTGAACAGTTTTCACTAGGTTCCTTTGCTGAATTTTGATTCACCAATGAGGAACTTTTATCTTGTAAATTGTCGTTTTCGTCCTGCTGAGTAAGTTCATGGAAGTCCAAACAGCTTTTGAAGACATTCTCCTGCTTTATACATGATGCAGCTTCTTCTGTGTTAGTTTCCTCCATGTGACAAATAGGCCCTTCTTCTCTTTGGCAATCTTCCGGCTGAACCCCGGAAGTACAATTATCAATATTAGAGCTATAAATACTGGATGGAACATCAGTTGTTGAAGCAATCTCCTCGTTGCCGTCATAGAAATCAGACCCTTCACCTGGTCCCAAATGAAATTGAGGAATGTTTAACTGCAAATTTTCCTCAATTGGCTCTGATTCTGAGATAGGGGCTTTCAATAAATGACCATCAACACTAACCAAGATCACCCCTGGATGAGAGCCCTGCAAGTCCTCAAGATTCTCTCCATCTAGATTGTCATGTTGACTACGCTCATCTTCCGACAAATCAGCTGAACCTTCAATTGTAAACTGATCATCTTGAAAATCGTAAAATCTCGGATCAAGATCAGATTCTGACCTTTGAAATTTTAGCAAAACTGAAGAATTATCGTCATCTGTCAACTGAAGCACCCCTGAACCAGACATACTATGATCAAGTCTATCACCAGTAGAATCAACTTTTACACTACTGTCTTCTGAAGTAAGTTCGCAGCTAGTAGCAGCTCCATCGTGATCCACCTCTTTTACAAAATAAGCCTCGCCGGAATTATCAAGATACATATGAAAATTTGCTTCAACCCCATTAACATTTATCCGAACAATCTTTTCAGCACCTTTAAGAACACCTTGAAATTTACCAAACCGAACATACCACGGCGTACTCCTAAAAGTCCCATCTTGTTGTTGAACAACAATGACATCAACAGCACCACCAAAGGGGTGAAAAGGGGTAGCAACTGAATAAACACCTCCCATCAAGTTTCTAACTTTTTCCATCACACTCATTCTGTCAGCACAGTATTCAAAAACAGAAAAGTTCCAGAATTTTGTGACACCCAAAACAAAAACCTCAAAGATTCTCAAGTTTCTTGACTTTTAGTCAACAAAATACTCTCTAAGAAACTTGACCCAACCCAACAATCAATTATCTAAATTTCTTGGTTTCTTTACAATGATTATGAATTCTTGCAACAAAAGAAAAAGAAAGACTTAATGAATGCTTTGAATTTACTGAAATTTGAAGAAAAAAACTCACATTCATATGAAATGTTTGATAAAATGACTAAGTGAAAATTTGAAGAGAAGAGACTTACAGATTAAGGGATTGCTTGTGGGAGATAGCTACAATGAGGTTTCTTGCAGTACTTCTTTGAATGCTGATTTAATTCTTTTGTTGTGGGCTACTACAAGTTATAAGATTTTTCTTTGCAATGGGGTTGGAAAATTGGATAAAACAGACAAAATCAGAAACTAGCATTAAATATATGCATTTCTTCCTAACTAATCTTTCTCTATGACTATTCCCATAATTTCAACTCCATGAGGACTTTTTAGTCATTTCATATAATATTAGCCATATGCTATGTGTGCGCCACCTCGTGTTTTTTTTTAGATTATTATGTTATAGATGTAAAATTTTCATTGTCGTTTAATGGTTACTAATCTGTGTTGAATAATTTGTAGAGTAAAAAATATAGATTCTCGTGTTCGAATTGAACCATTTTTCATGTGAAATGTGAGTTCAGTTAAAAAATATTAAACCTAAAATTATGTTTAGCTTCTTCTATCGTGAAATATATTTTGGTTTGACCAGAACAATATTTTAATTGTTTAGACAAAACAATAAAATTAATATATAAAACTCTTTTAAATAATGCTCTAATAATTGTAATTTGTATATATTGTATTTAGTATTTACTTGTAATTTGTATAAAATTAATATATAAAACTCTTTTAAACTCTTTTAAAAAATTAGGTGTAATTATTTTTTTAGAGGTTCAATCATCCGGCTTGACCGATTTAATAACTATATAGTTTTGTTATGGAAATTAATTTATTCAATCAAATTATTCAATTTTAAATGATTTAGTCATGCAATTTAGCGAGTGACATGACGATTCAACCAATAACATTCAATATCCTCACAAATTTGATGACTGATGGGTCCGATATTTAAAACCTTATTACTTATATGAGAAAAGTGTGTGTATAGAGGCACAGTGCTGTCAATGCAGTAGATAGTTTTAAGGCAATTAATCATATTTTTTATACTTAGATATTTGTATGTTATTTTTAAAATGTAGTTTTGAAATTAACTTATGTGACGCAAAGTAAGAAATTTGTAACATGTATACTTCGTATATACGGTATATTAATATTAATTAATTAATATGGATGGAGGAAGACTTCGGATGGTGAAGAGATATTATGAGTATTAAAAAATTGTCTTTTAATGAAATTGATGAGTGGTTTATGATTTTATTTATTTATTTAGACATGCCGATGGATTTTTTGTTTTGAGATGATCTTAATTAAAAGAAGTTTTTATGAGGAAGAGTTTTTCTTGATTAGCAAGTTTACTTATGTAGACGGAAATGACGGTAGAAGAGTTATGTGGAAGGGGTTGGGGGTTGGAGGTGGAGGTGGAGGGTGTTGTTGTTGGAGACATTCTCTTTTTGATTAAAAACAATCTTAAAAAATTATGACAAAATTTCTATATTTAATTTTTTTTTTTTAACACTAATACATAAGATGACAATAAGTAGAGTATGTATAGGAATTTAAGGGTGCTCGCGGTTCAGTTGAATCGTTTTTGAGGTAAAAATTCATTCGATCCAAAGTTAATATTATTTGCGGTTCGGTTTTGAATGGCTAATTTAAAAAATTCGATCCAATTTTGTGCGGTTTAATTTGAATCGGTTTTTGGATATCCAAATTACAAATTGAAATTTTTTAATTAAATATTAATATTATAAAAAATGGTAAAATTATATATTTGATGTAAAATATATTATGTAATAAGTTAAAAAGTAATATTTTGCAATGAAAATTATCAAATATACTTGAAAGCTATGAAATAGATTGAATTGAACTAATAAGTATTATTGAGAAAATTTAAAAGCGATAACTAATATGTTAATTCTTTCAAAAAAATAATATATTAATGGAATATATCATACTAATAAAAAGTTAAATAAGTATTAAAAAATATGTATGCGGTTTTTTCGGTTTTGATCAGTTTTAAAAAATCAATTCAAAATCCGATCCAATCCAGCGGTTTTCACAAAAGGACATCCAAACACATCCAAAATTATTCAATTTTTTGCGGTTTTCAATTTTTCTGGATTGGTTTGCGGTGTTTTTTTTGGATTGGATGCACCCCTAGGTAAGATACTATAGTCATCATCCCTATACTCGCAGTTTGGAAAAGTATCTGTATTCATCCTCATATATGAGTGAGATACCCTATAGATATCTAAGTACCCATATCCGCTATCCGCATTTTTATTAAAAATAAATTGATCAATTATAACATATTTTAATATTGACTCATGAATATTATAAACAAAATTATTAGTAATATCATGCTAAAGTTCATCTCTTTGTTAACATATTTGATTATGTTATAAACAAAATTTTTATTAAAAATGTGTAATAATATAATAATGTTGTATTTCTTAAATTGATTTACATATATTATTATATAATAATATAATTAAAATAAATAAATATATACTATAAGATACTCGGACCCGCACCCATACCCGCTCAATTTTGGGGGTAATTACCCATACATATGGTCGTGCCCGTACTCAAAATACGGATTTTTACCATACCCATTCTGAGTATTTTTTGCGGGTACCCGTTGATATGTATCAAATTGCCATCCCTACTAAGATACATGTTAACAAGCCGTTTTTTTAAAAAAATTACACTGATTTCCATTTAGATTAATTCAAATGTCACAAGCAGATCGACCCCAATGGAGGTGCAGGGTGAGCGACGGTATTGAGCTTCAGAATTTTGGAGGTCTCTACTCAAAATTTTGAGATCTTATCATAATAGTTATATATTGTTAGTTTTTAGTAAATAGAGTGCTACTATATGCAGCGAAATTATTTCACGAAGTTATCACGAAGCGCGTGGCCATCCTCTCTCCTTCTAGAACGTGGGCTTGCTTCTTTTATTTGAGAAAACGTATACCTCTTTCTTTGACAAGTGTCGATCTGTTTTTTTAACATCTCAAAAATTATTGGATGCATCTTACAAATCTAAAGACAAATTAGCTACTGTTTACAATTTACAAAGCCATTGTTCCTCTGTTTTGCCATATGAAGCTCTGTTTTTTAGCATAGAATTGCTTTTGAACTAGTTTTACCAAGTTTGGATGTTATGAGCTGTGTTAATAACTATTATTCATTCACAATAGGATGCTTGTGGGAGTGGAAATTCAGCAAATGAAATAAGATTCCTATTAGAGCAAAAAATTTGGTAAAACAAACAACAAAAAGCAGAAGTATCAATGTATAGTTTAGTCTTCATTTTCCTGCTTGATAGATGATTGCAAAATTTGAAATAAGTGAACATCAATCTTTGTGCTCGTTGAAGCTATAGGCAATGAACAATGAACATCAGTGCTCATCGCCAGTAACAACAGCGGCCATGGCGGTGGTAACCACAGACTCATCATCGGTGGAATGGTCTAGAAGTCGGAGACGTTACAGAGCAACAAAACCTCTCCAACCCTCTTACCCGACCTCGTTTTGATCTCTGCACTCGCATCCTCAACCACCTCTGGAATATCTTTTGATTCAATTATATTCAATGTTCACATCAAATTATTTTGACATGTCATTCGGGACGATTTTGCGAGATGTTTTTCGCTAAATACAGCATTTTCCTTAGTAAATATCATAAGTAATAGAATAATTTTGAGACCCTATATTAATGATTATTTATTACCAAAGTTCATAAAGTATCATATGTTTGGTAAAAGAACATCATAATCAAGTAAAATAATAATAAATTAAGTAGATGATTTTTTTAAAATTTTTAAACTTTTTTTAATTAAGAATTTATTTTTAATATTTAAATCGGACTTCCTAATAGTCAAGACCGATCTTGGTCACAAAGATCCTTTTTTATTTCTCAAAAAGCATTGATCTCCCTTATACTATAATAGTATAACACCATTTAAGCTATCCTTAAAAAAAGACACTACACACTTCTAATTAAAATTGAATTAGCTTTTACTTTGTTTATGTTCACTTTGATATGGATGAGTTTTCTTCGAGTTAAATATTTTCTCCATTTTTGCTGACTCGATTCCTATAGTAAAATCACTCCTGTGCAATAGGGTTTAAAAAAATGTCATGCTAAATATTGTATCCGGTATATTTATTAAGAATATTAAAAAAGGAAATAAATGACAAGTATTAGTAAAAAGATAATTTTTTATATTTTCAAAATATTAAAGGTGCAATTTTCAAAAAATAATTTCCACAATAATTTATTTAACTAATACACCGAATGCATTTTTAGCATTTTCCTTAAAAAAATTTGAAGAACTTGTTCCTTCGTCCGCTGGTGACGCCGCTGTTTGTTTTGATCCGTCTCACTATTTCGCTCTAGGTGAGTTGCTCTGTGTTTCATACTGATTTAGAGCTTTAATTGTTCCTCCTTTTGGTTTTGTGTGCTAGTCGTGTCTGGTTGTGGTGCGTGGGTTTGTTTGTTCTCTGTTGGGATTGCATCAATGGCTGCTGTTTCTTCGACAGTTGCAAAAACCTTTGCACAAGCCATGTCCAACTCATGCAACATACCTGTCTCCCAGCCATCCAAACCTTGTTTGAAAGGTGAGCAAGTTTCTATCAAAATCACCGAGGATGAATATTTGGAAGGTGTTCTTGACTGTCAAAATGTCCTTCATGGAAGGTTCACACTCCCGAAGGGGTCATCCCCGATCCGTTTGACAGAGTTGAAGGAAATAATTTTAAAATTCTGGAAAACAAATGAGTCGTGGTCCATGGTGTCTTTAGGTAAAGGCTACTTTGAATTCATTTTTTCATCCCTGGATGATTTAAGTGCAGTAAGATCCATAGGTTTTTGGAATCTCTCACCTGGTCTACTTAGAACCTTTGCTTGGTCTGCTGATTTTAACCCTCATAATGTGCAACCGACAAATGCTCAAATCTGGGTTCGCATTCATGGGCTTGCTCGCGAGTATTGGCGTCCCAAGATTCTGTTTGAAATTGCAGGGGCTGTCGGATGTCCTTTGGCTCTTGATGAGACAACTAAGAAGAGAACTTTCGGTCACTTTGCAAGAATTTTAGTCGATGTGGATTTAAATTCAACCTTGCATGAAAGAATCCTTGTCGAAAGGAATGACTTTGAGTTTTATGTTGATGTTGAGTACGAGAATATCCCCCCGTTTTGCAACTCATGTCAAATTATTGGGCATTCTTTGAAGAATTGCAAGTATCAAAATCCACCGAAAAAAACTGTGAGTTTAGTACACAAGAGAAAAGTGCAGCCTGTTAATATGCCTTCTGCACCAGATACGGCAGCAATTGCTTGCAATCAAGCTGTGGCAACTGTTGATCCCCTTATTGAGGATCTTACAAGAGATAAAGAGATAAGACCTAGTGTGCTTGTGGGAGACATTCTAAATTTTGAGAAAGAGAATTCCATTCCTCTTGAAGCGGTTCATGTAATATAGGTTGAGGATGATCAACCTAATGACCTAGCTAATAAACCAAGTATGGATCCACAGGGCATCGTTCCGGACTTGCGGATTGTTGGTTCCTGGTGTGATGCAGTGACAGAGTTGGACTACATTCAAGATCCCCCGCCTTGGTGTGGTACTTCCAATGCCACTGTTTCTGACACTGCTCTAAATCCCCATGTTGCTCACGACTTGGAGGTTTTGAGAAATTGGAAGAACAATGACAACTTTGAGCATAAGGTGTATACTGATGAGGAAGAGAATGCAGCAGCTATTAATTATTTGAAGAACCGCTCTGCTGCTATGGAAGAGCCTTTTATTGAGGTGGTGTCTAAAGCTAAGAAAAAGAACTCGCAAAAGGGTGTCCTTGTCCGAAATACTCGTTCTAGGAGTAGGAATTAACACGTGTCCTTCTTTGATTTTCTTTTATTGTGTTTTTTTTTCTTTATTTTGTTTTTTATTTATGTTTTTGCTCGAGATGGTTTTGGTCTTTGTCCCCCTTCTCTTTTTGTATTTCCTTCTTTTTATTTATCTATCTAGGGTGTTGTAGTTGGTTCGCCATCTACTCTCCATTTGCTTAAAAAAAAAATGATTTAAAGGATTAATGATTTAAAAAATACCGCATATTTAACCTTCTTTATCTTTTAAGTTTACACTTGTTACACCAATAAACTATCAATTCACTGCATTCTTCTTTAGGTTTTGGCCAATTTAGCTTTTATTAAAAAAATGTTAATGAGCGTCTTTCGAATACTTTTTAAATATCTTAAATAGTAAATTTTTGTAAAACTTTTATAAAAATATATAAAGTTAACACATTGAGAATTAACGAAAGACACTCGCTAACGAGATTTTTATTATAATTGGTGAGATTGGTCCTATCAAAGAAGAGGTTACTTTTTTTTTATAATCTATCAAAGAGAGGTTACTTGCAATTAGGTGTTTTTGCTTGTTGATATTATTTTTGTTGTGTTATTATTTCCCTATTGTAACAAAGCACAACCCTTCAAGATTCGTTGTGTCAAAATAAAAAATTCTTGAAGATTCCTCTAGGCTTTAGCTAGTATATTTTTTTTTCATTGTTTTGTTAATATTAAATTGAAATATTATAATATTAGTTGATATTATTTTTTTTAATGACAAATTGTTAGTGCTTAGTATATTTATAATGTTTTGTTAGTTTTTATTCTTGTCGAGACTTGAACTATGGACCTTCAACTTCGTAAAATGTTATATTAGTTTTTCTTCTTGTCAAAATTTGAACTATAAACTTTCGACTCCGTAACCCTTAATTCAACTAGCTTGTCATTCGAGCTACCTATCTCACCCCTATTAGTTGACACTTTAATAATAACCGAAAAACTAGTGATCTCTAACCCCATGTAAATAGACTTTTAATAAAATATCCTCATTTAAATTGTAAATAAAAGAAAAATGTTGATATTCTAATTAATAATACCAAAATAATATCACTTTTAGAAACAAAGTTATCTATGTAATTTTGTTTGATTTGGATCGGTACTTTTTTTTTTAACGGCAAATCGATTCGTAATTAATAGTATTAACAAGTGATATATTTGGAAAAAAATCAATCAATGTATCTAAAAATTTATATACAAACTTATATATAAGGACAAATACATGTTATAAAAATATCTTATAATTAAAGACACCCAGTGTATGTCAAATCGTCAAAATTCAAATCTTTAAAAATGATTTTTAAGTATACAAATAAATAATACATGGGTGCGTTTGATTTGTTAAAAGATAAGTACTAAATAGAACAACATAAGACAAAACAACACAATATATGACAAAATAGAGCAACGCAGAACAAACTTTAATGATATTGAACAATTTTTTGTATTACATGATGTTTGGTGAACAAAATAGTATTTTGACATTTTAAACGACTTGTACTTATGATAAAAAGTCATGTTGTGGTTTAGTAAGGGACAAAATTTATATTTTTGTCCTATCTCTTGCCTCTCAATTTGTCTAATCCCTAAAATAATTTTACAATCAAACACAGTACAACTGTAATTGTCATATTTAATCCTTTATTTTTTTAGGCGATCAAACTTACCATTATAATAAAAATATATACAATACTCACATACTAGCATTAAAAAACAAAAAAGAAGATCATGGCATCAACGGATCCCTTTTTAGCTTTGTGACTAGTCCATATTTCTCTCTAGATCATACATTCATCATAATTGTTACTATCATTTTTTTTTTTTGAATGGCAATTGTTATATCGTATAGTTGATATAAGAGATTCACACACAGGATATTAGTATTAACTAAAATATTATCCTTTTTCTATGCCATATACCTTTTTTTACGGTATAATAAAAATTTAAATTGTGGAAAAAAAAATAATTGTTTTTTATAATTGCGATTTTAGTCTAATTCAATCCTACCATCTAAAAGCTCAAAATTACAAATACATTTAAATTTGCTTGCATTATGAAAAACATAGTTCATGCAAGATAGAGAGAAGAGAACCACAAAAAAGATTAGTTTATGAGTGGAATGTTTAACTATGTGTGCCAACATTCACATCTCAAACTTTACATTCAAATTTCCCACATTCTTATATCTTACAGAAATAAAAGCTAAATTTATTTCTCATAACACTCATAAATCATTTAAATCTCTTGATTATAAATAGAAAAAAAAACATCAAAACAAACCTTAATTAAAAGTGATAATTTTCATGATCAACAACATCAACACTAGCACAGCAAGACAAGAATCTTCTGAAGATACTAAACAAAGCAGAACAAGATATCCCTTTAGCTTTCTTCCCAACTCCAACACGTTCCTTCACTTTCACCCTCTTCACCTTTACCCTCCCAAAACATTTCTTAGTCTTTTCCAACACTTTCTTTTCATCATCTCTACAAAATGTGTAACTTCTCAAATACAATTGTCTACAAGAGATGCTATCCACCACCCTAGGATGTTGTTGTTGATCACCCTTTTCTCTTCCGGAACTCACAGATCTCACAAACGCCGCGTCTGATTCTGGCCACTTGTAGAGATTCACATAGCTTGCCCTCACCGGAACGCGCGGGTCGCGTGCATCGTTGATGCAATTTGATATGCAAGAAGAATTCATCATTTTCTTCTTAGGTTCTCACTTGGAAAGAAGGATATATAAAATGCAAGAATAAAGAAGGAAAAAGTGATAAAAGCTTAAATTGCAAGAAAGGATGATTAATAATTAATGGAATTAATGAATTGCTAGTGGAATTTTGTCACGCTATATCATGTGTGATGATTTAATTAGCAATGACTATGTTTTTTTTTTTTTTTGTTGCGTTGTTGTTATGACATTATATTACACAATTGACAATACAAATATTAAAATGTGTTTTTTTGAGGGTGTCATGAGGTGCCAAAACAGAGGCAAGTAGAAGAATCATGTCTTGATTTTTTTATATCCTTTGCTTGCCTTTATGTTCTTCATGATGTGACTCTCTTGCTTCTCTTTTTTTTTATTAAAATAATAATTGATCCTTTCTGCACGAAGTTGCCAAGGGTAAAATGAGTTTTAATAGAAGTTTTTTTATCATAATATAATATAGGTATGGAATTTTTAAGAAACGGATTTGTCGATATCAACGGAGTAATTATTTTTGGCTGTTTGATAAAAAATAAATGGTTGTGATTAACTTTTGTATCAAATTAATTAAATAAATTAATTAAAACTGTTTGATCAATTTTGTACATCTGAAATCGCTTATTGCGTGAATCAATTACACCAGATAATTTAGATTTAAGTTTTTACTAATCAGTTATTGGTAATTATTTTGTTAAATTTAAACTTTAATTTTTTCATAGGTAAAGTTAAAAATTAAACTCATAATCACGTGTATAAGGATTCAAATATTTTACCGATAAAGACAATTCATGTAAGTTTCTAAGAGTATCTCTAATAATATATCATATAAAATTTGCAAGGGACTTTATTTTTGTAATACAACTTATAGTTGTAAAATATGGAGGGGGGAAAGAGGTGGCCTAATAGGCGATGGAAATGGACATGGTTAAATTTGTTTTCAATATATAGAAAATAAATTATTATTTTCTATAATAAGAAAATATACAAGAAAATAAAAATGTACACTTGCTAGAGTTATTGCACCGGTCTTCATATAAATAATTAACGGTAATTGACTACTTAATTAAATAATAACAACTGCCATCACAAGCCATCTTTCATGTCAAATTTGAGTTACTATCTATACAATAAAAAAAAAAAAAATTGAGCTCTACAACAAAAACAACAAAGAAAATCAAAAGAGGGTTGGATTTAAGCCGAACTTAAACTCCCATAATATACTCCTATATAATAAGATGCGCCTATTTTACCCTTCAGTAGTTTGAAAGTATTTATCCAATAATTAATAAGAACAAATTATATAAGTATATTTACATGTGATATTCATAATTAAAACAAAACAACAACTCGAGCCATCAAGATGATTTGGATTCAAGTTTTTACTAATCAGTATTGATGATTATTTTGTTGAATTTAAACTTTAAATTTTTTTATAGGTAGAGTTAAAAATTGAATTCATAATCACGTGTTTAAGGATTTAAATATTTTATCGATGAAGACAATTCATGTTAGTTTCTAAGAGTATCTCTATTAATCCATGATCATAATATATCATATAAAATTTGCAAGGGACTTTATTTTTGTAATACAACTTAGTTGTAAAAAATGGAGGGGGGGAAAGAGGTGGCCTAATAGGCGATGGCAATGGACATGGTTAAATTTGTTTTCAATATATAGAAAATAAATTATTATTTTTTATAGTAAGAAAATATACAAGAAAAAAAAATGTACACTTGCTAGAGTTATTGCACCGGTCTTCATGTAAATAATTAACGGTAATTGACTACTTAATTGAATAATAACAACTGCCATCACAAGCCATCTTTCATGTCAAATTTGAGTTACTATCTATACAATAAATTTTTTTTAGCTACTCTCTGCAACAAAACAACAAAGAAAATCAATAGAGTTAAATATGTTTTTAATTTCTACAAAATAGTGATCTTGATTTAAGTTTAATTCTTATTTAATTTTTATTAAATTTTTAGTCTCTGGAAAATTATCATACACTCAGTTTTGGTCCGTACTGATAAATCAACATGTATTTTTGAAAGCCTTTTTTGCAGGTATGTTTTGATCATCGTAAAAAGTTTTTTTAGAAAAAACTAACTCGAAATTTAATTTCTAGATCATGATTTTCGTTACTTTTATCTTAAAATTTTGCTATTTGAAAAATTCATAATTAATTCATATCATGTTAAAAAATTCTAAATTTTAATAAATAAATTTTATACGATATTTTAAACATGTCCATCAAAAAAATCTTTCAAAAATTTAAGAATTTAATTATAATTAAGCAAATTTAGTTTTAGTAGGGACTAAACCTATATATGCAAGAAATAAATTATAAGGACTAAAAATATAATAAAAATTAAGTAAGGACTAAAGTTAAAAGATCCGTGTTTTATAGGAACCAATAATATAGTTAACTCTAAAAAAATGATGTTTCTAGTACAAAATTTACTCTTTTTATTATTTTCTTAACTGTGCTCCACATGGCCATTAATCTAATTGAGCTTACAACTAACTAATATACAATTTTTAAAAAAAAAGTCATAATTAGAATTGCATAACTAATGATAATTAATTTCATTTTAACAAATATATATATAGAAATGGTTGTTAGCCCACAATTTATTAAGAGGAAAGAGTTAGTGTAGGAAACAAAATGCTACGAGAGTATGATTAAGAGTCACAATTCTCTTTCATATGAAATTTATTTACACTTCAAAGTTCAAAGTTGTTGTTAGTCTTTGTTACGTTTTACATATTCCTTATGAAGAATGGTAAAAATGATTAAGAAAAAAATAAGAAGAGTAGCATAATCATAAAAATGATTAAAAAGCATAATAAGAGTAGAATCGTAAAAATGGATCTAACTTGCATGATTTTTATGGTCACCATATTTAAATCTCAAATGCAGTTGCAAATTTTAGTATATTTTTTGTAATAATGAATTTTATCAAATTTTTATAAAGTGAATCAAATGATTTATTTTTTATTTTGATCAACTAGTCTAGTCAGAATTAAACCCTCGCACTTTAAATGTAATGAAGTAAAATATTTGAAATACAAACTTTAATCTTTACTGTAATATCTTTGATAGTTATTAACTAAAATACAAGTAAGAATTCAAATATATAAATTTAATTATTATGCGATGAAGGTCGAACTTGACTTTAATTATATTTATTTTAAAAATATTCATACATTCACATGCTACCTGCACCGTAGACTAATGATTAAAACTATAAAAAATTCTAATGATGTCGATAATCGGTGGCGGTTCCACCACTACTGGACTGGTGGCTATGGTCCTCCCACCTTTTTGATTTTTTTTTTTTTAATAATACTAGTATTATAATATATATGATTCTTTTTATAAGTGGCAATTGAGTCAATAAAACGTGATGTATTTAGTTCATTTCTATAATCAACGTAGACCAATTATTGTTTACACAACACAGTTGTCTCTTATAAAAATGACTAAATGAGTACTATATATCTATTGGACATTTGCCTTTTATGGTAAAAAATGTGTGCAAGCATTAGGGCATGTTTGTAGCGAGGCTCTTTAGTTATTGTGTTTATGTTTGATTAGTAATTGTGGTTGCTTGTCGTTTTTGTTGGCCATTTTGGTGTCTCAAGCATGTTGATTGTTTTGTTCATAGTGCTAGAACTAATTCATAGTGCTAATCTCATAAATTCATATTGTCTGAAGCATTTGAAGAAGCGATTAGAATTTGCCTACATTCACATTAATGTGTATCAAAATTAATCTCATAAATTATACTAATAATTTATTTGGTACTTGTGTACTAGTAATGTTCGAAATTTGGGAAGTACGAATCCCTTTGTCAGAAGAATAGATCCTTCCTTCTCGTACGTATGTAAATCAGTATAGAGATGTGCTATTTACAACGAACACTAATATCACGATATCACTGCGAATGAATTATGAGCGTTGGATCTTCTACTTTAGTGGAAAACACAGGTGGGTCCATGTAAAAATGAAAAGATGCTACACTTGCATTTATGTTTCGTGATATGTTCGTGAAACTTTTTCGTGAGATATAGTGTTTTTCATCAGGATATCACAGCATATGTACTAACAGAAGCATAGTACATATATATTCATTTATCCTCTCAGCATGTTATTTTAGAGAAAGAAATGTTAATATTTAAGCACCTTTATAGGACAAAATACTTTAGCATCCATTGAATTAATTTGAGGCTTGAACCTTGAAGTCACATAAACACACAACTGTCAACAACAAAAATTGAAGTGAATATGCAACTCTGTTGAGCTAGTATAGTACAAGATGCTAAGAAAATAATTGGATAAAACTCAAAAGAGTAGAGATTAGAGAATGGAATTCGGAAAACTAGTGAAAATTGTTAGACTATGGGTGAGTTTGTTTAAGCTAAAAAAATGTTTTTTAAAAAAATCTAGAGATTTTTTTGTAGAGATTTTGAGAAAAATCTAAAGCCACTTTTCGTTTGTTTGCGATCATAAAAATCTATTTTTTTCCATTGACTTTACTTTGCACATGAGTTGTTATTTTTTTAAAAATAGATTTTGAAAAAAGTTATTGAAAATAGATTTTCATTTTGAAGGAAAAAATGATTTTTTTACTAAAATGATTTTAAAAAAAAAATCTGAAACAAACACAAGGGAAACTAAAAAGTGATTTTTTTTTAAAAAAATAGATTTTTTTTCCCAAAAAATCCGAAACAAACGGGGCCTGTATGGAAATATATTTGGGCTTTTGGTTGTAACTGATGAGCTTTGGATTAATAATAATTTAGTCTATTTAATTAGTATTTTCTATATAGAAAAATAAAATTTCTTTCTATATATATTGTAAGAGTTATTATGTACTCACAAGCTTTGTTAATGAAAACCCTAGCCTCCTTTTGTGTTTTCCTTTCTTTTTGATATCCATTTTTAACAAAAATATCACAAGAATCAAATTGTCTAACATTGAGTGAATCATAATTATAACAACTACTCTGTATGTGAATCTTCATAAATTCAATTCTCGTTATATTGCATTATGGGCTCGTTTGAATTATTTTATTTTTGAGTTTATGCAAATAAATTAATTTTTATATATTTCTATAAGTTTTTTTAAGATAGTTTATGATGAAGTAGTTTATAAAAAATACAATTTTCGTTGGTGAAAACTTATAAATTAACATAAAACCTTACTTATTTGAATAAGTTGTTTTGCATAAGCTCACAATTAAGTTAATCCAAACAGACCCTATATAGACTAGGGACAAATTAATTAATTCAATTATTATAATAAATAAATCAGAGATTTATTTAAATTTTATTTTTGTCAATGAGTGAATTATATCGACATTAAACAAAAATAAAATTAGATCGCCATTAAATTATATAAGATTAAAATAAATCTTTGCTCTTAGCAAAATAAAACGAGATCGGAAACTTTTGTAGAATAACATGGAAGACAATAATATTAAACAATCGTTTCATTTCTAACATTTTATGGCAAAATGTGGAAACAAAAGAATGTTCAGGGCCGGTCCTGAGCTTTTGGAGGCCGTGTGCAAATTTTAAAAGTGGCCTCTTAATAAATAAATAAAAAAATATCAATTTTAAATTGCAAATAGCATAAAATATAATTATCCTTGTAATTAACATAAAAATGATTCATATTCTATCAATAACTGAGGATCAACCACACAGAGGGAAGGGCAGGAAACAAAAGGAAAATCAAGGAAAAAAGAGAATGTTTTTTGCTAGGGGTGAAGAAGATTCTTGTGTTAGTGAGTTTGATATTGCATTATTAATTTCAATTCCGTTCTTTTTGTAAACTATTTTTTAGCATGTTTCTTTTTTTTAGTGTGATATAATTTTGAATTCTTTTTTTTTTTTTTTTTTTTTTTCTTTTTCAGAATTTGAGCATGGATTTTATACTGTGCAGAACTATTATTTTTACACCCCCTATTTTACTAATACCACCACCACATAAATAAAAATAAATCGAGGCCTTCCAATTTTGGAGGCCCGATGCAACGGGCCTTGTTGCAACCCTATGGGGCCGGCCCTGAGAATGTTAACATGTAAAGTATGTATTCGTTCTTGTGAACATAACTCAATTTGCAGGGGTCGGGATTCGATTCTTGGTACTCCCACTTATTCACCTTTAAAGGTGTAATTCTAGTAATTATGCTACTTGACAAATGTGTATTAAAGTTTTCAAAAATGTAAATATTAACTTTTGTAAAAAATATTTGTTATTTTTAAATTATCCTTAACATGTATCTTTAGATCAAATGTTAATATGAGTCTTAAAAAAAGTCACTATGTTTCGGACAAGGCCTATGTAACTTTTGGGCAAGAAAGACGGCCTACCATTGGTCCATCTACATATGTTGGATCAACCGTGCGCTCCAAATCATGCCACATGTCGCTTTTTTATCTCTTTTAAAAAATCATCATAAAATAAAATAAGACAATCCAAAAAATCATACAACCCATCCACTCTTCTTTTGTATCCGACCCATTCTCAACAATTCGCTATCGTAACTGTCACCGCCACCGTCATCAGAGTTGTGCCACCACTTTCATCCTTAGATTTGTTTTATGGAAAATTAAATATTAAATGAATAAGTATTAGTCATATATATATATATATATATATATATATATATATATATATATATATATATATATATATATATATATTATTACAAGTGTCTATTAAATTTTATAAAAATTAAATTTCTAGCCCTTGCTTGGTACATGTGTCCATAGACCATACTAGTTAAACCTTAATTTGGTTAACAACTTATAATACTTGTAGATGATACAAATATAATTTATTTGTTTTTTTACACAAAATATAATATTTTTGTTATCATTCGTTAATATTAAAATTTTGATAATTTTATAATAAAAAGTAACATTATATATCTTAATATACCATATAAATTTAATAATTATAATGGTACATTTTGGTCTAAATAATTTGTTTTTATGTTTGAAATTTTAAATTTTGAAACATATTAATTCATTCATATTTTTAAAATCGAATAATTTTATTTATATATTATATTATCATATTCCCTTTTGATATAAATAAAAGTCAATATATTATGCAGAGTTACTGCAACTCTCGCTTGACAGAAATCGGTTGTAAAAAAATTATTACAAAATGTCAATATATTATAAAAAAAATAAAAAATAAAAGTCAATAAGTATTGCGTCAATAAAAAAGCCAATATGTATTTAATGTAACTTTTTTTATTTTTTGATAATGTATTTAACATAAATTTAAATAAACACTTTTTAACTTTTGTGTATATATTACGTCAAAAAGAAGAAAAAAAACTTTTGTGTATATTAGTTTTTTGACCAAAGTTTTTTTGGTAAAGGCCAAAATTCTTTTGACCAAAGTACATAAACATGGGGAATAGTATTTTTTTGACCAAAGTACATAAACATGGGTAATAGTTAAATACTTAATTATCATCATAAGTTTTATAAAATTAAACTAATTAGTCAAAAAAAAATGTAATCACAATTATTCAATGTTTGACTTTTTTTTTGACGCAATTTTTTTTTTTTTGATACATTGACGCAACCTTATTCTTTGGTGAATTTATTATTTTTGACTGAATTTATTATTTTAATTTAAATATTATTTTTGACTGAATTTATTATTATGATTTTAATTAAGGATCAATTTAATAAAAATAAAAAAATGTTTTTTTTATCAATTTAATAAAAAAATAGGCTGTACCAAAAAAAAAAAGGAATTATCAAAGAAGTTTCGAGAGAACCCACAAGCAGTAGGTATGCAGAGTCAAGTAGCCGAATTTCCCCCAAAAATTTGCAAGTGGACGCCACATGTACATAGCAATGCTGTAACAGTGAACACGATCAACCAATCAATGATCGCCAAATCATCATTAGAACTTTTCAGTTTCCAATAACACAACACTAATTTGACATTTCACAAACTTCCTCAATTAAAAATAATAATTTCTTAATTATTATTTTAATCATTTAAAATCTACATTAATCTCGCACGATGGTACCAGGAAATTTCTATTGATGTTCCTTTAAAACCCTAAATTAGTTAATTAATCACCATTAGCCACGCAAACAGCGATT
This sequence comes from Trifolium fragiferum, assembly GCA_954870985.1. Taxonomy (NCBI): domain Eukaryota; kingdom Viridiplantae; phylum Streptophyta; class Magnoliopsida; order Fabales; family Fabaceae; genus Trifolium; species Trifolium fragiferum. The sequence goes on along the minus strand of OX940793.1, from coordinate 51,281,003 downwards.
GTGAAAGTGATACATATCCAATCACATTCACACACCTTAGCTTACTTAACAAGCACACACACACTCTTCGATTCGTTTTGTTCAATTCAATTGAAACCTTTCTCTTTCATACTTTTTCTTTTTCTTCACTTTCAGTTTTCACCACAACACAAATACCCCTTCGATTCACGATCTAGTAATCGCTTTTTATTTTAATCGATTCCCGTTCCCCAATTAGGGTTTCCGATTCAATCCTATCCTATCGTATTGTTTGATTTCTGTTGATGAATTAACTCGGAGAAGCAATTTTTGTTTCTATAGAAAATTGTTTTCTCCTAGTTTATTGATTAATTGGATCTGAATGGGGAAAGGAGGTGAAAATTATGGTACAAAAGAGAACACGAGTTCTGATAATAACAATTCAGACGGTGAATTTTTCAAAGCATGGGCGAAAGATGTGCGTGAATGCGAAGAACACTTTAAGGCGAGTGTGAAATCAGGGTTGAGTAATGAAGAGGTTGAGAATCGGCGTAAGATCTATGGTTTCAATGAATTGGAGAAACACGATGGACAATCGATTTGGAAATTGGTTTTGGAACAATTTAACGATACTTTGGTTCGAATTCTTCTCGTTGCGGCTATAATTTCGTTTGTTTTGGCTTGGTATGATGGCGATGAAGGTGGCGAGATGGAGATTACGGCTTTTGTTGAGCCTCTGGTGATATTTTTGATATTGATTGTTAACGCGATTGTTGGTGTTTGGCAAGAGAGTAATGCGGAGAAAGCGTTGGAGGCTTTGAAAGAGATTCAATCGGAGCATGCTTCGGTTATTCGGAATAACGCCAAAATTCCTAGCATACCGGCTAAGGATCTTGTTCCTGGTGATATTGTGGAGCTTAAGGTTGGAGATAAGGTGCCTGCGGATATGCGCGTTGTGGAATTGATAAGTTCTACTTTGAGATTGGAGCAGGGTTCCTTGACTGGTGAGAGTGAAGCGGTGAATAAGACTAATAAGCCTGTTGCTGAGGATTCTGATATTCAAGGCAAAAAGTGTATTGTTTTCGCTGGGACGACAGTTGTTAATGGTCATTGCTTTTGCTTGGTTACTCAGACTGGTATGGAGACTGAGATTGGGAAGGTGCATAACCAGATACAGGAGGCGTCGCAGAGTGAGGAAGATACCCCTTTGAAGAAGAAGCTCAATGAATTCGGAGAGAGGCTTACAATGATGATTGGACTCATTTGTATTTTGGTTTGGCTCATCAATGTTAAGTATTTCCTTACATGGGAGTATGTTAATGGATGGCCTACGAACTTCAAGTTTTCGTTTGAGAAGTGTACGTATTACTTTGAGATTGCTGTGGCATTGGCTGTGGCTGCTATTCCCGAGGGATTGCCTGCGGTCATCACGACTTGTCTTGCACTCGGTACTCGCAAGATGGCCCAGAAGAATGCCCTAGTTCGGAAACTACCAAGTGTCGAAACTCTAGGTTGTACAACTGTTATTTGTTCTGATAAAACCGGTACTTTGACTACAAACCAGATGGCTGTTTCGAAACTAGTAGCTATTGGCCCTAATGTGGATGCACTGCGAGCTTTTAAGGTGGAAGGAACTACATATAATCCAAATGATGGTCAAATAGAGAATTGGCCAGCTGGTCGATTGGATGCAAATCTTCAAATGATAGCGAAAATAGCTGCTGTTTGTAATGATGCTGGAGTGTCACAGTCAGAGCATAAGTTTATTGCCCATGGAATGCCTACCGAAGCAGCTTTGAAGGTAAAAATATAACTTTGCTTGTTCCTTGGCCCATTTCTCTATTTGCAATTATCTCTGCATGAACTATCCTTTTAGATAATTGCTGTAAGTGTTAGACTGTTAGCTTAGCTGTTTCAAATTAGCACTTTTTCTTGATGATTAGTAGGAAGATTGGGCTATTACATTCTATCATGTCCATGCAAAACTGTCCGCTTTAGCCATTATAGGTGTCTGACTGTTTTTTGCATTCTACCTTGGGATTCCAGGTGTTGGTAGAGAAGATGGGCCTTCCTGAAGGATCCAAGGATGTGCAATCAGGAAGCAAAAGTACCATACTGCGTAAGTTCAATCTTCCTTATAATTTGTGGTGATTTACCAAAGCAGATGATTTGATAGCTCCTTTTTATAAGTGTGCAACTTGTGTCAAGCCATAACCCGACAGATATCTAAAACATCATAAGTTTGAAAATTATGCACTCACCTAAAGGCTAATCTACTTTCATAAGTTTTGTTTTCTTTTTTTTTTTCATGGAAAAGAAATATTGCTACTTTAATCAAAGGCTTGAAAAATTTGTAATAGATATTCAGGGTTTGGCAGAGAGACTAAGTGTTAAGACTAAAAAGTGTGGCTTTATTGTCATTTACCGTTAGTAATGGAACTGATTCAATAAACCCGCTTAGCTTTCTTACCTTCAAATTTTTTGATCTAGGTTGTTGTGATTGGTGGAATGAACATGACCGGCGGATTGCTACTCTTGAATTTGACCGTGACAGGAAGTCAATGGGTGTTATTGTAGACTCTGGTGCGGGGAGAAAGTCGCTTCTGGTTAAGGTATTATCTCTTTCTGCTATAACATAGTTTTTCCATACTCTGCACTTATTCTCTAGTTGTTGAATTAATATTTGCTGAGCGACAATACTGATTAATTTGGATTGGTATAGGATTTTTACTTTTATCACGTATTCTACCATACAATTTATAAAAGATAGCTTTTTTCTTTAGAGGTGAATCTTCTACCCATTTTTATTTGAGTAAGGTCTTTTTATTGTTCTTCTGGAATAAGGAAATCAAAGCAAAAGGTCACTCATGTTGTCACCATTTGTAAATAAACAATAAATTATTATAATTATATTATTTAACTAAAACAGTAGCATCATGGATCTCCAAAAAGCATCTGACATTTTCTTTAGACTAGTCTAAAGAACAAAAATTATGTGGAGTTTTCCATAATTGGTATAGTACTAGGTTATTTTTTGTAGCATAATGTTCTTTTCAAAGACTGATATTTTTTATCTTAAAATTTGTCAAGACTGGGTCTTTATGACCAGCCTATTCTTTTTCTTGTTCACCTTCATCAGGCATTTTTTTGGACTAGTCTAAAGGACAAAACTTATGTGTATTTTGCCATAACTGGTGTAGTATTTTATTGATACAAGTTCTGTAGCATAAAGTTCTTCTAAAAGACATATTTTTCGTATTGAATATCTTAAGACAGGGTCTTTATGACCAGCCTATTCTTCTTTGGGTTCACCTTCTCATTTTGCCTTTGCAACCATATTTTTTAGAACAATTCTGTTGCCCTTAGTCTATTTATATGCCTAGATATCCTTTGGTTTCTGGTTCCCTTTTTCTGTAGTTTTGGGAAATATTTAAAACTGACTTGGCCCTAACTTTTGATAGGGTGCCGTCGAAAATGTGTTGGATAGAAGCTCTAAAGTTCAGTTGCGTGATGGTTCAATTGTGAAACTGGACAATAATGCTAAGAACCTCATATTGCAAGCTCTTCATGAAATGTCCACCAGTGCATTACGCTGTTTGGGATTTGCCTACAAGGATGAGCTCACTAGTTTTGAAGGCTACAATGGTAAAGACGATCATCCAGCCCACCAGCTTTTGCTTGACCCTTCCAATTATTCATCAATTGAAAATGAACTCATTTTTGTTGGCTTGGCTGGTTTGAGGGTAAGTTTTGAGCTTGCATTTTGTATTTTGTGCTTTTTCACTTCTAATATTATGTTTGGTGTAGTAACTGTGTAAAACTGATCGTTGAATTGTGTTCAGGATCCTCCTAGGGAAGAGGTATACCAAGCAATAGAAGACTGCAGAGCAGCTGGAATTCGTGTTATGGTTATAACCGGAGACAACAAAAACACTGCTGAAGCTATCTGTCGGGAAATAGGTGTATTTGCGCCCAATGAAGACATTAGTTCGAAAAGTGTAACTGGTAGAGATTTTATGGAACTCGGTGATAAAAAAGCTTATCTGAGACAGAGTGGTGGGCTTTTGTTTTCGAGGGCTGAACCAAGACACAAGCAGGACATTGTTAGGCTTCTTAAAGAAGATGGGGAGGTTGTTGCTATGACTGGAGATGGTGTTAATGATGCACCCGCCTTAAAGCTTGCAGACATTGGTATTGCAATGGGCATTGCAGGGACAGAGGTATTTTGTTTATTCTATTCATATGGGCTTTGTAATTTAAAATGCACGTGTTTTGAATTTGGTGTCGTGGATTGATGCAAAGTTATTGTTTTCAATGAGTGTTCTCGTTGACTAGTGAGTGAAATATGTTAAGGAATAGTACAAAGTAATATTGTTATTTTCTATCCGGTGATTAATCCTTTTTATTTTATGCTGTTAAATCTAGGTGGCAAAGGAAGCTTCAGATATGGTGTTAGCGGACGATAATTTTAGTTCAATTGTTGCTGCTGTTGGGGAAGGTAGATCTATCTACAATAACATGAAGGCTTTTATCAGGTAAATTAATTCATCTTTATAATTTGTATCCACTGAGATGTTGTAGGTACCTTGCGTTGCAGTAGGCTCTTACTCCATCCATTTCCTTTATTGACAATTTGTTACATGGTTATCCACATAAACCAATGCTGTAAAGGAAGAATATAATTTACTACATTGTTCTTTCAATCTTTGTTTGGTTTCTTATTTTAAAAAATAAAAAAGTTTCATTTTACCCTTCTTCTTTACTATGTCTATGCTGGCTGTATAGATCTTCAGAAACAGTGAGGTCATGAGATGTGCTTTCATGATGTGTGTGTTGGTTTATTCTTTTGTGTGTGCATGCCTAGGAATATCAAACAAACAAAAAACATAAAGGAAAGTCTGTTAGGAACCCAAGAATTGAATTCCAAAGAAATAATAATTTATTAAGAAACAGGATAGAATAGGAGAGAATCTCTCCTCTATGGTTTCCCCCTCATAATAGAGAATATGCTATTCACAATTGCAATATTTAAAGATACTGTCTAACCTTGGTGTTCTTGTATATATAGACATACTCTCTAACTCATCCAAATAACTTACTCTAAGAACTCTTAACTATGTTAACCATTCTAATTAGTCATTATTCTATATTTGATGTACAATTTACAAATATTTTTCTGCCAATGTCTTTTTTAACAATTCTAAAGTGCATACTTGAGAATTTTAGTCAATTGGAGGGGCATGGCTTCCCATTTACATCTTAATGTTTGTAATTTATATTTAGCTATATATGCTGTTACTTTAAGAGCATCTAATAATAAATGTTACTAAATTTAAATAATATTTTGCGACCGAAACTAAATTTTAAGAATATTTTGTGACTGAAACGATATTTTTTAGGTACATGATCTCTTCCAATATTGGCGAGGTTGCTTCTATATTTCTTACAGCTGCACTAGGAATTCCTGAAGGACTGATACCTGTCCAGCTTTTGTGGGTCAATCTTGTCACTGACGGACCCCCTGCAACAGCTTTGGGATTTAACCCTCCAGATAAGGATATTATGAAGAAACCTCCTCGTCGCAGTGATGACTCACTAATTAACTTGTGGATTTTATTCCGCTATCTGGTAATTTTTCCTTTTCTTTCTGGTTATATCTTTATTCTGTTGTAGTGGGTTTTATGTTTTGAATGATGACAATACATGTATCGTTGCTTCTAATCTTCTCCCTAATATTTCACAGGTTATTGGGATTTATGTTGGATTAGCTACTGTTGGCGTCTTCATTATATGGTATACACATGGTTCCTTTTTGGGAATTGACCTCAGCGGGGATGGACATACTCTTGTGACTTACTCCCAACTTGCCAACTGGGGTCAATGCTCCACTTGGAATAACTTCACTGCTGCTCCCTTCACCGCTGGTTCTAGAGTCATTTCTTTTGATGCGGACCCATGTGACTACTTCCACACTGGTAAAGTGAAAGCTATGACACTGTCCCTTTCTGTGTTGGTAGCCATTGAAATGTTCAACTCTCTCAATGCCCTGTCTGAAGATGGAAGCCTTTTGACAATGCCCCCGTGGGTAAACCCTTGGCTTCTTTTGGCAATGTCCGTTTCATTTGGGCTGCACTTTTTGATCTTATACGTGCCATTCTTAGCACAAGTATTTGGCATCGTGCCCCTGAGCTTAAACGAGTGGCTTTTGGTTTTGGCGGTTGCATTGCCTGTCATTCTAATTGACGAGATTTTGAAATTTGTTGGGAGATGTACAAGTGGGTCTGCAAGAAGATCAAAGCAAAAAACAGAGTAGACAACTTACAGTAGTCTTTAGAGAAATTGATCAGTGCTTCAATAGTTCGAAAATTGTTATCTTTAGACTGAATAGGTGCAGGTGGCCACAACACCGATTAATTTTATATAAGTACTATTTTAGGCCTCTATGTAGTCATCATCCCATTTTATAATGAGGGGTGACTGGGCTTGCATTGGGTGCACTATATGTTTCTTTTAATCTTTTATTATCATCCTTTTTAGTTTGTTCTTTGAACCTTTTCAGGATTTTCAAAAGGAAGGAAAAAACCTTCTATTTATTTTTCACATTTCTCTTCCTGAAAAACCAGAAACAGCTTCTGGTTGTTTTTTCTTTGGTTTATTTGCTGATGCACAGGAAGTCCTTGTGAACTCTAGAAATCATAAGATGAATATGTTTTTTTGGTTACACTGTGTGTTTGAAATTTGAACTCTAGTTTGAAAGCCTTAACATACCTGGACTGATGGATTGTTTGAAACATACGTTTCAGTCCGTGCAATGTTAGAGCCGTTCCAAACTTAAACCCGAAAAGATTACAAGTTTTTCTTTATCAATGTTCTTATTTAGCCCTTTCTGATATTATTGTCGCGTATTCTACGTACCTGTTGATCCTTTCCCGTGTTTAAGAGATTGTGTTTGAGAGTGTGATGCCAATATTCCTCTTAATATCATATTCTTGATCACCATCCATCCACATCATACATATGAAAAACAAATTTTGTATGGTATGTTATTTAGACACATAATAGTTGGATATTTGTCTGACACCGTATTACAATACAAGTTGGATGTGTGTGGGATTTTATATTTGAAAAGAGAACAATAATTATAGAATTCTGTAGTTGTATATATATACATTATTGATATCCAATTTTGTGTATGCAAGACATTTATATTTTTTATCAGATTAACCAACCAACCTATTCATTTTTGTTGTTATTCATGTAACCAGTGTTTGTGTGAAAAATATTTATGATTAGTTAGATTAATGGGCAACCTCTTGCTAAATTGTCCCGAGGCAGAGGGGAGTGAGAAGTCAGTAAGTAATAGTGTTTGGTTGTTTTGTGAAACCAGACTATTACTACATACTTTTTTACGAGAATAGATTCTCTCTATTTTGTTTAAATGGTCTAGATTTCACGTTATTCTCTCAAGTTCCTTTTTACAAATGAGGATTTCATTCTCTTTTATTCTAAGGCAATGTTTTGGGGTCAATTTTTTCTAATGTGATTGAGAAAGGCAGCTACTAGAAATATTCAAGTGCTAGACGCAAAGGAAGCATGGCATGGTGTTTGTTCGATCTATCATGAACTTTCTGCTCCATGCTAATCTTTTTGAATTTGACTTTTTAGCTCATTATGACTTTCTTATGATGGAATCTCTTAGGCTCATTTTGGACCTTGGATGCTACTCCCTCCCGTTCTTTTTATAACACACAGTTGACTTTTTAGATTCATTCAATAATTGATGTATTTAATCTATAATATAGATTAAATATATCAATTAATCAATGAATCTAAAAAGAGTGAATTGTCTCTTATAAAAAGATAAGAAAGAGTAGTATGCAAGTGATTTTCTTCACCATCTAATCCTCTTGTGTTTCTCCTAAAAATTCAAAAATATCCTGCTTGAGTTATAACATTCGAAATTTGTTTTTATGCTTTCGAGTTCTAAAATCTAAAATAGGCGATTTTGAGTTTTTGAATTCGAACCAAATATTTTACGTTAAACAAAATGGCACCGGAAAACAAAAATAAAAATTGTTTTTACTCTTAATTTTATTAAATATCGTATATAAATAGTTTATATTTTAAATTTGTTTTGGCTTTCCACAAAAGTATATTATGATCCACAACTGAATAGTTCAGTGTATATATATATATATGCCGATCGTGCACTTGTGTGTGTAAAGTTTATGGGAAACTTACCTTCATTCACATTTTTGTTGTAAAAAAAACTTTATATAAAGTTTTTGTAGTATTTTGAGTTTTTAATTGAATTAATTTATGGACAATGCTTAGACATGAAAACTTAGAAATAAAGTTTTTGTAGTATCTGAGTTTTAAATTGCTTTAGTTGTTCCTATGAAAAATAAATACTATTTTAATTACTAAAAGACAATTTTTTACACCTTTTCAAAATAAAATAACTTTACGTAAAGCTTTTGTATGATCTATAAGTGTTTAATCGAATTAATTTATGGACAAAATTTAGACGTAGTTCTACGCGAAATGTTTTGGCTTGTTCACTCCCTATCTCGCCACATTTCCATTTTCTTCATTCATGCATGCATTACAACTCCAAATTATGCCTCAAAATATACATATTAATTACTGACTAATTCTACGGTACAAGGAATTTTCAAAATATAATCAAAATATTCATAAAAAAATCTCATACAGTAACTTCTACCTAAATGGAAGTGTAAGAAAGTTTCTCATATAACTGTTTTTAGTTCGACTAACTATCGACTACCTAAGATTAGGCTGGTTGTTATTTATTTGGCTCAACCATAGTTTTAATATTGCCACCATATTCACCACCAAACAAAAAATGTTGACTCAACAAACTAATTTTTTTTTTTTAAAATAAAAAAACTGTTTTAAATATCTTTAAAAAGGTCTAAATTCTACTTAAGGTAGATGGTAGATACACCGCTCCCACACCTAATCTATAAAATATTCCATGCAAATAATCAGAAATTTTTTATCATTTAATAAGGTCAAGCCACGTATTAGCTTTGTTGAATCGTAGGGCTATAAACGCCGTGGGATTTTCGATTTCTTGCCCAAATGAATGACCAATTTTTATGCAATGCAACATAGTGAGCTTGAGTCCAAAATTAATATACAATAAAAAATGTTTAATTGTATGCAATTGACCAATTTTTTTTTTACCAATCTACACATTTTATATACTATGTTTAAATACTTGACTTTGAGATTACATATAATTTCATGTAACAAACTTACCCAACTAGCTTTAAGAATATTCATATGTAAATGGTCTATCATTTTTCTCCTCAAGTGTGCTTAGAATTGGATTTTTCTCATTTAACTTTTTGGTTTAGACTTAAGACTTTGATCACGCCACACTTTTAAAATAAAAAATAAAAAATTATTTGAAGTTCAACTACTATGTATCAAGTATCCAATTAGTGATTTTGTTAACATGAAGAAGAAAGAGTAACATTTGATGCATTGTAGATTTCATTTTCCGGACATTGACACTTCACCAAGTTTCTTTCCAAAAGCAGGTTCAGCTGGGTCTGAAATTTTTTATGCAATGTACATTATATTGCACTTTTAGAATGTTTGTATAATGTTATGATTTTTTCTAGGAAAAACAACTTAAATGGAATAGTACTAAGAAAAAGCATTTTAAAATTGTCTCCACTATTTTTAGGAAGTATACATGAATCATTTCAATTTCTGCAAAATAGTATGCAACGTTACAATTATGTTGTTATGATTGTACTATATGACTATAATGTTAATTCAGACAAAAAATAAATAATTACTTTCAAAATGTACATGATGCTAAGTTACAAAATGTGCATAATGCTAAGTTGTTTTATTCTTGCAAGTTGATTGATATGGACCATATTCTCCGCAATAGCCACATTAATGGCGACGTTAGAAAAAATAATTTAATTTATTAATGAAATTATGTGAGTCTATAAGTTATATTTGTGTACTTTGATCACACACACATACATATTGATGAAGACCTACTTCACTCCTTGATAATCATCTTTCCCAACTTTAATTTCAATTAGTAGGAACAAAAGATCCAATCACACACATAAGGCTTTGAATTTAATTTGAAGTTGTATAATTATTGTGAGTGTCTAATATATGTATTTTTGTTTTGTCAAAAAAATATGTTTTTTTTTCTAAAAAAAAAAGATGTATACAATTACTAAAATAAAAGTTAGAAATGACTTGATAATCGAGAGAATTCAAGTTCGAATATTTCATATGGAATCTTGTGTGTCAAACTAAATTTACTTATTAATCAAAGTTGATTGCTTTTGTTAACCATTTCATCCTTCTCGGGTGCGTGTGAGCAAAGAGGGGATGTGAGTTGACACCATAAAGTATTGTATGGTGATACGTATGAGTTATCACTTTTTTACCTTTGAACTGAACCCCTTCTCTTAAGAGACAGATAGCTAAAAATCGAAAAATTAACTAATTTTATAGTCAAACTCTAAATTACGGAAACCCCTTCTCTTAAGAGACAGATAGCTAATGCAAAAAATAAAACGGAAGATTTGATGATAAAATTCCTAATCATATACCATAAAAGTTTTGTTATGTACCTAATAATTCTGGTTAACCATTAGTCAAAAGTTAAACACATGAAAGGTGATAAAGATGACAATATAATAATGTAGTACTAAAAATATCAGTTATCTTATTTATGAAGGCTCAACAGTAAGTAGTAAGATAGCGTCACAAAACTAGTTTAGCTAATCAAATAATGTCACAACTCCCCTTACCTGCACATGCACCTGCTAATCCAATCTTAGTTAAATTAAGCAAGCAACGTATGGGTTTGAAATTAGAAATAACTTATAATTGAATACACAAATACCCACTCTTATTTCTCACCTTTATATAAAGTCCATTAATTTCATTCTCTTTATATCATGCATGTCTCATGACTTATACTATTATCTTACCCATGCATGCAATCTACCTCAATTGATCATCACAACATATGCTTCCTTTCTTTAACCAAACTATGGAGCTTGTTCCCAATCCCATCAGAACTCGAAATCATCTTTCTCCGACACTCGGAGAACTCCTCAAACGCGTCGAAGATGCTCAAAACGATAACAAAATTGCCGATCAACCTCACCATATTCTTGACGTTTCTTCCTCCTTCTCCTCTTCCACCACCATTCCTCCGCCTTTTTTTCTTTCTTTTACCAACTTGACGTACAGCGTCAAGCTACAACGAAAATTTTCTTGCTTTTCCTCTAAACAAAATTCTCTTCCAACCGATCCAGAAGCCGAAACAAAACCAAATGGTACAAAGATTCTCCTCAATGACATATCCGGTGAAGCCAGGGACGGCGAGATCATGGCAGTTCTCGGCGCAAGTGGCTCTGGCAAGTCAACTTTAATCGACGCTCTTGCAGATAGAATTTCCAATGATTCTCTCAAAGGCACGGTGACACTAAACGGCGACGTTTTGGAGTCAAGTCTACAAAAGGTGATTTCAGCTTATGTAATGCAAGATGATCTTCTCTTCCCCATGCTCACCGTAGAAGAAACTCTCATGTTCTCAGCCGAATTTCGACTCCCTCGTTCCCTCTCAAAATCAAAGAAAAAAGCTCGCGTCCAAGCATTAATCGATCAACTCGGTCTCCGAAATGCAGCCTCAACGGTCATCGGAGACGAAGGACACCGCGGTGTTTCTGGTGGAGAACGCCGCCGTGTCTCAATCGGAACAGACATAATTCACGATCCAATCATTTTATTCTTAGATGAACCAACCTCTGGACTTGACTCCACCAGTGCTTACATGGTGGTGAAGGTTTTGCAGCGAATTGCTCAAAGCGGTAGCATCGTCATGATGTCCGTTCATCAACCAAGCTACAGAATCCTTGGTTTACTGGACCGTTTAATCTTCCTCTCCCACGGTCAAACCGTCTACAGCGGTTCTCCGGTGAACCTCCCTAATTTCTTCTCCGAATTCGGCCATCCTATACCGGAAAACGAAAACCGTACCGAATTCGCATTAGATCTGATCCGTGAGCTTGAAGGAACTCCCGGAGGAACAAAAAGTCTCGTCGAGTTCAACAAATCATGGCAGTTAAAAAATCAACCACCGTCTGCAACCGTCGTTAGTAATAACGGACCCAAACTGTCGTTAAAAGACGCCATCAGCGCGAGTATCTCAAGAGGAAAATTAGTTTCAGGAACTAACGGAGGAAACGGAAACTCAACTGCATCGTCAGTTGCCACGTTTGCAAATCCATTTTGGATTGAAATGGCGGTTATTGGAAAAAGATCTCTAACAAACTCAAGGCGGATGCCCGAATTATTCGGTATCCGTCTCGGTGCAGTTCTGGTGACCGGAGGAATTTTAGCCACCGTGTTCTACCATCTTGACAATTCACCAAAAGGTGTTCAAGAAAGATTAGGATTCTTCGCATTCGCCATGTCAACAACCTTCTACACTTGTGCTGAAGCAATTCCAGTATTCCTCCAAGAACGTTACATCTTCATGAGAGAAACTGCTTACAATGCTTACCGTCGATCTTCTTATGTCCTTGCTCACTCCATCATCTCCCTCCCTGCACTTATCTTCCTCTCATTTGCCTTCGCCGTCACAACTTTCTGGTCAGTCGGACTCGCCGGCGGCTCATCTGGCTTTCTTTTTTACTTTTTAACTATCTTAGCATCCTTCTGGGCAGGTAGTTCCTTCGTGACGTTTCTCTCCGGCGTTGTTTCTCATGTGATGCTTGGTTTTACCGTTGTGGTTGCAATTTTAGCTTACTTTCTTCTCTTCAGTGGATTCTTCATCAGTAGGGATAGGATTCCACCATACTGGATATGGTTTCATTATTTATCACTAGTGAAGTATCCTTTTGAAGGAGTGCTTCAGAATGAGTTTGATATTAAGCCACCAAGGTGTTTTGTGAGAGGGATTCAGATGTTTGATAACACGCCGCTCGGCGATGTTCCGGGGAGTTTGAAGGTGGAGTTGTTGAAGAGTATGAGTAAGACATTGGGGATTGACATAACTAGCTCTACTTGTGTTGTTACTGGAGCTGATATATTGAAGCAGCAAGGGGTTACGGATCTTAGTAAATGGAACTGCTTGTTCATTACTATTGCTTGGGGTTTCTTTTTTCGTTTTCTGTTTTACATGGCATTGCTATTTGGAAGCAAGAACAAGAGGAAATAAACTCAAGAAAATTTATTAATTAAAATTAAATTTGTATTTGTCATTATTCCTATATATATATACATTCTTGTAATAATCAAATTGAGAGTGCAGCAGCACACATAGCACAGCAGCAGAAAAACAATACTAGTAGCTTAATTTATCATTGTGTGATCAAGGTTAATTTATTACCAATGTGCTTGTATTTTCTTTTGGAAAATGGATTATGGATGGTGATTGTATTGATTGCTAGTATAATTTTACTTTTTAAGTTGAAACAATTTATATATTCTCAATTTATTTCTATGTCAATTGATTTTTTCTAGTAGTTTTCTTCTCATTAATTAATTACCACAATTAAAATTAAAATGTAATATGATACTTGAATATCTAAAATGGTTCATGATTTTTAACATGTTAGTAATAGATCATCGATCTCTTGCATTATTAGAGAATGATTGAGTTTCTGTCTAAAAAAAATACTATTACCAGACCTTTATATAATAAGAAGTTTATTTTATAAATTCATTGTAAAATTGATGTAAAAGAATAAAAAAGAAAAGCGTTGAGTTATTGAGGGACTTGGTTCACCTCTTGCGGCAACACGTGTGGCTTTGTGTGTGGAGAGAAACTAAAAATAGAAATAAAGAGGTGACGATGAAAAAAAGTCATGAGTTAGAAATATAAAATAGCGCGAGAAATTGAAAAAAAAAAGAAAAAAAAAAAAAGAAGGTTTGAGATGTTTCAGATCCGTTATCCAGGAATAAAGTAGTTGTGGTGAGGTTGGAATAGTAAATCCAGTGTAGGTATGAAATAGATTTTCTACTGTATTTTTTCACACGGTTTTAACGTTTTTATATATTATAGTCATTTGATATAAACTTTACGGTCAAGATTGTTTTAAGTGATTTTATAACTGTATTGATCTGGATTGTCCGATCTATAATCAATGGTCAAGATTAAAAATTGTGTGATAACGTGAAACCCTCCAACCGCAAATTTGCATCAATGTATGTACAAGTGTTCAAGCTATTTATTGGCGTTCAGTTAAATAAATAAAAAATTATTTATTGATTAAGATCAATTTTTATTTTTTGTTAAAATTGGCAGAATTATATATTTTTTTGAAGAAGCTAAATTAATATATATTAAAATAAATTAAGCACAAGGTGTACCTAAAATAAAGATAACAGTTTCATACAATTTTTTGGATTTAAATTCATCCAAAGTACAAAATCATCATGTTGAAACTTGAAACATTAGGAATTTTTATTATTATGCAGAGCTAAATATAATAGGTATGGCAATATATGGCGTAGGGTGCGAATGATTTTTGCCTTCTCCGTTTGTGAAATTGATGGGGTTTAGATATATATCTTTATATTCGTCACAGAATCCATTGAGTTCATATAATATTTTTGTACTTGTCTCGATTTTTAGCAGGGTTGAGAAATGGAACCAATGCATCTATACTTAACTAGATTTAAGTATCTTTTAATTTTCTCATCTGATTTTCGAATGAAATTTGAATTGCATTTTGATATTTATTTTTTCTTATTATAAAACAAGTAAAAAGGCCAAGTGTACAAATGGCTAGGTTGCATCATGTGGAAGGGAGAATGAATCCTCTCAAAATTTTTTCTTCAATTTTAACATCTCAACCATCAATTAACTTCTCTCAATTTCTTTTAGATTTAAATATCATTTTATATTTATAATCCAATGATCTATAGCTTACATTATTTCATCATTCTTTTTTTACCACTTGAGAAAATTCATTCTCATTACTTGACACATTTCTAAAGCATAATTTACTTTCAATTCTACGTATGCTAAACATCCTTAATTCTATTGTTTTTTTATATTGAAATTTCAGTGGTCTATTTTCACGGTGGAAGTGGGTTTTAATTTTTTGTTTGTATAGTTTAACAGTGAAATGGGTGTTGGGATTGATTGAAATGTAAAACTTATATTGTTGATGAAAGAAAAACGATCAAGGAAATTATATTGGAGAAGTTCACATTTCTTAGAAAAGTGAAATGTGGAGAAGCTTAATGCTATACATAGAGACCTCAAGTTACTTGTTACAACACACCAAACAGTAGCACCTAAAAGCACTTTAAATTTATAATATTTTTTTTTCTTATGCTCTTCTTTTAGAGTATTATGAGATGTAATTCAAATATTTACTTTGAAGAGTGTGGGTGTACTGGGGATGGTTGAGAGTGAAATCTATATATTGTAACACGTTTCACATAGTGTTTATTCTTTAGTTGCCGGTTTAGACAATGTCCGTGATTTTTTCTCTGACTTTAGAATTTTGACATTATATTCTTGATTACGTTTAGGTTTGTTTTTCTTCTTCAACCTTGTCATTTCCTAACATTGGGATGTTTTTTGTTTATACGCTTTAGTGTAGGTGTTGTTGTGTGTGTTGGATACTTTTCGTTGTCTTGTTAAATTCAAGCAAGGTGGTCTTATTTGTAATTGATACACACAAAACTATCGAAACTATTATTACATTTACGGTAATGAACAATATACTATTGAAATTTCCATTGACAAAGAAAGGAAATAAAATTAAAAAAGAAATGAGAGTTATCGAGAAAGAATGAGTTCATTTTACATAAAATGTGAAATGAAGTTATTGAAAAAATAATGGTATAATTGATAAATTATATCTTTAAACCATCAAAACGACAACTAAATAGAAATAAAAAAATCCTTCTAAAACGATACTTAAAAATAAACAAAGAGAGTATGTATTGAAACAGTTAGGAAAATTTATTATTATGTAGTAGAGCTCAATAAAATATGTATGACAATAGCGTAGTGTATGAATGAATATTGTCTTCTCTGTTTCCGAATTTGATAGGTTTCAAGTATTTCTAGCAAGGTTGAAAAATAGAACAACGTAGTTATACTTAACTAGATTTGAGTATCTTATCCTCGCCCCAGCTAAAAAGACGAGATAAACACTGCTAGACACTCTTTTGTAAAATTATCACCATAAACTGTCCAAATTCAAATCCAAAGGGTTGGATTTATTGAGGGGGTAAAGTATTTGTGTTGAGGTCGGAATAGAAAATGCTAGTGGTGGTGTGCAAGTGCAAGTTGTCTAGCAATTTATGTCTATAAACACAGATGAAGCTTGTTTTAGTGTCTCATTTAACCACAAAAACCACTATTTCTTTTTTTAGGATATGAAAATCTTAACTTTGTTTTCTAGAATACGAAAACACTTAAATTTGCTTTCTAGGATACGAAGAAGTGTGAATTCGTTTTCTAGATTCTAAAATTCCTCAATATAATTCGTTTCTGAAAGCCCCCAAAATAGATTGATGAAAACAAAATTTTGGGGTAGGTCGTGCGATTGTTAGGGTACGAAAATTAGAACGATTCCTATCAATCATCTACTCTGTTCAAGGGCGTGGTCAATCATCTAGCATTCAAATAAGTGTGGGAACCTTCAATGAGGGAAGAAATGTTGATTTCATGCCTTCCAAGCGTCAAAAAAATCGTCTTAGATCGCATTTTGAAGGTTGGGTGTTGAAGTGGTTATGAAAGTACAACAAAGGCACCTAATACATATATAACTCTATTTCAGATCATATGATACAAACTTAAGCATTTTCGTTTCCTAGGATACAAAATTAAGCATTTTCGTATTCTAAGATACGAAATTGAAGCGTTTAAAAAAAAAAAAAGTGTATTTCGTATTCTACGAGCTGAAACCTTAATATTTTTTTCTTTCACAAAATGCTTATTTCACATCCTAGGATACGAAATTGTATTTTTTTACGCGCAGACGTTTCTAACAAAACATGTTTATCAAACATTGAGTTGTTTAACTTCATTTCGTATCCTACGAAATTAATTTATTTCGTATCCTAGCATACAAAACCCTTCATAAGGGTATTTTAATCACAATATGGAACCTGAGAATAAATTAAAGGGGCCTACAAAGCAAGATTCGTATTTTAAGAGTGTATCACAGAAAATTGCTATTTACGCCCCCTTTGTTTGCTCTCATGCCCCCCTGATGACAAAAATGCCCTTGGAAACAATTTCGTAACCTAGGAAAAGAAATCCCTTAACTTCGTATCCTAAGCAACGAAATGCATATATATATCAGATTTGTGCCTAAATTTGAAAAAACCTCGCCTCTTAGATGACGAAACTAAAATTTTGTAAGCATTTTGCCCCGTAGGAAACGAACTAAAAAACATTTCGTAAGCTAGGAAACGAAAACCTTCAATATTAACTGGTTTATGTTCAGTTTAACATAATTTCAATTTGAGCAAAATGGAGCGATTTTAGGGTTCCAGAGGGTGCGATTACGAAGAAGCATCGTCCCCATTAAATCGATTCGTGGAAAGTATCATACAAGGGGTGATTGAAGATTCTCAGTCCAAAACAATTGATTTTGTCACGTAGATCCCGAATTCGCAGGTAACATTTTCTCAATTGATTTTCGTTCTTTGTTTTGTAATTGATTAGTGTCGTAAATTTTGAGACTTACATGTTGATTCCAGTAGTTAATTGTCGTTTTCATGGGAGAAAGGGGTTTGGGTTTTGTTTGAAAATGATTTGGGGATTTAGGGTTATGTTTGTGTAATTCTGTGTTGAAGCATAGATTGAGTAATTCGTGTTGCTTTGCTTATGATTGATTAATTTGTGATTCAATATGGATATGGTTTGAATTTTGAATTTGTTGTATGATGTATTTGCATTTGGAAATGATTTTATGAGTTGGATTGTTTATGATTTGAATTGTGATTGACTAATGGATTGAAGTTTGGAATTGTTGGAATGTTGTAGGAATGACAGATGAAGTTAGCAGAAAACGTTTAAGGAGGGAGAGTGTTGCACACAGCTCGGCTCGTGCGGAGCGTGCCAAAAACCGTGTCATACCTCCTACCCGTACCCGTAAACATAGTAAGTTGAAAGAAGTTTCTGCTACGGCTGAGAATCAACCTGAGGGTGTGCAAGATGTTGTGACTGAGGGTGTGACAGAGGAAGTGCAAGATGTTGTGACTGAGGGTGTGACTGAGGAAGATGAAGAAGAGGAAGAAGACAACGGGTTGGACGTCGAAGTGGAAGATGACGCATTGGAAGATGAGGATGAACAACCACCACCTCCATCACCACCTAAAAGGCCAAATCGTCGAAGAAAACCAAAAACGATACGGCATAAAGTTACACCTCTAGAACCACCAGTTGGGGGATTTGGTGGCGATCCGAGTGATTTGTCGTTGTTGCCTCGATTTGGACATCATATTGCAGCTTACTTGTGGTTAGGACAAGTAAGTAAAATTCACCTTTGATTTAATTTTACGTTTACTATAGGATATCAATGAGAATCATCTTTCAAGTTAAACTACTCTTTGATTAAAATACAACATGGTCTATAGAGGTGAACAAATAACAAACACTTATTTATAGTGATCAAACACTTATTAAAAACTGCACGTCTGAGATTGTAAGCATCACAACTAGGGGTCTAGAGGTAATTATATTTTTGGTGAAATCAAAGAGTAGGATGGATAGTGATCATTTTTGGAAAATATATTTTTGGTGTTAAACAGTTTCACACTATCAATGAGAATCATCTATAGGATGTAATTATATTTTGTTTACTATATGATTTAATTTTACGTTTACTATAGGATATCAATGATATAATGGCATCCTTTAAATATTTTTTTGATTTGAATTTAATTGGTTTTGCAGTATCCAGAACGGTATCTGAGGTGCATGAACAACGGAAAAAAGGTGAATGAGTTCACCTTACCTGCAGCTAACCAAGGCTGGTTTTGGGATGTGGTAAACGCTAGTGGGCTGCGACCCTTACTGAAGACAAATTACAACAACGTGGATTGGGGTCTACTGACTGCTTTTACAGAACGATGGCAACCCGATACCGGCACCTTCCATTTACCTGTCGGTGAAATGACCATCACACTAGACGATGTGTCATGCTTGCTTCACATTCCTATAAGTGGTAAGATGCTAAACCATGTTGGAACTGCATGCAAAGTAGATGAAGGTCTGGACATGTGTGAGTCATACTTGAACTTTGATAAAGTTGACTGCAAGACAGAGTTCAATAAGTGTGGGAATGGAGCGCATATTGGATTTCCCAAGTTGGCGCAGTTATACTTTGACAATCTCAACTTGGCTTTAAAAGCTGAACATGAAAAGGATCCAGAAGATGATATACAATTCTACAGGGACTGCACCATTAGATGTTTTCTATTGTATTTGATTGGTGCAACACTTTTCACAAACAAAAGTACCCAATACGTCGATGTCATCTTCCTGACTTACCTGCAAGACCTGAATGTTGTCAGTACCTGGAATTGGGGTGCCTCTGGACTTGCTTATCTGTATCATTATTTGGATGAAGCTACTAAGCCAAACTGTGGGAACAACGGTGGATACAATTGTCTATTCCAGGTATTATTATTGAACTAATTTAACTAATGGTTATGTATGATGCTGAATTGTTTATTAAAAGTGTGATTTGAATGATGCTGAATCTGTATTAATTTGCTGAATTGTTTACTCATGTCTTTGTATTTTAACATCAACCGCATTCATCAATGATTTATCCCTATCAGTGATGATGACCTTCGGCATTACATCTTTACTCTTCAAAAGACTTTTACATGTCTCAAGTGCCCATATGAAATTGTCCTCTTTCTCATTAGTCAGAAACGCAAAACCAACATTAAAACTCAACTCAGTGGAGGTTACATCGACTATCTCAAATAGAGGCATTTTGTATCTGTTGGTCTTGTAGGTTGAATCCATCAACAATACGGTAGGAAAGGTGTTAAATAGTTTCACACTATCAGGATGTGCCCAGAAAATATCCTGTAACGTTGACGACTCGCCATCCGTTCTAAACTTGTGGAAGTATCTGTTATCTTCTAGACACTTCAAAAGATGTTGAAGTTCTGTCATCTCACCCTTGAGATTGCGTTTGTACCGTTGACGCTCGTTGTAGATTTGCTTCATATTTGTTTTAATCTCTTTATTCTTCTCCTTCAGAGTGTTCAGAATGTTCTTTGGAGACACCAAATTCCTTGTCAACTGGTGGACACACTCCTTTTCCTCCGGTTTTAAGCGTCCAGCAAGAATGTGACCTTCTAAATTTCTAGCCATCTCATGGTTATGCTCACCACTAACCACATTAATCTTCCATTCCTGAGTTGCAACAAAGTATCCCCGCAACCTGAACGGACACTCGCATTTCCTTGTTTTTGTGTCTTCTCTCTTCAATTTCCTCTTTGGTTCCTTGTACACACCACCCCTTTTGCAACCCAAAACAAAAAACGGCTTCCTATTTTTGTTACCCATATCAGATTTCTCAATAATCATGGTAAATCCAGCTTTCATAGCCTGGGTCTTACACGAGTCAATCAATTCATCTCGATTTTTATATTTATTTGCATTGAAAAAATAGCTCGCAGTGTTAACAGATACATTAGCTTGAGCGATGTCGGATGCAACAACTATATCTCGACAAACATTAGGTGCATCTATAGGAATGTCAGGTTCATCATTTGTTTCATTCATGTCAGCACCTATTTTACAAAAACAAACATAAATTATAAACAACCACAATCATGGTACAAGAACAAAAACATATAAACAAACACAATCACAGTAGAACCACATTTATGTTGCAGTTACCCCTGATTTCGCGCCCATTTACAACTTCATATTCCCTAAATTTCGTCACTTAGGTTACAAAAATAAACTTAGAATCAAATGATTAAACAGTACATTACCTGTTATATTGCTTCAAATCAGTGTGGGAATCGTCTACCAGAGCAAAAACGTTGATTTCGAGCACTTCCAACCCCAAAAATCGCCACACATCAAAGTATTTTAGTTTTGGTGTTACGGTTGTTTTGATTTGACAATTAGGGATTTCGTTTCATTAATTGTCATATTTCGTCGCCCAGGAAACGAAATGGAGCGTTTTTACCACTTGGGATATGAAATTGAGCTTTCGTCAACTACGGGGCGAAGTGCTTTGAACTTGCGTTTTTACCAATAGATATCAATTAGTTTCGTCTCCTATGCACCGAAATATAGCGTGTTTACCACCTGGGTAACGAAATATTGGTTTCGTCATCTACGGGGCGAAGTTTCTTTCAAATTTAGGCACAAATCTGATTCGTCCCCATTTCGTTGCTTAGGATACGAAGTTAAGGGATTTCTTTTCCTAGGTTACGAAATTGTTTCCAAGGGCATTTTTGTCATCAGGGGGGGCGTGAGAGCAAACAGAGGGGGCGTAAATAGCAATAAAGTGTATCACAACATGCACAACCCATTCAAAGCCCACGAGGCCCAATTAACTTTGAAAGGAAAATAAAAATCGACACAAGCGGCAGAGTTCTTAACATAAATAGCGAAACGTACAATCAGAAAGAGATCCACTTTCAGAGAGTTAGGTTTACGGCAATCTACTCGAAGGTACCAAATTCTTCTCTTCTATCGTTTCCCCTTTTCCCCAATTCAATTCAATTCAATCGGATCTTGTAATTTCTTCCATCTCCCTTTCAATTTTCCAATTCTCATTATCAATTTCATCGAATTTTCTTTTATCCCCTTTCGATTGTTTATTTAAATTTGGTTACTCGATTTCAATTAGATCTAGACATTATCGATTCTCGCAACTAATTTGTTCCTGTAATTTTTCTGTGGCAATTACTTAATTTTAATTGTGCATGCTCTTTATCATCAAGAGAAGTTTTTTATTTTTATTTGTTTTTAATTGTATTGATTTCGTTGATTAATCACGCAATCTCAGTTTATTAATTTCATACAGCTAGAAGAGATCGACAATGCCTCGCTACGATGATAAGTATGGCAATACTCGCCTCTATGTTGGTCGTTTGTCCTCACGAACTCGTTCACGCGATCTGGAGCGGGTCTTCAGTAGATATGGAAGGTAATTTTCATATTTTATACTCGATTAATTTTAATTCCGTTAACAAGCGTCGAAATTTGTTATCGATCTATGCAATATTAGGTTTGATAAGACTTTGTGTGCAAATTGCAAACCATTTGTTTTATGTAACATTTGTGTTTGCTTGAATGACTTTATTTGTATGGGTATCTAATTATAAGATTATTAGATTAGGTTTCGGGTTATTTTAGGACTGTGTCTGGTTATTTTAGGACTTGTTCAATTTATGTCAATTTGTCAATAATGAACAATGATTATCATATCTCCTTGATTCATTTTCCTTTGTTGATTTGCAAAGGAGTTAGATTAGAGATAAGTTAGCTTCTGGGGTTGTCGTAGTCTTATACCGAAAGTTAGGGGGGATAATATACAGGTTATTTCCAAGCTATGTTATGCGCTTGGATTTATGTTGGTTATTCCTCATGTTATGCGTGGGATCGGTATCCCATAGGTGTCATTTTTAACTTAAATGATCTTGTTGAAGGTTTTTTGGGTTTTGGCTAAACCCGGAGGTCTGTGGTGGGAGGGTGGCCATGGTGGAATTGGTGGAAATTCCTACCTGAGTGTTGACTTTGGCGATTCTTTCTGTAATGTTATTGCGTGTTTTTATGGAATTGGCAACAATCACAAACTGGTGTTTAGTTCGTCTTTGAGGGGCGAAGTATCATACAGTTCCAGTAGTTAAGTAATGATGGCCTTACTGTTTATGGAAACCATTTCCGCAGAGTTCGAGATGTGGATATGAAGCATGATTACGCCTTTGTTGTAAGTTCTCACCTTTCCCTACCTTTTTACTTTTTTTATTTCTCTTCACTTTGATATCTGTTCATTGCTCTGCTCAAAGGTCGTTTATAGTATCTACTTGGAGGAGTTCAATTATAGATTGTGGTAAGATTTTTGTGTTACTTTCCTGGCTTGTTCCTTACATATTTTGAGCAGGAATTTAGCGATCCTCGAGATGCTGATGATGCAAGATACAATTTGGATGGTCGCGATGTTGATGGAAGTCGTCTTATTGTTGAATTTGCAAAAGGGGTATATATTACTTCTCTACAGTGCTTATTATGCATTTTTAAAATTTTATATTTAAAATTTATATATCCCTTATAATTAGCTTTTCAAGGGGTTGTTTCCTTTGGTATGGATGTTCCTGTTTAATGCCGATGCTTTAGATGTTTCATTTGAATGTGCCAGCTCGATGTATATATTTGCACGAGTGTGATCTTTAGGTGCATATAGCTACATATTGACAATTTGCAAGGGATGCTTGTGTGCTTGTTTGATACTGCAATATGTATTTAGGATTTGTTCCTCATAGTTTTATTTTTGACAATCTTATTGCCTCACAGTTTTGTTTTTGACAATCTTATTGCCTCATAGTTAATTGTTCTTTTTTTTTTTGGCATATTACTTCTGTTATTTCTTTCAAATTTCAGTTATTAAATTTTGTCCTAAACTCCTAATTGGAATAATTTCTTGAAGATGGATAGAAAGTTTTGTAATTTTCAACCAGTTTACTAGCTTTTATACTATTAACCCATCCTCTTGTTATATACCAGCATAATAACAGGCAATTTACATTAGTGTACATTTTTAAACATTGTTGGTCTGTTTTGTTCATTTTTGTGGCTTGCATTTATGCTTTACTTTTAATGGTTTGTTTGAGTACTTCTTATAAAATCAATCGCGCTTGTTCCCTACTATTTCTGATCATATTGCTATTTTCCTTTGGGATTTTGATTATTCAGGTTCCTCGGGGTTCCCGTGACTCTCGGGATTCTCGGGAATATTTGGGCCGAGGTCCACCTCCTGGTTCTGGACGCTGCTTTAACTGTGGCATTGATGGCCATTGGGCTCGAGATTGCAAAGCTGGGGACTGGAAGAACAAGTGTTACCGCTGCGGGGAGAGAGGTCATATTGAAAAGAACTGCAAGAACAGTCCCAAAAAGTTGAGGTAGGCCATGGTGTTGAGTTTGCAAACTGTTTGCTGTATTGTTAATTTGTTGTTGACCTGTTTATTGCCACAATGCTTTCTACTGGGTTTTACAAGCCTTTAACTGGTGATTTCAATTTGACTTGTTCTAGCAGCAGACATGCACGGAGTGTTTCACGTTCTCCTGGCAGGTCTCGTTCTCCAGCCCGGTCTCGTTCTCCTGCCAGATCACGTTCTCCAGTCCAGTCTCGTTCTCCTGCCAGATCACGTTCTCCTAGGCGTGGCAGAAGCCGAAGCTACAGCCCAGCTCGCAGCTATAGGTCAGTACTGCTGTAAATGGTTTAGGTTGTTTGCTGTTAGAAATTATTGTTCTTTACTCTTTAGCTGAACATTGGGTGCTCTTTTTCTTTCCAGCCGATCAAGATCTCCTGTCAGAAGAGATCGAAGCCCAGTTGCTGAAGATAGATCACGGAGTCCTCCACCCTCAAAGTCAAGGAAGTATAGTCGATCTCCTGAAGCTAGTCCTCAAAAGAGCACATCACCTGGGAATGACAGGGTGGTTGCAACCCAAGATGGGTCTGATTACAGTGATGGTCCTAGAGTGAAGAGCAGAAGCCCCTCAAGAGACAATGAAGATAGCCCTAAGGCTAATGGCCGAAGCCGCAGTCGCAGCCCCAGGGATGAGGAAAGGAGCCCAATAGAGGATGACGATGACAACAACCGTCGCTCTCCATCACCTTAGAAGTATTTTTCCTTATAAACGAACTCAGGACTTGGCCTGGATATTTACATGCTTTGTTTGTCAAATGCACTATATCCAATTTTTTTTTGAAAGAAACTTAATTTATGCTTATGGTTATGAACAACAGTTTAATGTATGCTATATTTAATTTTAAACCTCTGTTGGTTGTGACATTTCTGACTTATGTTTGAAAATAAGTTTCTAGCGTTGGCATAACTTAAAATCAAATTCATTTGTTGTGAGAAATTCTAAAACTCTGCATGATCTAATCGTAGAGCTATAGTTCATTTTTCTTATAGTTCATTTTCAGTGCGATTATGAAGTTTATTGCTGGTTGAATTTTATCCAAATTTACGATCAATGATTATTTTTATTTTTTGGGACTAAAGATTATTGATAGGTAATGTTTGAGTGATAGTAATTGTTTTTGTTAGTTTCTTTTAAAAAAAACACAGTAATTGTTTTTGTCTGTCTTTTCGCCTTAAAATTAGATTTTGGGTCGATGTAGAAAAACCTTTATAAATATAGCTTGCTTAGATAAGAGCTTAAAGATAAACATTGTTGAGAGAATTGTTTTGAAAGCGATTCTGGACATATGGATTTGTGTTCATTTTCCAATTACGTATAAAACTTGAAAGGACAAATGATATATGAACCTGAAAAATATGATATCAAATATGATGTCAAACATTGTGTATTTTTATTATGTCCCTGTGAGCTTATATCATTTGATAAGAATATAACATTTTATACCCATAGACATAAGTGAGGTTTGAACCTCAGAGTCCGAAAACTCTAGTTATTTACCTTAAGGTGAAAAATCCTAGCCAAACTCTTATGATTATCAAGTTTGCGTATTAATACATTGATTTGTACAAATTTATGTTTATAAGTGAACAAAATGGATCAATTGGCTTGTAGATTCCAAATCTAAATTTTTTTCTTGTGAAATCAAATTATGCGGCCGAGTTTGCGAAATTCGGATAAATTTCAATAAATCTATACATTTCTATGTTATTATCCTAATTTTAAATTTTGGTCCAATATATAAGTCCACTAAAAAACATAGAAATGTATAAATTTGTTGAAATACCATATGCACAGACTTATCCTTCATACTATTCAAAATGAAATTTCTCATGTTTCTGTGAAGCCTATCACGAGCATATTGAGAAAAAAAATTAATTAATTTGGCAGTTAGCACAATGAAGGATACAACTTACTGCCAAAAACAAAATCATAACATTTAAGCAAATTAATGAACAAAACCACATCTGATCATAGCTTTGTCACTTGAAATAGCTCAACTTTCACATTAGCATAATATCAAAAGCTATCTCAAAACTTCAAATTAACTCTCCAAACCCCGCCCTGATAGGATTACCTATACATGGGAACTAGTGTTATTAGGGAAACACCGATCATAATGGAAAAACTATACACAGCAGGCAAGGTACTTATCATATTATGGACAGTTTAACTTTCTCCCCAACAATGAAATGCTAAGCTTGTCTCTAGACAACCAATTTCGCCACAATATTGATAGTAATAAGGTGAGATTGAGGTCTATTGCTAGTTGCTACTGCCGGTATTCGACCAAATGTACATCATATTTCATAACCAATCAATTTATTCCCATTAATTAAAATGAGAAGAACATAACCTTAAACAAAAGAAAACTAATGTATGTGTCTTAAAACTCAATTTATATTCGTTTTCTCTAGCTTTTGTAAAACGTGTATCAATCAAACTAACTCCCCAGTTGTAAGAACGAAGGGTATCGTGAACTTCTACTTCAAAAGGGCAGTGTCAATCTCTTTCGGTATTTTGAGCAATTTTCAAACACTAATCCAAGTGGACCACCTATCACCTTAAAACATATGAGCACACGATTTAGTATATGTTTGATATCATGATGAGTATGTCAAAATCACAGTCACCTACGGTGATTTTCCAAAAGCTACACTCAGTAGCTTATGCAAAATCCAGTGAATCATTGTGATTCTGATGTATCTGCCGTGATAACAAACATAGACTTAGAAACATAATACATGATTATTCGACAACATTACTCAAAGGTACATGAATATCCTTATGGAGACAAACATAAGGAGCATCAGTTCCATGATATTTCCCGGTCCATTTCCCATCAGCAATACAACTAGCATCCCAAACAGAAGCATACAAAAACATAGCCTTTTCAGGAAACCCATTATCACCACCCTCTTTCTTCACTTCTTTCCTCATAACATTCCCATCAATCAACCATTCAATAAACCCCATTTGATTCCATATTCATGAAACCCATCAGAACAATCAAGACACAGCTCTAATACATTTTGACGACACTGTTTTGCAACTCCTGCTCCATTTGAATACGTATCGACAAAATTCCAAAATTTATATGCATTAGTTTTGCAATACTGAGTTGAACACACAAATATGACTATGTTAACCTCATAATTTGATTAAACTTCATTAAGGATAGAAGATAGTGTTTTTTTTAAATGTGTTCTAACTTGTAACTTCATTAAGGCTATAGAAGATGAACAAGAAACTAAAAAATAACTACTCCCTCCATTCCTTTTTATAAGTAACAATTTGGAAAAACACACAGGAATTTTATTTTTTTATTAAAAATTCTAAAATTTTATAATCTATTTCAAAAATAACCTTGGTGTAATTAATGCATAGGGAATATGTTACTGTAATTAATGCATAACATTGAAATAAATAAAGGGTAAAAATGAAATTACTTAATTAATAAAGCATAAATTTAATGATTGTTTCTTATAAAAAGGAATAAATTTGTTTTCCAAATTGTTCCTTATAAAAAGTAACAGAGGCTAATTAATGAATCATGTAGTGTTGGAGGCTACAAGAGATTCTTGGGAAATACATCAACTTATGCTGTATAATAACTAATAAGGTACTTGTTGTGAAGGCCAACAAATGTGTTTAGAATAAATAAATAAATATACATATAAACAAACCATAGTATGCTGCCTAGGATGAAACAAGTCACGTCAAATTCTAGGTTTGGTCAATAATATTCATGAGGTCCTAGAAATTTAAGTAACTTTACAAAACAAAGTTCGGAAAGGAGCAAAGAGTAGACTTCCTAGCAGTGACTCGCAGCGTACAAGAAGAAAGTTTAGGACAACCAACTTTTTTATGGTTGAAGAACAACAAACAAAGACAACCTATTGTCGAAAATGGCAAATTTAGGACTTGTTTCAAGACTTTCAGTTCTTAAAAGCTTTTATATAAATCAATAATCAAAAAGTTGTTTTTAAGGAGAGTACAAAAAAATTGTTTGGGAATCTAATTTTCGAAAACAATTTTAAGCAAACTTATTTGATAATCTAAATTTTAAAAACTGTCTTTAGGAAGAGAAGAAAATTGTCTATTTGCCAATTTTTTATAACAGAATTTTTTTAAAAATATTATAAAAAGTAAAAATGTTCAAGATGTGATTTTTGGATATATAAAATTAAACTAATATACTTTTATGTACAAATAAAATATTTGTAATATGATTAATAATTAAATTTTCAAGTACGTAAAATTTTAAATGTACAATTCAAACTATGAGATACATAAAAATAAATTATAGTATGAAATACATAATTTTTTTTAAAAAAAATTGAGATACATAAATTATCAATTTGACCGCTGGATTGAAAATGTATAACAAGTTTAAAAGATTTTTACATCTGAAATTATTTTCTTTTAGAAGGGTACAATAAAATTATTGTTGAGCTCATTTTTACTACTAAACTTATTCAAACATATATTCAAACTCGCTTTTTAAGGAAAAACTGATAAATAATTTTAAGTATTATTTAAAAAACTAAAAATATACTCCCTCCGTTCCAAAATATAAACAAAAAATGGTCAACAAAAATGTATGTATTTGGGGTAAATTTAGTTAAAATACATTAACATTTGTTGATCCATTTTTACTTATATTTTGACACAGGAGTAATTTTTATCTAGAAGATAATACTGATGCAATTGATGTTTCCAAGATAATTTTTGTTTATAGACTCGTCCTTAAAACACGTGTTGGTATCGATCAAATTCGATTTTATTGAGAGAATTAAACGAGATTTTGTAACTCTTCTCGTATGCAACACAAGAAATGCTTTCCAATCATCTCACCCAAATAAATTTTTCACAAACAAACTGTATGATTCAATTAATGAACCAAACACCAGATTCATGATTCGAATCCCAGGATCCAAAATTGAAAAACGTTGCTTGAATGGAACCCATTGAGCCTAAACTCAAATTAATCCTATTCAAACGAATCAAAAGAGTTTAAAATAAAGTTTTTACTTTCTCAAAACGACGTCACTCAAAACACAAAATATAAAGATCAATTATAATTATGAAATTTTTTTTCACTACAATCACCAAACCAAGCTAAAATCCCTGGCATCTTCAATAATTTTCAGGTGCATTGTTTCATAACATGATTGAAGGAATTCCATAATTGAATAACACATGTTTTTGTCTATACTCCCCACTTGAATAACAAATGCATTTTGGTAGAACACAACGTCCATGTTGATGAGTTGCAATGTGGACGCAATATCGTGCAGTAGTAACAAATATAAACTGCCCGATACAAAGAACAGGAGAAATGTAACTTTTCTGCAACAAAATATCAAACTTTGCACACATATTCTTGATTTCATCAAACTCCAACTTTGAGTAGTAAGGAAACTACATTTGTGACAAACATACCTGTCTAAATCAACTAAACCATATAAGCTCTTTACCCTGAATTGAATTTAAATCATCACAAACTAAACATTATTGGTTAAAAAAAGGTGCATAAAACTAGTTTTTAGTGCTGTCGTGAAATTGTGCACACTTGAGTGCTATCAAAAGAAAACGTGGTTTATTCGCCTTAGAGTGCTATAGATTACAAGGAAAAGATACACAAAGGATTCCACACACTTAAACAAATGAATTCCTAACTTCCCAAGTTAAGGGTTTGATACTATTTGTAAAAAACATAAGAGAATTTCACTCATTATACTTTTTTTTATTCACTCATATGTTACCTATTCCAATCTTAAAGACAAATTCACAGGAATCAATAACAGAAAAGAAACATTCATTCATGAGCAATCTACAGTCTTGGCAGTAGTGCCTAATGATACCATCAAAAGCTCTAAAATGTCGCTTCATTTGCGAACTTTGGATGAACATGCTGCGCTTTTTCAAGTCGTATAGTTTTGCCAACCTCAGCATGTCACGAGGAACCGAAAACTCTTATACATACAAATCACATAGAATAGAACACCACGGGGGAGTGTATAAAAAGTATTACAGATTTTACGAGACTGTATTCTATCGTGCAGTAATTTGATTATGTTTTCTTGGTTGTCCTTGACATTTCGAGGATGCTGCAAATTATGCAAGACCCTTCCATGTCCATGCAGTAATTCTATATTCTAATACCATCAACCCAAAGCCATACACCAAAAGGATTTTCTGTGTTATTAAAGATGCAGTGTACATATACTAATAGAATGCTTGTTCTACTCCATTCTGTCTGTTTGATTCTACTTTGTTAAACTCGTTTTAAAATTCCAAACAAAACCTTAGAAGGGGATGCAGAAAATAACATTTAAAATTACAATGCTTCCTTCTTCTTTGTTTATAGAAAAATTATCATGATTTAATAAATCCATGGTGATCAACATCGGCAAAACCCCAATATATGTACAAGCGATGTTGCACATATAATATTGTGTGCTGCAACAAAACACTCTTGTTCTATTAGTTTCATTTCTTTAACTCATTCATAATGTTTCTTGAATCATAATCAAACATATTTGCTCCTTTGTTTCTTAACCTTGATTGAATTTCTATGTGGTCAACCTTTCTTATAGATTGTGATTGATTATTAAACTGTGATTGATCCATTTTCGTAAATATCTAAAGAGTAGATAAATGTTCTCCAAAATAGAAAAAATAAGAACACAATGGACCATGACTGGCCTTAAAATTTTGGGTTGGACCTGACTCAACCATACAAAACCGGCTTGTAAGATGAGGTTTTAACAATTAAATTGAGTGACTGCCTAGACAGTTTGTTTATATTTCTATGAATTCTTGATTGAACTAACACCATGAGAAAACATTCCCAATCAAAATAAATGCAAGACCATTTGAGCATTTCTATAGTATATCTACTAGATAGATATAAGGAATAAGATAAATCATAAGATACTAGTATGACCAACTCTGGCATTCTGGTCCAAGTTAACAAATAAAACAAGTCAGCAAAGCCATCCTCTATCTTGACCTAGAATAAATAAGCACTTAAATTTTAAGAACTAACCAGCTATTTAGTGAACGGCGTGCCATTGTTCTTCTCCTTTGTGCATGCAAGTTTCATTTTGTCCTCATATAGCTTTAATAGATAATGAGACTCCTCCTTAAAGCTAAAAACAAACTTGCTCAAGAACAACTTCTCAGAACAAACAAATGGTGTAACTAAGCTTGCATTCTTTTTTCGCAGACCTTTCATCAAAAGAAATTGCAAAACTGAAGCTCTTGGAATGATCCTTTTATGTAAACTATAACCAAAGATATGTGGACGTTTAGTAAGTGCCAAGGAATTCCAACCCAATTGATCAACCCAAAAACTCATCACCAAATTAACCTTATCAATTGAAATCATCATCAAACTAGGATATGACCTAAATGCTTGAAAAACAGCTTCATCAGACCAACCCCATTTTTTAAAGACATCAACTTTCTGATTCCAAAGTTTTTTACTCATACAGTTCTTGGCCATCAAAGCGGTCACAAAATTAGTCATTGAAGGATTAAACCCTAAACCCTTGACTTCCTCCAATGACTTAATCAAATCATTCGAACCAAATATAGACGGCCTTGTTTGAAGCAATCTAGCAATTTTAGAATTAGAAATTCCAAAATCAGTCATCAAATTGATATTATCCGGCATACGTGGATAGGAATTCATAAGAAATGCAGTGGAATGTCGAATTAAGCAAACATTAACATCCTTGTTGGTTTTCAAAAACCTACTTAATAATTCAAAGCAAGGGATTATTCGTTTCTCCAAGCTATATTTTAAAATTATAGGATTTGTTGTCAAAACTGAAACAACATCAGAGGAAGAAGCACCGTTGGATAGAAAAAATTGAAACTTTGGCAATAACGTTTTGTGGGGTTCTGATGAAAGTAACCATGGTTGTTTTGTAATGATGGTGCGTATGTTGGATTGTGAAAAACCAAGGGTTTTGAAGAAGGTGATAACTGAATTAGGGTTTTGAAGGGAATTGAAACGAACCTGTTTTTGGTTGAAAGCTTTGAGAGCTGATTGAGTTGAGAAACCAAAGTTGTTGATGAGGTAGGATACAGCAAATGGGAGTGTGTCTGATTGTGATTGTGATGTTGTTGTTGTGATGCAATAATATCTGAATGAAAAGTGTTGAAGAAGAAGAGTGTTGTTGAATTTTAGGGTTGTTGATTTTGTTGTGATGAGAAGAACATTCTTGTGGAGAAACCATTTCAACATTGTTTAGAGTTTAAATTTAGGGTTTTCTATGAAACAATTTCCAGTTAATGTGTTTGTTTGATTGTGTTGTGTTGTGTTGTGCTGTGCGACTTGGGAATAACGAGAGTCATGAGATGCTTCAGTGTTACAGACTAGTAGAGAGGGATCGGGGACCTGGATCCCATGCAATCAAAGCATGGTGCAGTCATGCAGTCACTGTATGGGATCTCTTAGATTTAATTTTAATCAAAAAAATAATATATTTTAATAAATTTAGAAGGTTGAGATTAACCTGCAGTCAAACTGACTACAGGAAATCCATTTCCAGGGATCAGGCTTGGATGACTTTAGCCCGGGAAAGTCATGGTGACTTTGGGCAAATCTAGTCCATCTGATCAATCTAGTGTACCATAATCTGCCACGTGGATTGCTATTTAAATTATTTATTTTTAATAAAATTAAACAAACATTTGAATCATCGAAGCAAAGAAGATTGGGTTGCAGAACCTCCCTCCCCGACCTTCCGTCGCCGTAGTAGCACCACCTTCCATCACCGCCCTGCTCCGGTGTGATCGTCAACGCCGATCTACGCTCGTTCAACGCTGATTGCTAATTTTTTTTCTCTGCTTCTAGGTTCTCTCTACTGTTACCACTGTTCTGCGTTTATAAATTCCAGAATATGTGTTCTCCACTGTTACCAATTTTTTCCACTGTTATTTTACTATTGGAAATTTGTACAGGAATGATTTTATGATACCCCATTATTGAATTTGAAAATGGGTTTCTTCAATTAGTTGAAAAAATGGAAATTGAATTTGTGTTTTATTTTTGTGATGTTAAGTTGGAATTGTTGCTAAGTTATCAGAATGTATTGCTTATAGAAGTGGAAACATTCTAGTTGCGGATGTTTTTGTTTCTCCACTGTTACCAATTTTTTCCCCTGTTAAGGTCCACAGCGGCAGCGAGGGATATCGGCGAACGGAACAGTGACGTCGCTGCTTTGAACACCTTTGGCGAGACGAACACCGACAAATATGCTCTAAACATCGGCCGTCGGCGAGTAGACGATGAAAGTGGCTTAGTTACGTCAGCAGGTCGTGTAATCTTGTATCAACAGTATAAATTATGAGTTTTTTTTTAAAAAAAAAATAGGTGACATGTGGCATAGTTTGGGACGTGAGATTGATCTAACGGGTGTGAATGGGCCAAAGGCAGCCTGCCTTTCCCGCCCAAAAGTCATGTAAGCCTTTTCCTAGAAGAGAGCAGACAAGACGAGTTCAAAAATTCCTTTTAGTTCTTTACCGCTCTATTGACGTTTTTTTACTAGTAGTTTAGTGATGCACATTAGATTAAGGTTTTGTTTGATAAAAAATTGATAAACTAGTACTCCCTCCGGCCATTATTATAAGCAAATTTGACTTTTTTGATATATTAAAAAAGTGATGTATTTGGTTCATAATAGCAAATCTGACTTTTTTGGTACATTGAAAAAGTGATGTATAACCAAATACATCACTTTTTCAATGTACCAAAAAAGTCAAATTTGCTTAATAATGGTCGGAGGGAGTAGCTTATAACTAATAGTTGATAAGTTATAACTGATGGTTGGTGATTTATACTTGATGAGCTAATTGAAATGTTTAGTAAAATTAGTATTTTAACTAATTGATATATGAGATATTCCTCTTTTTTTTTTCTCTCTTCCAACCCTAGCGGTAGCGGTCACAACTTTTCTTTTTCTTCTTCTTCTTCTTAGCCTATTGAAGAGGGGTGATTTTAGGTCAATTTTGGTCTAAAATCATCCTTCCAAATTGTTTTTACTTTCTCATTATAATAAATAAGTGTGATTTTCACATATTTGCTTGTTTTGATTTTCCGTCTTCGTACTGTGTATTTGGTTGTCCCGTCTGTGTGCGGTGTGTTTGTTTTCCTGTCTTTGTGCGGTGTTCATTTGTTTCAGGTTGAAGGAGTAGATCTGATCTAGTGCAGATCCAATCAATGTCGACTTTGGTGTTATCAACGTTACAAATCCGGATGCATGGATATTTCGGACACTTCAATATAGTCATATTTGTAGGCATATGTAATTTGCCGTTTTATGCTATTAACATTGACACTGTGAGGAGCTTGTTCGCAGATTTATTATGAATTTGTATTACATCGATGTACTCTATTTATTTGAATGAATGAATACCATTTATTTTGTCAAAAAAACTAATTGATATATGACACAGAAAGATATTGTTAATTCATAAATAAAATTTATATTTAATTAATATTTAAAATAATTAAAATTAAAAAATTAAATTTTCTAATATACTATATTATACATAGTATAAAAATTTACAAAAAAAACTAATTTTTATTAGTTGAAATTTCACTTTTTAAAAATCATGGTTTTTCTAAAAACGGCTTAAATATGCTTTTGGTCCCTGCAATATACACTCATTTTGAAAACAGCCCCTGCAAAATTTTTTTTTTGAAAAAAGCCCCTGCAATTTGTAACTACTTTGAAAAGAGCCCCTGTGCAGGCAATGTGGCAGCCATGTCACTTAAAAGGCCACGTGTCAGGCGCTGACTAGGTAACTTAACTGATGTGACAAACATTTTGCCACGTGTATATTACACCTCATTTATTTTTTAAAATAAAACTGAATATCATTTAATTTATTTCTGAAAACTTAAAAACTAATTTTTTTATTTTAGAAAAACAAATTAACTAATTAAAAAAGAATGAAATTAAACCAAATAAAAAGGGTAAATCACGATGAAGAAGAAGAAAGGGATTAGGGTTCACAGAAGAAGAAAAACACGAAGAAGAAGAAGAAGAACAAAGGGATTAACGTGCGATTGAAATTCGATTCGCAAGGAAGAAGATGTCGAGTAGCAGAGGCTATTCATCTTCCTCAACAGGTCGTTGTGGAAAGCTTCCTCTGTGTGGGTGTCAACTACCCATGGTGATGTTCACATCAAAGAAGACTGAGAGTTATGGAAGACGATTTTGGAGGTGTCGAAACTGGAATGTAAGTTTTTATCTTGTGCTATATGAAACATAATGTCGTTTTCCCTCTTGTAATTCATCTGTTTGCTGTGCTTTGATACAGAAGGGAAAGGGAAATTCGTGTGAGAAGTTTGACTGGGAGGATGATGTTGTACCAGAAGCAGCAATGGAAGAAAGGATGAATGTTGTATTTAATTGTGCTACTTGCAAGACTGTTGCAGAGATGGTGAATGAAATTGAAGTGAAGAGGAACTCTAAATTGAAGTCTAAATATTTGAAAGAGAAGAAGAAAGTGAAATATGTGACACTAATGCTAATTTGTAGTTGGTTTTTTTTTGTTTGGTATGTTAAGAATTGATGTTACATGGATATGGAATTTCAGGTTTAGAGTAGTTGATGTAATGGATTTAATGTGTTTTGGATGTAATGAGTTATGGATGTAATGATATTAATTGAAATGGAAAATGGTTGTTTTGGATCAAATTTTGCAATGTGTTTCACTGTAATGTTTTAGACCAAATTGTGACCTGTAATTGTGCGCAAAATGTGACTCGTAATTGTACGTCAAAATGCGTCCCGTAATTTTTGCGTAATGTGACCTGTAATTGTGCCTATTATAAGCTGACCTGTTAAACCAAATTATGGACAATTATGCAGAAGTGAACTATGCAAAATATGTGCTTCATTTAGTACATTCAAAATAAGATTTTCAAACACATATGTGCTTCATTTAGTACATTCATAATAAGCACAGTACAAAATAAGCACTAACAAAATAAGCATCACAATGTGCTTAGCATCCTAATTGGTTCTTAAATTCAAAAGTAGTTGACAATGTGCAAATTGTTCAACCAACACAGACATTAAATTTGTACTTTTAACATTACATAATCACTACATATAATAATAAGTCATAATCTCCATATTACCTAGAGAATGCTTCCTAAGCTCAGCTGCATACCTCCATAGCATTGAGTATTGTCTTACAGCATTTCCTTCAATTATTTGTTTTGCTTTCTCTTTTGCTTTCCAAGCTCTCCCAAATGTTACTCCAACAGAGTGGTTTCTCCTCAGGTCAGTCATGATATCTTGAACTTTCACGTTGTCTTGAACCATTAATTTATCAACCACCTTTTTTGAAATCCAATCTGATGTGGCAGACTTATTATTTAATGTTTTTAGACAGTTGTGTTTCCCAACCCAAGTCTTAATAACATAAGTGTGCTTGTCACCAACCCTACTACATAAAGCTGTGAACCCACAATTTCTTTTACACACAATCCTACACCTTCTCCTATCATTTTTTGCATACTTTATTTGCCTTTGTCTTATTATAGTCCACTCCCTTACTGCATCTTTGAAGTCCCTAAGTGAGTTAAACTCCAACCCACGCTTCAGCTCAAAGTCTTTGTTGGTTTTCAACTGCTCCATCCTAAACTTCTCAGTTTTAGGACCTTTCTTTTTCTCTTTGTCTGATTCATCTGGATCACTACTATTTAACTCATCACTTACATATGCAGATTCAAAGTTGCATAGTTGCAACATTTCTTCATCTAGAGTGGGTACTAATGATTTGTTGCTTCTAGACTTGTTTGCTCTATGTTTCACTCTATGTGATTTGCCTTCAACATAAACTCTGTTTGATCCATTTATTGGAGCAGCATGGGGTAAATCAAACCCATCATCAAATCCTAATGCTCTCTCATCTTCACTGTCATCAAATTTTATCCTTTTGGCCTCATCTTCAGTGCTTGAATAATCAGAACTACTATAATCCTCAGCTTCATCATTGTCAGATTCAACCATTACACCCTTCCCCTTATCATTTTTAGTGTTATTCACCATACCCACATCTTCACCATCATCAGAAACAACCATCTCCTCAGCATTAACATAGTCAGGAACATCAACTATGCAACTATCATCTACATCATGCTCAACATACAATTGAACCTTGCCATTGTTATTCATAGCATAGTTAGCAACAGGCTCTGCATCCTTATCTACTCTTAACCTTTTAAAATCAACTTCTTCATCAGGCTTCCACCACAACCTATACCCTCCAACATAACCTTCTTTTTTAATAATGTCATTTAGATGACCAACAGCTTCAAAATAGCTCCATCTATCAGCATCAAGTATTACAACCTCCTCTTGTTTACCCCCCTTATAATGGATATCCTCTTGTTTATCCTTGTAATGTATAACCCATTCTCGTACAAACAACCCTCCATGATTAAAATACACTTTAAAAGACATATCTTGCTGTATAGATGCACAAAAAAGAATAAAAAATTGCTATTACTGTCTTATTCCCCCCAAATAATACGACAGATGCTAAGTATCAAACATCACATGCTACAAAACGACATAACTGTCACTTACCTCTGTTTCACTTTAATGAAGCACAACGACAATGAAATGCACGAACTGAAGCTTGCAATCCCAGCCGTCTATACCAACACGAAACAGTAGTCTTGAACTAGAGCAAATCTCAGCCGTCGATTCCTACACGAAACAAAACACGAAATTACGAAAATCAATTCGAAAACGATGATTAGAAAAAACGTTGTCAGAAAAACCTACGATGGAGAAATGAAACGATGATGAAACGACGATGATGAAGAAGAACAAGTGATTCACAAACCCTAACTTCCTAATTTTATCTATCGTTTTCTATTTTCCCCCCTTTTTCATTTTCATTCTTTTTTAATTAGTTAATTTGTTTTTCTAAAATAAAAAAATTAGTTTTTAAGTTTTCAGAAATAAATTAAATGATATTCAGTTTTATTTTAAAAAATAAATGAGGTGTAATATACACGTGGCAAAATGTTTGCCACATCAGTTAAGTTACCTAGTCAGCGCCTGACACGTGGCCTTTTAAGTGACATGGCTGCCACATTGCCTGCACAGGGGCTCTTTTCAAAGTAGTTACAAATTGCAGGGGCTTTTTTCAAAAAAAAAATTTTGCAGGGGCTGTTTTCAAAATGAGTGTATATTGCAGGGACCAAAAGCATATTTAAGCCTTCTAAAAACTCATAGTAAAAATTGATGTTTTTATTAAAAAAAAAGTATGATTTGATATTTTTTCTGATACAAAACAATAATAATAATAATAATAAGGGTACGACCGGTGCCAATTTAGGTGGGTTAATTTAACTTTTTAAAAAATAATAATAATAATAATAAGGGTACTTCAAACAAAACAATAATAACAAAGGTATATCATAAAAAATTGAGTATAGTGTAAAAACAAAAAATTCACAATGTGCAACATAAATAGAAAGTAAATCTTTAGTTTCAAATTATATAAGTTAAGTTACTGCGTAAATCATAATAAGTTACTTTATCAAAAAAGAATCATAATAAGTTATTGCGTAAAAAAAGAATCATAATAAATTATAAAGGCTAAAGTTGAATTTTAGATAAAATAATAAGGATAAAAATGGAAGAAATTAATTGAAATAAATTTTGAAAAATAAACTATAAACTAGTAAAATAAGCTATAAGCTCATGATAAAAATTATGTTACTTAACAGGTTTCTTAACTTATAAGTTATAATACATAATCTATAAGCTTACGCTTCCCAAATAGTACCTAAGGGTGTGTTTGTTTTGCCTTTTTTTAAAAGATGAATTTTATATTGTTACTTAATTTTGTGTAAATTTTTTTTACAAGAAATTGTATTTTTTGGTAAACCAAAGGTATCATCCGTGCGCAACTGCGGAGATTAATCCTCTCAATGTAACGCTTCAAATGAAAATTTGGTTTTAATACTTATTCTTAAAATGTTATTTCATGTATTTCGTTATTTTATTGAAACTTTTTCAGAATATCAAAATTTTCAAAAATCACATAATTTTGAAGCTATTTAAAATAGATTTTTCATAAAAATGCATTTTTGAAATACAATTTTTTAAAAAAACTTGTAATTTTGACTATAATTTGATTTTCAATAATGTATGTTTATGTTATATGATGTCAAAATTAATGTTTCAATATAAAAAAAATTAATTTAAAAAACAATTTTTCAAAATTTATTTTTTTAAAGCTGAAACAAAATATTATATGTTGACTAACTCCAATAATTTAAATTGTCAAAAAAAAATTCCAATAATTTGATGTAGTGGTAAAAATGCTAGGTCATCTTCTTATTTAGTATATTTAGTGGTTTATAATATCATCCAATTGATATTATATACATAACTAACAAGTCAATACAATACTCAATATTTAGTATATTTAGTTTTAAGAATTGTCATTTTCTTATTTTATTTATAATATGAGCATTGCTATTTAGTAAGAATTATTTTAGAGAAGAAATGCAAGAATAACACATGACATTATCTTATAGAATGATGTAATTTTAATCTCCTCTTTTAGTGAAAATCATGGGGGGTAATTGATGTAAACAAGAGTAGAGATTTATTATTGCAATTCTTCTCCATAGATTTTCTTACTAAATAGCATTTTCCTTATAATATTTGTGTAAAATAACAAAATGCGAGGTGGTTCAGAGAGTTTTAGATTCATCCAAAATAAAAAATTACAAACACCTCTACGAGGTAGCGTGTCGCAGTGTCTGATACGCGTCGATATCCGGCACTTGTATGACACTCGTACGACACCTATCAGAATAGTCAAACAATTTTCACAAAAAAATAATATTTTTTTTTGGCTTGACACTCTAAAAATATTAAACATGTATTGAAAGAATGTTATTAATGAAATTATCATGCATCAAGCTTAAATAATCTAGTCCTCCGAACCCCTCCCATCCATTCACCTCCAACCAAACAAAATTTGAAATTCCACTGGTAGAGGTGCACCTAATGTACTCTTCAATCTCATTTGGAAAATGGAAGATCAATGGAAGCATTTTTACTTGATTGTTTGGGAAATTCTGTCAGATAAAGTATCAAATAGCCATATAAA
This sequence comes from Trifolium fragiferum, assembly GCA_954870985.1. Taxonomy (NCBI): domain Eukaryota; kingdom Viridiplantae; phylum Streptophyta; class Magnoliopsida; order Fabales; family Fabaceae; genus Trifolium; species Trifolium fragiferum. The sequence goes on along the minus strand of OX940793.1, from coordinate 51,240,685 downwards.
ATGTGTAGTCTGTACATGTGAATATATAAACAGCAAGATTATTGTTGTCCACATTGACAACTATCTCTTCTCGTCAATGTTGCACGGCAAACCCGAATGTATTTTCATAAACAAAATTGTGAGGCAAGCCTACTGTACAAGAGGGAATTTGTTCACCTATCAATCATATTATTGTGCCGAGACCAAGCTCATCTTCAATGTCATCTCCTTCTTCAAATAACTTCAGAAATCTAGCCTGATCCTGCTCTCTCTTCCTCTTTTGCCAATACTTATATGCAACAATTGCTACCAGGATCACTACAGTCGAGACCAAAATGGTTAGCAAAATTATAACTCCTGTATGCATTCGCTTTTCTTTATGATTCTCCTCAGGTGCAGAGACAGCATCTGCACATATGAACTCAATTAATATTTTGCAAAACAAAATTTCAATTATCAAAGATTAACAAGCATCGGGTATAGATGTAAGCATACCACAGAAAAATGATTTAGCGGTTTGTTCAGATGTAAATGTGGAATAAACACAGGCATGACCAGTAATTTTCAGATCCACAAGGATAAAAAATAAATCATCTTTGAAAAGAAAAAAAGCTTTCAGTGTTAAGGTGATAAGATCAACAATGATCAAACCTCGTCCCAAAAGGTGGAATGATACCTGAGCTTATGTACCTTCTCTTCAATCTAGACAGTATAAACAATCCTCCTTCCAGTTGATTAAAGGGAAAAGTTTCCAGATATATCTTTTCGCTTAGAATCTTAGCTAAATTATTTTCTATACTTAATCTAAATACATACACTATTTTGAAATTCCTACACAATAGATGATTAATGTTATCTCCATTATTTTGAAATAAATGCACCAAAATGCAAGTATCATAGCATCGCTAGATATGGGAAGAATCAGTAAGCAAATTTGAAAATAATATCTTTTGATCAACTTAATAATTGTCATAGTGGCATCAACAGAGTAGTCTATAAGGACAAATATTACAATAGCAGTAAAGAAATTTCGAAGGACAAAGGTTGCGAGACACTTTACCTTTAGAAAAAATTAAGCATTCGGGGCATAGAAAGGTAGCATTAAATTCTTTTTCCTTGAAGTGGAGATATTTTCCATCAGGAGCAGCAAAATCAGAAGGACACAGCTCCCACTCGTCAAATACATCATCAGAAAGAATGCTGTCTTCCTCGTAGATTCCACATCGCTTGCACTTTCTACCAATAAATTCAGTCAAAGGCTGGAAGGACAAATCAAATTATCAGTATTAGCTACTTGAAACTACAAATCCAAACCCGCTTGAATTATATACAACTATGCTTCTGTTTACTAAGGTAATCAGCATGAGTTGAAAATTGAAATTGAAGCTTCAAATGTTTCTTGTAAATATAGACCCTGTTTGGATAAACAATTTAATTAAGCACTTATAGCATAAATGCTTATCATAAGCTATTTTTATAAAAAAGACTAAAATAAAGTCAAACTATTTTGATGTAAACTATAAGCTCTTTTCACAAACGATCCTGTAACGCTTGTGAAAATAAGCTAAAAACAACTTATGAACATGTCATATATTTTCATTAGTTCTCCCAAATAAGTGCTTATGGCAGTAAATAACCTCAAATAAGTAAATCGAAACATGCCCATAATATAATGAGTAAACCACCAAATTAGTCCATCATTTTGTAGGGCGCTCTCAAATAGGTCCATCATTTTGTAGGGCGCTCTCAAATAGGTCCATGAGACTATAAATATTCCAAAAAAGTTTCCGATTCTATTAAACCATCAAGTAACAAGTTGGTTCCCCTATTTGTCGGGCGCTCTCAAATAGGTCCATGAGACTATAAATATTCCAAAAAGTCTCCGACTCTATTTAACCACTTACTATCAATTAAGTTCCTATATTTTAACCACTTACTACCGATTTGTTTCAATACTTAACCACTTGCTATCAATTTAGTCCATAATGTTATTATCGAATGCGGTCTCTCTAACTCTTTGAATGACTAATATGAGTAAAATTTATAAGAGTCATGAAGCTTGTTGAAATATGCATCAACTCAAGTACCTAATTGAGAGCATCCTACAAAATCGAACTAATTTGATGGTTTACACGTAAATATGATCAAATGAGCTAGCTACCAAAGAAGCATGTGAAATCAAACACCAAATTATCAATTAACACTAACTAAATCTTAAGGAAATTGATAAGAAAAAAATTAATGAATAAGCAATTAGTGAAAAACCCTAAAGTAACAACCTGCCAAGACTCTTCACCCTTAAAAGCATAAAGAAGATGTTTTTTCTTAACATCAGGTAAATAGGTTTTATTATCACCGGTGCATCGAAAATATACAGTTGGAGTAGGTCTTAGCCACTCATGGGTTTTGAAAATCTCAATGGAGCTTAGAGTCACCACCGCGGATAATACCAAACCTGTAAAACAACCAAAACTGAAATAATCAATTTAAATTTGATAAAAAATTCTTAAAATTTATGAAAGCAGGTGGTTATTTACGCACCTGGGAAATAGGTGAAGAAGAATAAGAAGGAGATTAGGAAGAGGCGAGAAACCCTAGAATTTGACAGATGTTGAACGGACATGGCAAGAAAAGTTGGGTGTGCGGAGAGATTGTTTAAAGAATGAAGATAGAAAATGAAAGTTGATTGAATAATTGAGGAATTGGAATAAGCGAATGGATCGGATTGGAAGGTGTATGTTTGTTGATGGAGGTGGTTGTTAAACGACGACGTTGGGTGAAGGAGGAAGAGTATGTCGCGGGAAAGGGGAAGGTTGATGATGACCGACTGGGTCGCAAAGTATTTTTCAATAAATGAACCGAGCTAGGTTTGGAATCTCATGTGCTGCGTAAGATGCATGCGCGTCGTAGACCAACACAAATATAAAATTAAGTTTTTTTTTTTTTTTTTTAAGTTTAAGGCTTAAATGCACTTTTGGTCCCCCTATTTTTGAATTTATGAAGTTTTGGTCCCCCTATTTTAAAACTCAACTTTTTGGTCCCCCTATTTTAAAACTCAGCTTTTTGGTCCCCCTATTTTAAAAATCAAGATTTTTTTTTAGTCCCCCTCTCATTTTAATGACATGGCACTGTAGATTATGACGTGACAATGATGAATAGGTAAAGAAATTATCATGTCATTATTTCATTGCCACGTCATCATCTACAGTGCCGCGTCATTAAAATGAGAGGGGGACTAAAAAAAAATCTTGATTTTTAAAATAGGGGGACCAAAAAGCTGAGTTTTAAAATAGGGGGACCAAAAAGTTGAGTTTTAAAATAGGGGGACCAAAACTTCATAAATTCAAAAATAGGGGGACCAAAAGTGCATTTAAGCCTAAGTTTAAATAAATAATAGGCTAAAATGCACTTTTGGTCTCTCTATTTTCAAATTTATGAAGTTTTTGTTCTTCTATTTTAAAACTCAATTTTTTTATCTCTTAGTATTTTAAAACTCAACATTTTTTTTAATCCTCCTCTCATTTTAATGACGTGACACTGTAGATGATGATGCGACAATGATGAATAGGAAAACAAATTACCATGTCATTATTTAATTTCTTTTATTATTTAAAATTTCAATTCTCTTAGTTTAAATTAAAACAAAAAAGAAACATTGAAATTGAAATGAAAAAAAAAAATTTGAAAAACTCAAAATTAGAATCAGATACCCACGTTTTTCTTTATTTTCAAATTATATGAACCCTAAATTATACAATGAAGTGAATCGCACCTAACCCAAAATATGAATCGATGACCCAATCAAATTGACACCGTTTGTTTTCGATAGTTGTTCCTTCGTTCGCTTCCGGTCGTAGTTCGTTTTGTTATTTTGTTCGTCGTTCATTCTGTTCTTTCCATTCCAATTGTTTTCTTCTACGCTGTTCTTTCCATTTCAATCGTTCATGATGGAGAAGAAACATGGCAAAGAGGAAGCGAAGTATTGTGTCAGGTATGTAGATGATTTTCCTATGTTTGTTTAGTTTAGTGTTGATTCTGATTTATCCAGCTTATTTTAAATGTTGATTGTGTCTTTCTGGTCCCCTTGTTTGTTTAGTGTTGTTGCTATTTTTAATGTGTTGGGGCTATTTTAAAGTTGTTGGCCAACTCTGACATTTTGAAGATTATGAAAGTGTGGATGATGGTGAATATGTTGCTAGTGAACAAGAAATTGATGATGATGATGATGATCGTGATAGTTTGTTTAGTAATCAATCTGAAGATAACCAAGAAATGGATTGGACTATTATACTTCCAACTGAAACATTTCAGGAGGTAAATCAAAACAATGTGAATTCTGAAAATGTAGGTCCCACAAATGCAGTTGATTTTGAAAAGGATTCAAATGAAGATTCTGATGAGTTAAACACTCCACTAGAGAGTGATGATGAAGAAGCTGTGGAAAAATTTCCAAACTATAAGTCGGGTGAAGGTATTAGTTTTCAAACAACGTTGAAGTTCAACAACAAGGAGCTGATAAGAGAGGCAGTTAAAGAGTATGCAATGGAGAAAATTTATAACATATGGATTAAGAAAAATGATGCAAAGAGGATTATTGTTAGGTGTGATGATGGTTGTCCATTTTATATGAGGATAAGTAAAAGGGTTGGAAATCAATTTTGGCTAGTTGTAAGCTTAAAAGATGAACACTCGTGTCATAGGAGACCGACAAACAAACAAGCAAAAACTGAATGGCTTGCAAAGAAATTTGCACACATTCTAAGGCATTCTCCCGATATAAAACCAGCTGAGTTGATTGCTCAGGCCATTGATAAATGGGGGGTGAAATTGTCACATGGTCAAGCTTATAGAGCCAAGAGAAGGGCAATTCAGTTGATTCAAGGAGCTGGTCGTGAACAATTTTCACATTAAGAACTTATGCTGATGAGCTGATAAACTCCAATCCAAATAGCATTATCCAATGTGCTGATTCAAATAGTGGTCCTATGTTTGAAAGGATGTATGTATGCTTATAGGCTTGTAAATCAGCATTTTCATACACATGTAGGCCTCTCATTGGGTTAGATGCTTGTTTTTTGGAAGGAGGTTTTGGAGGTCAGTTGATGGAAGCTGTTGGAAAGGATGGAAATAATCAAATATTTCCAATTGCATATGCATTGGTTGAGGCAGAGACAAAAAATTCATGGGAATGGTTTATTAAATTGTTGCTCGAAGACCTACAAAGTATTTCACATAAACCATATGCATTCATCTCAGACCAATAGAAGGTAGTCATTTAATTTCAATTCATTACACTGTTTGTAAATGTTGTTCTCTTACGTTTATATATTATGGGACTGTTAAATTCTGTTATGTTTTTAGGGATTGTATATTTAGAATTCCTATAAATTTTGTTTTGTTATGTTTGAATATTTAGGGACTGGTGCCTGCAGTTTAAGAAATCGGTGAACATGTGGAACAAAGATTATGTGTTAAGCATCTATACTCAAATTGGAAAAAGAAGTACCCGGGATTGGAATTGAAGAAAACTTTGTGGAAGGCTGCAAGAGCTACAACAATACCAGTTTGGCAGAGAGCAATGCAAAGGATAAAAGATATAAATGAACAAGCCTGGAAAGACATGATGGATGTACCACCTGCATTTTGGACTAGGTCTCATTTCAAGACTGATACTCAGTGTGACCTCCAAGTTAACAGCATGTGTGAATCATTCAATAGGGCTATTTTGGAGTATAGGGATAAGCCAATAATGGCCCTACAGAAATTGGTCAAGGATCATAAGAACCACCTGCAACTCAAGAATAATTTTTAGTTATGCTATTTACAATTAGTATTATGTATGCCATATGAACTGGCCTTTTGATGCTATTTTGTAAGCTATGTGAATTGACCATTTTTTATGATATTTTGTAAGCCATTATAAGTGGCCTTTTGATCATATGTAATTAACCATTAGCAGGTATGTTTATAAGTAAAGAATTGGCCTTAGGATGCCTATTTTGTAAGCCATTATATTTGGCATGTTGATGATCTAAAGACAATGTGCAACTTTGCACCAAAACAGTTTATGTGAATATCAATTATGCTGCTACTATTTTACTTAAATTACAGGTTTCTTGGTAATATATGTCCAAAAACTCTGCAGAAATTCTATTATAATGTGAATAGCAGTTTATGTACAATTTAATTATAGGTCTGTTATAATGTCCAGGATTGTGTCCATAATTTGAGGCAATATATGCCCAACAACACTACAAAAATTTTGTCCATATATTCCCATTAGTGCAGAGAAGTATGTCCATATACAGGTCTGTTAATGCAGAGAAAACATGCAGGAATTATATCCATATTATACATAAATTATGTCCATATATGCCCATAAATTCTGCATAAATTTAACATAATTAGAACAATTCATTTCATTCATATTAATCATCGTTACAAAACAGATTGAACTGTTAAAAAGCTTATATTGTTAACCCCTAAACATCAAATAGACAACACATAATTAACACTTAAATATCAACTAAACACCACATTAGGGATACCAAAATATCAACTAAACAACAGTTAACACCTAAACATCAACTACAAATCAATTACACTTATTTCATTATTACTATTGCAACTAACAACAAGAACAAAATGCAAATCACAACCCATGGGCCAAAATTAAATCCCTTCATCAACTTCATCTTCTTCTTTAACTCATCCTCCCTTTTTTTGCGACTCATATGCCTTCTTCTTCTCATCATTGATTTTTTGCAATAGTGAGAGTATAACTTCTTTAGCTCGAGGGTTTATTTCTTCATCAACCCACTCAAAATAACTATACTCTTTTTTCCATGCAACTGAAATTGAAATTGTGGGAAAACAAATTCATAAAAATTCTTTGGTTCAATAAAGAGAAATAATGAAGATGGAATGAAATGAAGGTTCAATTAGGTCGAAATAGGTGATGAAGGTGAAGAATCAAGGATGGAAGATGAAGTTTCAATGGAAATTGGGATGGAGAATTGTAGAAGATGAAAATTGGGTCTTAATTTAGGGTTCTTCATTCTTATATAATGTGAACAATCAGATTTTGTTTTTTACAGAAATAAATTATTTGTTCTTATTGTCAAAAAAAAAAAATTATTTGTTCTTATTACTTTATTTTATTGGGAAAAATACATTAACCTCCCCTGAGGTCTCTTTAAATGACATAGACACCTCTTATAATTTTACATTAGACACTAACCTCCCCTGAAGTCTATTAAAATAAATAAAAATCTCCCTTATCAACTTAACACCGTTAACTAATCCGTTAATCACTCATCCAATTTTACATTAGACACTAACCTTATCTTTAAGATCTCTTAAAATGGATAAAAATCTCCCTTGTGAACTTAACACTATTTTTTTAAAACTAAAAACTACTATTTTTTCATGGATGATGGTTGCTCTATAATTAAAGATTTAAAATACCATTGCATACTTCCATATGTTGCTATAATTAACTGTTATATCATTTTTCGTTTTATCTGACTAAATACAAATTGACTTGTTGGTAACTTGTAATTGTAATTAGGGGTGAGCATCGGTCGGATTCGGGCCATAAATCGTCAAACCGATAAAAATCGCGACCTTTTAATTTGAACCCAATTCCGACCGTCTACGTCTTTGGTTTGTTCGGGTGTCGGGTACAACGGGTCGGTTTTAACGGGTTATATTAGAATTTTATTGTTAAATCTAAAACTTAATTCATTGATCAAAAAGTTATTATTCTTCAAACAGTTCAATATTTCGTACACGCTGCAGTAAATGATACAATATAAAAATGATGAGATGCAGTTAATTTATTTCAAATTTGTAAATCCAGGGACAATAATTGATAGTAGATGATAAGTAAAAATTAAGATAAATTTAGAATATTATCTTTCACATCTCCTTAATCAACATATTACAAGCATAAACTTGTAAAATATAATATTTTTCTCCTCTATCAAAGATAGATAAAATTAACAAAGCGAAGAGTATAAGAGATTAAAAGAGAGAAGAAGCGCTCGAAATTGAAAAAAATTAATTTGTATTTTAGTAATGGTTCGGTCGGTTTCGGTTATAAAGAAATAAATTTTTAAAGACCTGCACCCGCCCGTATAAAACCGTCCATGATCGATTTTTCACAATTATTAACCCGAGACCCGACCCGCACCCGACCAAGTGCTTCCATATGTTGGCGGTTATGTCGGTTTCGAGTCGGGTTGCGGGTTTATGCTCACCCTAATTGTAATTACTATGGCACTAATCGAAAATTTGACAGGTTGCCTTCATCATTTTAGTTGGCTTTATTAACATGACAACATCCTTTTAACAAGAGTATGCAAAAGTAAATAGAAGGACAGCTAACAATTAACATGTACCAATACCCAATATATCTGATAAACTCAAATCTGTCATAGAAATAAATCGGAATTGTAACTAGGCAATGACAATTAAAAAAAAAAAGTAGTACATCATTTTATTCAAGTTCATCACCAAGTACCAAGAGCGTGGCGAAAATGAAAGTGTCGTTATTGACATTGACGATGATGAAGAATATTGAAATGCTTTAGGCGTTGTTTGTTACTTCCATGGTGAGAAGCAAGTGAAGTGAACGATCAAGATCCCTTGGAGTGAACAGTGATAAGCTATGAATTTAGAAGAAGAAGAAGAAGAGGGAAATTGAACAGGCGCGTAAGAATTTAGAAGGAAATGCAACTTTTTATTCTGTATTTGACGGACTTAACGGTGTTAAGTGGCAAGGGAGGTTTGTGTCATGTGAGAAAATAGAGGGGGTGTTAGTTACATATGGATAGAGTTCAGGGGAGGTTAGTGTATTTTTCCCTATTTTATTTGTTTAAATTTTAAATAATAAAAGAAATGAATAAATGACATGGTAATTTGTTTTACTATTATTCATTGACACGTCATCATTCATAGTGCCACATCATTAAAATGGGAGGGGAACTAAAAAAAATGTTGACTTTTAAAATAAGGGGACCAAAACTTCATAAATTTGAAAATAGGGGGACAAAAAGTCCATTTTAGCAAAAATCATTAACACATGAAATCATTAACACAAACACCAAGCAAAAATTCATGTTCTTGGTCAATTAAGATTTTTTTCTAAAAACCCTAGCTACTAACTCTCATGGATCTTGTAGCAATCACACATGAAATCTATCTCTAATTAGCCTGGATATTTACTAACTCTCATGGATCTAATGATATTAACCAAGGAAAATTTAAAACTTCCTCCCAACAATCAACAAGGCCTCACGGCCAAAGAGAGAAAATGAGAAAGGAGAATTTTTCTTACCATAAAACTTAGCTCATATGCACCTCCAAATTACAAGGATTAATATTGATTCCAAGCTTTTCTCCTAATTCCTTCTAGATCTCCCACAAAATTGATTTTAAGCTTACTAATTTTAAAAAGAAAAGTCTTTGTGATGATCAAGAGAAAGAGGGAGTTCACGTGAGATGAAAGAAAAAAAAATGGAAAGTCTCATGATCAATCCTATGTATAGATCTCTCCAATTAATCCTAGCCCTTGGATCAAATAGTAAAAAGTTGCAAGACTAAATCCTAGCCATTCATTCAAACTTGGTCACAAAGCAACTCACATAAATATCTATATATTTTGTGAGCTTGCCAACTCATCTCACTCAGTCCCCACGTTCGCTCTTAAACGAGCCGTATCTCGCGTACCGACTAAAATCGCGAAAATAGAAAATCTACGAAATAAAAGTTCGTCGTAAACCATTTCTAAAAATTATCGCCAAACTTGATTCTCCGACTGAAACTTCTATCCTAAGCTCTCAAAAATATTCTGAATCCCGATTCCAACTCGCGTCGATATATAAAGTCTCTAATTAAAATTCGACGGAAAACGGAAACCGTAAATTTTCTAACAGCGGGTATAGTTTTCTACTCGTTTTTCCAAAAAGCGGAGAAAAACCAAAACTTGTAATTCTGACTTCGCAGAAATGTTCCCATAGCCAAATGAAGACTATGAAACAAAAGTCTGTGCATTTCCAACGCACGAGCACAAAACAGGCTCCAACTCAGCAAAATTCTATTATCGCGACAATACTCACAAAACCACTTAACCAAAAACCCTAATATTCTTAGCCATTAATTACTTACTTTCCTCACACAAAAGGTACCGTGGAATTACGGGTCTTACATTACTACCCTCCAAAAAGAAGTTTCGTCCTCGAAACTAAAAGTAAGAGTAACAACTCAACTAGTTAGTACTATCACTAACACAAGAAAATTCCATCGGATTAGGTGTAGCCACACAGACGCTAACACCAGGTGATGCCACACAGATACTATCACCAACATACCGACACAACCGTGCACCAACCACAACCCTCAACAAGGTCGCATTGGTTTCAAACTCTAAACACAAAGCTAGACATCACACAACGAGTTCCCCACTCAAAATTACCTTTACTACGAAGGTTCACAACCTCTAGTTCCCCAAATGTCCTAGGGTCCACACACAAAATTTCCAAAGTCACCTCTTACGCCTCCACAACATAGCCTATTCCACTAGGCCCACACAAAGTGGTGACAGCTACCCTCCAAAAAGAAACACTGAAACTCTTGGTGCACCACCAAAGCTAGCAAAAACTTGTCAATTCCAGTCAACACGATTCCGTCTATTATTAACAAGAGATTAAGGATGATCAGTTCCTCAATTTGTCAATAGATAGCCGACAATCATAATGGTGGTTTAGACCATCTTTACCTAACTTGAATAATGCTTCCTGTCACTTGTGCTCAAGATCCTCCGACGCACAAGGGTCCAACAATTCCTTCGAAGTTTTCTACACATTTTTCCTCGGTCTCTTACTATCTCGATCTCCCCATTGAGACCCAATACTCAAAACACAACACTTAAAACCTCATGCTTCCACTCTTGAAACATCTGTTAAGTATCGCCCAACAAGTAATACAGTGCTACCACGACAAGTACCACCCAAACCATTACACTCAGAAAGAAGTTGCCATCTCGTTAAAAGAACTTCACAACTTCACTAACATCCATAAGTCCTTAATTTGATAAATACGCCTAATCGTATGTTCACATTCGGATCTCGTTCCAATCACGATTTTAATAATACCATCCAAACATCCGGTTGGTGATCCAAACTCCTCATTTTTCTTGGCACTTGCCAAACTATAACATCTACTTCTCTTGGACTCCCTTTATACAAATCTAAAATTCCCAAGTTCGCTCACTCTTGACGCGCAACGCACTTTACTTCCAATATGAGTCGCCCCAATGATTAGCCAATCATCGTAATAAAATCCAACTGACATCTCTGCATGCTCCACCCTTCCACAGTGGCTGCATCCTCTTGACAAACGAATGACTTCATCGAGTCTTGCCCTAACTCATCAGACGGATATCCAATATCTTCTCCAAAAGGTCATCTCAATCTGATCCTTACTCAAAATCCTTTATCAGTACGACGCCCACTCGTCCATACTCAGCACATCCGAGTTACAACGACCAATGCTACTTCCAATTCATTATATTAATACCAAGAATCCCTTGTAGTTCTTATTTGCCTCAAGTCCATCCTCCTCGGACCACTCCGTCTAAAGAATTCAGAGACACTTGTCGACTAAATTCGACAATTGCTCGGGGGTTCCAACTGTGTAGGGAACATCGTTTCAACTAAGACACAATCAATTACCTAAGCATCCACCATGCTAGACTCACCGAACGAACACATGTCCCACAACACAACCAAAACCGATCGCTAGAACTAACATAACTCTAGCTATATTCTGACTGACTTTGGACGGACAACTCTACTACACACTTTCCCTTTGATGATCTAAAGCCGGGCTCTGATACCACAATGTAACACCCCAATTTTTCAAAGCCCAAAAAGGGGCATTATTATTATTTTTTTAAAAAACAAACAGAGCGCGCATAAATTTTGTGACGAGCCGGCATTAATCATACCACAGGACTAATTATATATATATTAGTACAACCAAAGAATCGGCATAATACTAATCATACATAAAATTACTTTCGAGAAGTAAAGTGTGTACCTGATTATTTACAATCCAAAAGACAACCGTCTAAACCAAAAGTATAAATACTCAGATACAGTTTATCCAAAAGAGTCAGAATAAAACTGCCTAACCCAAAAGCACGGTGTGCAACGCACCGGCATAAACCTAACTAGATATACCACGCCACTCAATCACTGGGGGCTCAAGAAGCTACCGTCGTCCTCACGACCCACGGTATCAGGCGGGAATCCATCGTCTAGGGTGGGAGGAGCCCGTTCATGTATTATGGCAAGGGTCACCACACATATACATATATATAATACACACCGAATATACACATACCAAATACGGAAAGTAAATAGACATTTAGCATTTCCTTCTCAACAGGCATTATAATTCAAATGCACACAAAGCCTATCAATGCAGACTCTACAATGAGCGTGGCACCAATCACTGGCTGCCACATGCATGAATTCCGAAATTTAACCTCTCCGCAGAGAGTCGTAGGTCCATCCCCTACTAAACCCCGCAGGGCAGGTGAAGCCACACATACTCTAACACCAACTCAATAAAAATCCCGCAGGATTAGGTGAAGCCACACAGACTCTAACACCCGGTGCTTAGGTGAAGCCACACAGACTCTAACACCCGTACACGCAACTATGAAATGCATGAGCATATTTTATATTTCAGCATATATAGGGCAGTCACACAGACAAATCCCCGGTGAAGTCACACAGACAAACACCCATGTAGTCTCCCCTGACATACACGTTCCATACATGCTCATGCAACAATCAATATACATACACAAATGTAATCATCTCCACATACCAATACATATATTCGCAAATCATATGTAAAACATACGCATGTAATTTAAACACGTTCTCGTCTCGAGAATACATAATACCAAGCACACAACACATCACAGAACCAAGCATCCACACATGTCATTAAAGATATAAGGCAGAGATAAAGGTGCCCTTACCTTGGCAAGCTTCCACGAACTTTTCTCGCACAACTCTACGATACGCGCTACCTAAAATTAAGTAGCGTACGATCAATAAAATATTCCTCGTATATTCTATCGAAACGAAACCTATCCTCAAAATTCTAGAGGGGTTTAGGGTACTTTCTAAAACTCTCGGATAGTGTTTTCAAGACTTCCCTAATTGATCAAAATTCAAGTGAACCTCTTCACGTTTTTCCCATTAAATGAAATAGTTTCGTTTCAAAACATAACCATGAGACGCATTTATTTCTAACTCCAATGTGATCATTTTCATACACCAAAACCTTTTCAATCAACACAAAAACTCTTCAAAGATTTTTCTCAAATGTTTACCTCTTAAAACACAATTCTTGACAAAATAGTTTTCAAACTAAAATGGCCATAACTCATTCAATCCTTGTCCGATCAAGACGAGCCATACGCCAAAATCTTCGTCTCGAAAAGACGGATCAAATGGTTAAGATTCTAGGTCACAAAAACAATTTTAGAATGACCTAAATGCACTTGTAAACTTCAGCCAGAATTGGAATTATTTTAAAACCATTGTTTTTTCAAAATCAAACATAGTTGAAAACACTTAAATCATCACTAGTTTTCCTCAATGATCAAGTACACACACTAAATCATTTTGAATCCAATAATACCATTTTTCTTCAAAACTTCTCAAATCTTTTTTTTTTTTTCACATAAATCTCCAAAACATTCTAAGACCATGATCATTCATCACACTAAATGATCATTTTCTTATCATTTTAGAACTTGAAAAATTTGAAACCTCATGGCCATACACCAATGCATGCCACGGCCATTTTCATCAAAACACACTAGCACACAAAATTTTCCATTTTAAAAGCACAGTATTAACCAATTAGTTTCCAAAGTCATGTATCCTAACAATCCAAACCATTTCAATTCAAACACAAGATTTCACAAAATAAAATGTTAACTTAGCATTACAAATTATTAGTTTTCATTTTTAAATAAGAACCACATAAACCATTTTACTTAAAAGCTCAAAAACAAAATCATTAACACAAACACCAAGCAAAAATTCATGTTCTTGGTCAATTAAGATTTTTTTCTAAAAACCCTAGCTACTAACTCTCATGGATCTTGTAGCAATCACACATGAAATCTATCTCTAATTAGCATGGATACTTACTAACTCTCATGGATCTAATGATATTAACCAAGGAAAATTTAAAACTTCCTCCCAACAATCAACAAGGCCTCACGGCCAAAGAGAGAAAATGAGAAAGGAGAATTTTTCTTACCATAAAACTTAGCTTATATGCACCTCCAAATTACAAGGATTAATATTGATTCCAAGCTTTTCTCCTAATTCCTTCTAGATCTCCCACAAAATGGATTTTAAGCTTACTAATTTTAAAAAGAAAAGTCTTTGTGATGATCAAGAGAAAGAGGGAGTTCACGTGAGATGAAAGAAAAAAAATGGAAAGTCTCGTGATCAATCCTATGTATAGATCTCTCCAATTAATCCTAGCCCTTGGATCAAATAGTAAAAAGTTGCAAGACTAAATCCTAGCCATTCATTCAAACTTGGTCACAAAGCAACTCACATAAATATCTATATATTTTGTGAGCTTGCCAACTCATCTCACTCAGTCCCCACGTTCGCTCTTAAACGAGCCGTATCTCGCGTACCGACTAAAATCGCGAAAATAGAAAATCTACGAAATAAAAGTTCGTCGTAAACCATTTCTAAAAATTATCGCCAAACTTGATTCTCCGACTGAAACTTCTATCCTAAGCTCTCAAAAATATTCTGAATCCCGATTCCAACTCGCGTCGATATATAAAGTCTCTAATTAAAATTCGATGGAAAACGGAAACCGTAAATTTTCCAACAGCGGGTATAGTTTTCTACTCGTTTTTCCAAAAAGCGGAGAAAAACCAAAACTTGTAATTCTGACTTCGCAGAAATGTTCCCATAGCCAAATGAAGACTATGAAACAAAAGTCTGTGCATTTCCAGCGCACGAGCACAAAACAGGCTCCAACTCAACAAAATTCTATTATCGCGACAATACTCACAAAACCACTTAACCAAAAACCCTAATATTCTTAGCCATTAATTACTTACTTTCCTCACACAAAAGGTACCGTGGAATTACGGGTCTTACATCAAAGGTTCGGTTTCTGATTTATTCGTATGAAAAATATTCGGTTGAAGGGAGAGAACACACCTTGTGTTTCTCATAGGTTTCTTGAATTCATCACTAACGATTGCGGAAACTTCGTATCAATATTATAATAACAAATTAAGTATCAGAGTTGAACACCAGGCGAATTCAAGTCTAAATAAAATAGTTTTACAATAACATTCTAATAAAAATAATTTAATTTTACATATCATATCATTATCAAAAGATCTTGAATTCCAACTTCATATTTACTTTTAGGAGATAAATATTTTTTTTGGTGTTTTATAAACCTCTTCAAATGTTTTGAAGAAAAAAAAAAAGTGACTCTAATTAACATTAACACGGTATGATGTCAGTTTTTTTTTCTTCCTAAAATAACAAATATAATAAAGGCAATAAGGTTACTTAAAAAATAAAATAAAACCAATGAGGGTTTTTGTCTTTTTGACCTCTTCTCAAGAAAAAAATAAGGGAATTTCGTCATTTTTATCCTACAAACATAATTGATATAGGTCCATTACTCTAATATTCAATTAATCTTGAAAAACTTATTCCTTATGTGAAATTTATTAAATTTTTCGAGATAGTTTATGAAAAAACTTTAAAAATATACTTTTAATTAGTAAAAATTTATAAATTAAGATATTTTTTTGTACAAAGATAAAAATTATTTATTCGCATAATTTTTAAAAAAACTTAAAAATATGTAAATTCAAACGGGTTTTTAATCGAAAATCAAAATCTTAAAGAATAATACTAATAAGCATATTGGTCTGCACTGCAGCACAATCTTGATTGGAATGAGACTTTATGCCAGAGGCCCAGCTGGACTAAGGAATCAATACTGGAGGATGAGTGGACGACTTTTTCTTTATCATCGTGAATATAGTTGTAATGGATGCTGGAATGGAATAGATATAATAGTATCATTTCAACTAGAATATTTCCCGAGTAATTAACTGCATTTCTGCATCTTACATTATGTGCAATTCCATCTTCTTCAACTATAAGTTTATGTTATTTCTAGTTTGGAATCATGAGAACTGATATTATAATTGTAAAATTGATTTTAATATGTATAATTTCTTTCGAGTAAAGTAGAATTGATGATTATACACAAAAGTTCATGAGTACTAATTGACTATATATACCTTAAAATATATTTTTGTATGCTTTATTAACATTTATTTTGTATAATTTATAAATAAAATTATGATTTCATAATTTTTTATGACAATGATTTCATACTTTATACTTAAAATTGTTCTAAAGTAATCAAATCTTTTATGCTACTAAAAAAAAAAAAAATCCTTTTGCAATCATCATATTAATTTTTTCTTTTCCCAATAACAGAGGAAATTGTGGGTGGGCACAAACCCAACCCTACACATTGTTAGCCACATCAAATAAAAAATTTACATCTAATAAAATATACACAAAGTCCTTTTTTTTTTTTTTTTTTTTCACCACCAGTTGAATCTGGTTCGGGGGTCAATTCTGACATTAAATGGTTCCAGTCCCCTTCCGATCGCAGTTGCGGGGAATCGAACCGTGGTCCTCCCTACCAAGTTCAGCGTCAATCACCACTGAACCAACTAACGATTGGTTATACACAAAGTCTTTGGTTACATTAATATATGAATCAGTGAAATCAAGTTGAGAAGACTTTAGTTTCCAATTGGTAGGCCTTAGTGAAAAATGCTGGCCAACATAAATATGTAGCCATTATGCTACTAATTGTTGCAGCACCTATCATCATATTCATTACCACAATTTGTAGCTGAATTGCTTCTAAGGGTGATGCCCCTCCCATAATAAGACCAGTCATTGCCCCTGGAAGAGATATTAGACCCACTGTTTTTGTGTTATCCACTACAGGAGAAAGTGCTATAATCAGTGCCCTTTTTACTTGTTGATGTGTTGCTTGTCTTGGGGTTGCACCAAGTGCTAATGCTGTTTCAACCTATCATAAATTTAATTTATGTCACATGATATAAAGAAAATTTAATTAAATTTACTATAGTACTATTATTTATTATTATTAATTAGTACAATTTTCAAACAAATACTAAATCGGTATCTGATGAGACGTTGAAGGAGTATTATGAAAGAGGTTCGTAGTAGAAGATATAATTACCAAGTTGATTTGTGCTTTGATGTCATCGCGGAGTCTTTTCATGGTAACTCCGGTTACTGTCATGGAGTTCCCGACCATCATGCCTGCGACAGGGATTATATATCGAGGAGTGAAAGGAAAGACGCTGAGTCCCACTAGCACAAACATGGTTATTGCAGTTCCGGTTAGAATTGAAGCCCCTGCCACATATTTTCCTCGTGGTACTTGTTTCGCACGCTGACCCGCAGTATAACCAGCAATAGACACCTACAATACAACAAATTAAGGAACATATATATGTTAGTTTCAACAAAGTTGCAAAAAGAGCAAATTAATTATATAGAACAAGTTACATGATTTTCTACGCTGCGCATAACTGTTGAAACTAAAATTTTCAAAGTCTTAAATGATTTTCTTTTAAAAAAAGGCGAATTTTCGTACGCATAGGCTAGAGATCCAAATGACTTACTAGTATTTATTTGTACCATGCCAATCTAGTAAGTGATTCTATTGTTTGAAATCATTAACATACATAAAATTAATTGAACAAGAGATTGACCAATTGTTCAATTCTTTAGAAATTAAAAAAACTAAGATATTAATGAGTTTCTAAACTTGAACAGATTAATGAATTTCTTCAGGAATATTTAAAATGAATGAGATAGAAGAGACCATGAAAAGGTATGCTAAGAGGATCCATCCAGAATTCTGTTGGTTGAATATGAACTGCAAAACAAAGCCAATGATAGAGAGTTGAACAAAAGCTCTAACAATAGCAATAATCATCTCCAATTCAAGACCAAGTTTCTGTGAGAAGGATAAGCCAACTGCTAGAAACACCACTGCTGTGGCACAAACTGGTTTCACCATACCTTTAAGAAACTCTGTCAACCATGATAAATCCATGCCTACAAAAGGGACCTGCTGCTGTAATGTGTGATTATGGAATGATATGGTTTTGAGTAAAATTGATTCCATGGTGGTGGTGGTGATGATGATGATGAGACTGAAAAAGTTGCTTTGATGATAATTTATATATAGGCAAGTCAGAAACAACCTTCCCCAGAGTGTAAGTCACCTAGTCGAAGTCACTTTAAAACGAATATACCATCAAATTGGTCTCTAAACTATCTATCGACCTCTCTTTTTAAATTTAGTCCGTAAAATATAGAAATGTAAATAGTCCGTACATAGACTATATTGATGGATTAATAATAATTTAGGGGCTATTTAGTATACTTCTATAGTTTATAATTAAATTGGAGAAATATTGATATTTCACGAAACAAATTAACTGTTCAATTTTGAACTAAGAATAAATTAGTTCGTCGGTTTGTTTGATTTTGATGTAGTCTAGTTGAACCGGTTTAACCACGGTTGGGTTCAATTATATTTTTTGCCATCCAAATTCTTGATTTTGAGATTAAACAGTTAATGCGATCCAACTATGAATGAATTGTAATAGATAATTTGAGTTTAAATTTTAATTGGAGTAATTATTGACCATACTTTACTTAGTTTTGTTGGGGAATTCGGGGAAACTCGAGAAAAATATCGGGACAAATGTTTCAGGACTATAAAATAGAAAGACGCCGCATCTCCACCCAAAATTGTAAGGTATTAGGTTAACAGGTCATTTTTTTATAAATTCAACATTCTTCTCATTCATAATCGATGTGAGACTTAACCACTCACACTTGAAACTCAATGATCTCCCCCAAATATAAGTTCTCGTATCCTATAGTTGACCCAACCAGATCCACTTCTGATTCCCCACTAAACTGAACCATGGTTGTGATACCATTCATTAGAGAGTGAGAAAATGATCGGGTCAACGCTCCAAAACTATAAAAGAACGAGACACCACAAGTTTGTATTTGAACTTCGAATTATCGGACTCTCTTTTCATGTAAAGCTAAGATAAATAAAAATCAATTAAATCATGGTCATTAAAATAATAATCACTACCTTTTGCCTTGTATGACTCAGCAAGATTTAATTGTCTCTTTCTTGATTACTCATCAAAAGGATTAATTATTCTCAATTATGCAATTGATTATATAAAGTTAACAAACAGTTGACAATACTAACTGGACGTACGTACGACCAAGGACGGTATAACGATAATAGTTTGTTGAATTTGGACACTTTCCAGTGTCCTATTCATGTTACGGCGCACAATAGTGAAACTTTGACTATATCATGCTGTTTTTTTTTGCTTAGTTTTGACAGATAAATATTGATTCTTTTTTTTTTTTTTTTGACAAATATTGATTCTTTTTTTATTTGGCTATAATGGGTTTGAAGCAATCTTTAGACTTACTGGCAGTGTATTTGTGGGGAATACGGTTTCCAACTGTCCATGTTCGTGGTTGTCCTCTTATGGCTTAGGTACCACAATCACATGCTATTTCATGCTTCTTCTGTTTTTTCTTTTCTTTTGTTTACCAACAAGTATCCGTTTCATGGGACCGTTTAATTTTGGGGGTGTATTGAATTGGGATTTCAAAAGATTTTAAAAGACTTTTTTACAATAAAATAATCTTGTGTTATTCAATCAAGATTTTTATGCAATGTAAATAAATCTTGTGGTATTCAATTGAGACAATTAAGATTTTTTTTTCAAGGTAACGAATTCTGTTGGTATTCATTTGAGATTTCTTACTACTTACGAAATGTCTTTTGGTATTCAAAAATATACAGATTTCAATGGATTCTTTTGTAGAGTGGATTTCAATGGATTTTGTAAGACTTTTTAGATCAAAATACACATAAAAGTTTTTTTCCACAATCTCACATCAAAGCTCAAGACTTTTTCAACTCATTCCAAGACTTTTTTTTCTTCTTTCTCTTTGGCACTCTCTCACTTTGCATTCTTTTCTCCACCGACGTCATCAACATCATTTCCCAGTTTTTTATCATTCATAATTTCTTTTAACATTCATACCCCCTTTTAACATTGGTTTATGAGTTCTTCACATGGATCAACACATTTGAATAATGCTCCCCACCCTTTTTCCATCGTTCATCCAATTTTATAACAATTGTTCTCATATGATTGATTAATATATCATATAATATTTTAATTATTCTTCGAGTAATAACTTTTAACCTGAATGCAGTCCAACGACAATTGTATGAACGTTAGATGACAATTGGTTATATGATTGTTGGTAAAATTATTAAGGTGGGGATTGATCCTCTCGAATTAGTTAATCATAGAGTCGGATACCGTGTTTTCAAAAAAAAAAAAAAACTATCAAAGGTACCATTATCAATACGCTTGTTTATTTTATTTTGGTTTGATGAACATTTGCATAATGATTGTGCATAAAATTATGCAAAAATTTCGACTCGTGAATCTTGCATTAAAAAAAATCAGAATCCTTTTGAATCTTAAAAGTCAATAAAGTTGTTGAAATCCTAAAAATCTCTGTTATAAATCCATCAAAATCCAAATTAAAAAATCCTGATTGTAAAAAGATTTTTTTAAAAAGTCTTAAAAGTCAATACAATCCTTCAAAATCAGTTAAAATCTTCCGGATTTATTTTGCTAAAATTGTCTATCGAAATCTCAATCCAATACACCCCCCTTAGTTGGAGGATTAGTTTTGACATTAAGTCGTTTCAGTTCTCTTTCGATTTTAGTAATGGAAATCGAACCGTATTTTTCCCCATCAAATTCAGTGTCAATCATCATTAAATCAAATAACGATCGGTGCTATGCTATTTCATATTTTTATATGTACATACATGACGTGGTATTCCTCCATTGCTTTTTTAACTAATATATATAAATGTAATGGAATGCATGAGAGAAAGAATCTGCTAACTTTAGCATCCGTATCTAATTATTAGTTTTTTTAATGTCTCTTCCTTTGTTTTCTTAATTGAAAGTATATCCTTTAATTAAAGAATAAAGTGATAGAATATATTAGAGTGGAAGGAATCTATTTCAATTAATGAACCTACTGATTTATTAGTATTTGTTTTGGTTTAGTTTTTTTTTTTTTTTTGACAGAAACTGTTTTGGTTTAGTTTTAGATGAGAAAAAATTTCTCCTCAAGGAAGAGCACAAGTGAGATGACTTATATGTCTAAAACTTTAAGTTTTGGTATTCAATTCTATTAGTGTGGTTGCTCAAAGTACAATATGATCGACCTCCTAACTCTTATTAGAGTTGATGATTCGACCGACTCCTTATATTGAAAATCTTCCTAATATAATGGTGGTTAGGCTAGATAGTGGTGCGACATGTCATGTAAGTTGATGTTGTGTTAACAACGGTGCAGATGTACATCAGGTGAAAAAGCTCATGTTTGAGTAGGAGCATACCAAATGAATGAATCAACACAGACTTTTTTTAAAAAAAAGGGAAGTGAAATTTTTATAAATAAAGTCATATTAATGATCATTTTACAACTGATCTCAAGGAGATTTGAACTATGTACATTGAAATTACAAGGTTAAACTCTCACTACTAAACTAGCACTTCAAGCAGAAATAGGTGTATGAATAATTTTTATGTGGACACTAAAGATTAAGGCACATATTTTGGATTCAAAAAGTAAATGATGAAGAAAAAACAATAATAAAATAATATATGTATTTATTAAATAATTAAATGATGGCCATTTTTTGAGTGTGTCTAAATAACGTGTTCAAACTTTGATGTTAACACAAAAATTGTTGAGCCACAAAACATGAATACAAGATTCATGTTGCAAACAAAAGAAGACAAAATTGCACAAAACCTTGACTGCATAACACAGGGGTAGGGATTAATAGTTGCAAACATGAGCCTGTTGCAGACTAAAAGTTAAGACATAAGGCATGTCTTAAATTTCAATCTGAGAAACTAACACGCTTCCAAGTTGTAACCTTTGAAGTCATGATCCAACCCCACCATACAATTTTTATGTTTGCAACAACTTGAAAATGACATTATTCCTAGCAAGTCATATACACGACACTATTGCCACCAAAAATCAAGAACATGAAATTTTTCTTCTTCACATCAAACATAACACCGTCATTTTCTTTAACATGACGGTATATATTGAATGCAAAGACTACGATAAAATTGTCCAAATAACATTTCTACGGTAAACTATCAATTTCGTATATAGTATTGGGTATAAATAATGTTAAATTATGTTAATCTTTGTTCTTGTCTATTCAACATTTGACATCTTAGATGCAAAAATTAAAGGTGGTTCAAACTTCCCAGCTTCGTTTCATTAATCTTATTTTAATCATTTCGTTTATTGTTAAACTTATTATATGGTTTTAGACTCGGTCACTGAGAATGACTTCACTCCAACCGCCTCTCTTCAACCTCTTTTGTTTGAAATCATTTCTTCGATTCAAAATTTTAACTAATGTGTTTATGTGAGCCACATTTACCGTGAAGCCAACACACGTGTTGAAGTTTTTGCTATTTTTTCCCTATACTATTCTTGATTCCCCTCCCTCTCAGCTTAAGGTGCACTTGTGCTCTGATGTCATGGAATCTAATATGGTTTCACATTTGATAAAATCATGTGTATGACTTGCAAGTACAACTTATTCTTTCTACCTTGAATTGAACTGAAGGCCTCAGCGGCTCGCTAACCATATATCATAAAAGGCCAAATTGGCTTGCAGCCAATGGCATCACAATCACCCCGTCCTTTCACGACTAATCCCTTTCACGACTAATCTAAAAACAATAATGTACTAACAATATAGTGTCTCACAAGTGGTAGATATGGAGACTTCTTAATCATTTGGTCTGGGTTTGATTCCAAGTCTGTGCATATGGAGAAATATTTGTTGGGAAAGATCCACCTTTTAAATAGATCTCGGTTACCTCGAAGAGAATAGTCTCTGCAGTTATGTGTAGAGATAATTTTGGCTTATAAAAAAAATATTGTACTCGTACCCTTTGCAAACTCCACTCGGCCTAGCCTAGAGGCCCCTAGTTTCGTATCAATCTAACCCTCATCATTGGTCGGAAATGGATCATCTCATGCCCATGTTTACAGTAATCTCTCTTGCACTTCATCCAATGACTGAGATTTCATAAAAATAAATGAATGAAAAAAAAGTTTTGACGAGAGAAAAAAAAAAACATGGATGGCTAAAGTGAACGCAGAAGAGATAACACAAGAGAAAACACATGAGAAAATAAAACACAAAATTTATTCTATGTCTGATAAATTTTTAAAAATAAATCAAAACAGAATTTAGATTTACTGAAATTATAAGAGAATATTCTGCTCTTCTGGCACATCAACATGGCATAGAAAGATACTAGTATCTAGGAAAAGCTTCTGCTGAAGAGATCAGCATTTGTTTCATATCTTACAATTATGTCTGCAGATTCTACAATGCACAGATTATCATAGCAAATATTGTTTTATTATTTCACCAGTTACATTGTTACAACACAGTATCAAATTATGAATCACTATTGCAACAAACTTTAAAATTTTCCTAAGCAATTCTCCAACTACAAAACAACAACAATAATCCTCCTATTGTTACAACAATATTTGTATGGTCCATCTCATCAGCACCAATTTCCTAATTGCTCTTTCAGCTTCACATTTTCAAATTCTTCAATTCCTTGCTTTATATTTGATATCTATATCTACAAAACAATAAATTTTCAATTAAATCTTTTGCTAATGAAGTATAGTCAATCTAGTTTCCTTTTGTTTGCTTTGTTTTGATTTGGGGATTTTGTGAACCACCGCTTTTCTTCTCAGATTTAGGAATAGTTTTCTTACTTTTCCGAATAACCTTCTGCGCCAATGTCTTAAGATCAATTTTAACATCCAAAGGACGAAGAACTTCCTTCAACTCCGGCCAATCAAGATCTTCATTGTCACCATCTTCATACACAACATGGTACCACCCAGTTTCTTTGTCATACATAGTTACTTTGCCCGAGTAATAACGTCCCATAAACAACTTTTGAACATCCCTCCCTACAAACCATTCACCCAAACCCATATTCGCATGTGTTTCGTTAATGCTCAAAGCATCAATGGAAGGGCCGCTACTGCTACTGCTACCAGGGACTATTTCAGGCACCCCATTGATCACAACAGCAGGCTCACCAGGTATCTCATAAACCTCGGTTGCAGAAGCATTCAATTCCTGCTTATTTCCTTTCACTTCTTCCATTTCGAACCAAAACCTAAATCCAAAAAAAATACTCAATTAAATATGAAATGATAATCTCATGTATAAATTCCACAGCTAACATAAAATCAATCAAAAAACTTAGCAAATCTTATAAAATATTTCAGTGCCTACATATACATTAACTTCAGTAAAATTTAATTCAAATTAAAGTGACCAACGGTTCAGACCACAGTTCGATCTTTGCAACTGTGATTGGGAGGGCAGGAACCGCTTGGTGTCAAAACCGACTCCCGAACCAGATTAGGCGGTCTAGTGGGCCGGATACCGGTGGTGAAAAAAAAGTGACCAATATAAAATTTTATGATTCCTAAGTCAAATTGAAACATACAATTAGAGACAGACCCAAAATGCAATTAAACTAAGCTATTAAGAGACAGACAAATTCAATTCAAAAAACAGTAATTTACTGTTTTTATAACAACTAAGTGGCAAAAATCACTTCTTTTAGGCTAAAAACAAATCAAATCGTTACAGTTTGTAACCACTAATTTTGCCCCTTTTGGGTTTTTTTCAATTCTCAATAAAAAAAAAAATATTAACTTTTTATTTTAATGGTGATGAAATCAATAACAGAGTAATGAACAATGTAATATATAATACCGTAATTGCAGTGTTGTTTCGGCAATCAAAATGTGTGAATTTCAAAACACAGTGTTAATTGCTTATCGGAAGCATTGCCTCCGGTAAGCGTAAAGAAATGAGAGTGACTCTGAAAACCCTAATGCGGTGGTTGAAGGAGGCGACGATGACAGTGCTATCGGTGCATTGTTCAACTTGTGTGCTGTTTTTATTTTATAGCCTTGATTCAAAATCATTCTTTAATTATAAAATTAATTTTATGTTTATCCTTTTGACTGGAAAAATAATTTAATATTAGTTTTTCCTTTTGAGGTATTTTACCTTCCTATTATAAATTTGGTGAAAAAGTGCGATAGAAGGGGGAGTTTCTTTTCAAAAATTTATTTCTAATTACTTTATGCAATTTTTATTATTATAAGAAATTTATTTTTTAGATTAATCGGATATTTAATGTATTTTATTCATAATTTGGGTTAGATACATTAAACATTTGTTCTTAAGTAATCCTAGAATACATTTGTCTTTTTAATTATTACTTACTTCGTCCTTAAGTATGAGATTTTTTGAAATTTTCTTCTATCTTTTAATAATTATCTTTCAAATTTTCAAAAGTATTAATTATTTATTTATCAATATACTCCTAAGGATGTGCTTGATCTAACTTATTTTTGAACTTATGCAATATAAAATTATGTTTTATGCTATTTTATAAGTTCAAACTAGTAAAAATTGAATTTTTATAAGTTATTTTATCATAAACTACCTTGAAAAACTTATAATAATAATACATAAAATTTGCATAACTCACTTGCATAAGTTCAAAAATAAGCTAGGTCAAACGGACCCTAATTATTTTGTAATAAAAACTCGGCAAAATTACACATTTGGTCATTTATCTTATTTTTTTTGTAACTTATTTTTGAGCTTATGCAATATAAAATTATGTTTTATACTATTTTATAAGTTCAAACTAGTAAAAATTAAATTTTTATAAGTTATTTTATCATAAACTACCTTCAAAAAGTTATAATAATACATAAAATTTGGATAAGCTGCTTGCATAAGTTCAAAAATAAGTTAGGTCAAACAGACCCTAATTATTTTGTAATAAAAACTAGGCAAAATTACACGTTTGGTCTTTTATCTTATTTTTCTGTAACATTTTGGTCATTTATCTTTCATTTGTAACAATTTGGTCCTTTATCCTATCTTTTTGTAACAATTTGGTCATTTATCTTTTATTTGTAACACTTTATTCCTTTATCTTTTATAACATTCACATATAAAACATTTTTTCATATTTTTTTATTAAAAAAATTCTTAATTTTATTTGTTAAGATACCTTTTATTAAAATTAAATAAAAATCATAATTTTGATGAAAATATTCATCATCTTCATCAATTCTTTCATATTTCCATGTTCTTTAAAGGAACAAAGTGTTACAAATAAAATATAAAGGACCAACGTGTTACAAAAAGATAAGATAAATAACCAAAATGTTACAAATGAAATATAAATGACCAAAGTATTAAAAAAAAAATAAGATAAAAAACCAAACGTGTAATTTTATCTAAAAACTCTAAAGAAAACATGAATTCATCATATTTCTCGAAGGATAAAATTATAAAAATAATTTTAGTTGTCAACAAATTTAATGTACCACAATCAACTTTTTTAATCTTCAAACTTTTTTCGAATGAGTCTTATATTTAGGGTGGAGGTAGTATAAAGTGCTATTTAAATTTTTACTTTAAAAGTTTATACCAATAAGTTAATATTTTATTTAGTCAAAAAGATGTTAATATTTTATAATTATTATTTAAGTTGGTCAAAATAATAATAATTATTAATTAAAGCTAAAAATGTTTTCTTAAAAAGAAAATATCTTTTTATTTAAAAATATTATACTTTTAAATTTATTATTTCTTTGTTATGCTCAAATTTTAATAATTTTGACCTTGAAAAAAAAATAAAAATAATTGACCTTGTATTTACTTTTCTCTTATAATAAAAAAAGAGAACATTTTAATTCTTATAATCAGTTTAATTGAACAAATTTAAGTATTAAAATATTAATAATATTATTTTACAATATTTTAAATTTATTAGTCATTTCAACGGCTAATGTTAACAAATATTTCAAATTCCTAATATTTATTTATTCATTTAGAGAGATACACATAAAAAATAGATATTTGATAATGGGTTCAACTATTCCTATTATTTATTTATTTTTTAATTTAAAAATTATTCGGGTTTATCATTTTCTTAATTAAAATTAACTATTTACTTTTGAAAAATAGAGAAGAACTTAACTACATTTATATATTTTATTCACACTATAATCATAGTATACCCTCTTCTTTTTTTTCTAAAAACTTTCGGCTTTTTTGTTATTGGTATACTCCAAAGTTCCAGCGCTTTTATTATTGTTGTCAAAGACTATTTTAGATGATAATTGACGAAACTAAAAATAGAGGCAATCTCATTGATAAAAAAAAAAATATTACTTTTCGCACCCCCGAGTCTCACAAGCACTCTCGGTGTTCCATTTTTACCCCTCTCGCATCATTGGATGCAAACTATATAAAAAGCTCAATTCTTTTTGTCCTCTTCACCATTTTTAAAGTGTAAATTTAGTTCGCTCTCTAAGTAGCGAACTATGTTTTAGGTCGCATTCTAAGTAGCGAGGGCCAATATTTTATACTCAAACTGAACGTCAGAACCCTCTATGGATGAAAAAATCATAAAAAAAGGAATTCGCTCCCTAGGATGTGAACAATGCTTGCTCCCTAGGATGCGAAGTCTTTTTTTTTCATGATTTTTTCATCCATGGGAGTGCCGACGTTCAGTTTGAGTATAAAATATTGGCACTCGCTACTTAGGGTGCGAAAAGTGCTCACTTTCTAGAAGGCGAGCAAAGATATTTAGGTAATTTCAGGGGGTATTTGAGGAACCTCAAGGGGTGCGAAAAGAAATTCTAAAAAAATGCAACTGAGAAGCCCAATATTGGTATTGAATATTTTTTGGAGTTGTAACTTATGAAGTCATGTACTATTTCTCAACAAAAAAAAAAAGTGGTATACCAATAACAAAAAGTCATATATCGAGATTATTATTTTTTTGCATGATCTTTTCTTGAGCTTAGTTCATCTTTTTAGGATGCGAAACACTTTCTTGAACATAAAATTTCAAGATTTTATATATTCATTTTTGAAATTTTTAGAACTTAAAATCATTTTTACTAAGACAATTATTTTTCTTTAAGTTGTTTACACTTTTCAAATATTAATACTTGTGATTCTTCCGCTGATGTGAAGTCAAATATTGCACCTAAAGTTATGGATGCTTCTGCGGATGCGAAGTCGGATGTTTCAGCAATTCCATCATCGAAATGATTCACAATTTTAGATGCAATGTATGATTTTAGAGAGAATCATACAAAAGATCAATATATGAAAAACATAAATTTTAGATTTGCAAACATATGGAGCTATATTCAGTTCTATTTAATTTTTTTTGGGATTATCTGAACCTGTTCAAAAAGATTACGCCCCTTATATTGAAATGAAGTGATGCAACTAAAATGTCAAATACTAAAGATAGATGTCTAAAATTATTTCTTGCATTAATTTGTTCATAGATATGATTTGTTAACAAAAATGTGTGGTTAGGTTTCATCCACAACAAAGACATGTGTAGTTAGGTAGATTTTTTTGTTGATTAATCTGTAGCGTAAAATCTAGTAAGGTTGTCACAAGTAACACATTTCATTGACTCATTGAGTACAGTGCAAGCCTCACAAGAAAACTTAATAATGATACTTATGGTTCAACGTTGCTTTTAATGGAAATTTATGAATCTGAACTGTTCCCCTATTTCTTTCAGGATTGCATACATATAGTTTGGTTTGATAATTAGGACTTGGGCCTATTGGACAGCTTGGTGAGTTGTATGAAGATTTCTTTTCCCACCCCCCAGGAATCTTTTTCACCTCCCGGGTTTCCGTTTTTAACCTTTGACTTTTTGGAAAAATTGGTTCGGTAAACGCGTACCGAACTCGCATGTAAATTTTCACCCCTTTGACACCCCTCACATGTAACCAAAGTTCAGTGGACGCGTACTGAACTTTTGCGTCTTCTTTACCTCTTAGTTCAGTACGCGTCCACCGAACTCTTTTTAAAAGTAGTTCGGTACGCGTCCACCGAACTGTTTCTGTATAGAAACAGAACGTTCACTTCTTCTCCCATTCATGCAGAAACAGTTTATTAGAAAGGGGAAGGGGGAAAAACGAACCTAGGGCGAAAATCTTCAACAATCTTGCGTTTTTGAGTTAATCTTCCACAAAGTTCATCAATTTCTACTCCATCAAGTAAGTTTATGTTGATTTTACTTCTTCATTTTCATTCAAATTTCTTCACATCTCTTAAATTCGTTTTTGATTATTTATGTCAATGTTAATCTCTAATTCGTGATTTTGTGTTGATTATGTTGTTGAAATTGTTGATTAGAGGTTTATTGTTGATTTTGGATGATTGCATGTTAGGTTTGATGTGAAATATGATTATGTTTAGGTTTTGGTTAAATTTAGAATTTAGAGTTGGTTTGAATGATAAATGAATGTTGATTAATAGTTATCTAGATTGTTGATTATTGCTTATTATGGTGAATGTTAAATTTAATTTATATATTTTGGTTAAATTTTGAATATGGAAAATGGTTAGACATAGGTTTTGGTTTAATTTGAATACGGTTAAATTTTGATTACGACTGATGTTTGAATATGCGTTATTGTTTTGTGTAGATATGGATGAAGAAGTTGCAAGAGGGCGACACGGCAGGGAGAGCAGGGCTCATGGCTCGGCACGTAGAGAAGTGCCGCCTGCGCCTAAAAGAGGTCGTCGCAAGAAAGGACAACCTCTTGTTGTGGAAGGAACTCATGATGCTGAAGCTAGTGGATCACGCTCCCGCACACGCCCATCACAGGATGAGGCAGCTGATGTTGATCAATACCTGGACGACAATGCAAATTGGTCCGAGCAAGACCAAACGCAAGGGTCAGAACAACAACATCAGCAACCACCAGTGGCAGAAGAGGTAGTTGTGTATGGAGGAGGGCCCTCAGATTTGTCCCTATTATCGCTTTACTATAAGCATAGGGCAAATTCGATTTGGCTTGCAGGATCTGGTTCTGAGGTATAATATTAAATGATTACAAATTATCGTATTTTTATTTTTTGTTACCTATAAACGACTAACACATTTTAATCCGTTTGTTTCAGGTTTTGACTGATACTATGCGTTCGATTGCCAATGCTAGAAGGTTGATAGAAATCCCAAAACCTAATGCTAATGCGTTGTGGTTTTGGGATACTTTGAGGGAGACTGGTTTGGCAGGGCTATGCGAAACCAACTTTGGCAAGCTAAATCATGGAGTGCTTACTGCATTTGCGGAAAGATGGCATCCGGAAACCAGTACATTCCATCTTCCTGTTGGAGAGGTTGACATCACACTTGATGATGTGCAGTGCCTACTGCATATCCCTATTCAAGGGAAGTTTCTTAACCATCACAGAATGAGTAGAAGTGATGTGGGTGACATTGTGAGTGACTGTCTGGGTGTTGACAAGGATGAAATTATGGCGGAATTCAAAAGGAATAAGGGGCCAAGTCTGCGGTTTAACTACCTACAGGGTATATACAACCAGTTGAAGGAGACTTGTGAGAGGATGGAGACTGAGGAAGCAGAGTTAGAGGAGATGATGCCGGTCAGGGAGAGTTGTGTTAAAGCCTTTTTGCTGTTTATGGTGAGCTGTACACTTTTCACCAACAAAAGCACGTTCTACATGGATGCTTCATACATGCAGTATTTTCAAGATCTGTCTACCGTCCATGAGTGGAACTGGGGTGCTGCATGTCTGGTTTATTTGCAAAGTTATATGGACGATGCGTCTGAGGAGGGCACTGGTCAGATTGCGGGTTACTTATCCTTTGTTATGGTATATAATTTCGTTTAATTAATTCGTTTAATTATACTTTAATTTTCCAAATATTTCGTAACTTATGTTTATGTTTTTTTTCAGGGATGGATAATTGAGCATTTCCCATTTTTGACACAGTGGGGGATAGCTTCAAACTGGAATGAGAGTCTGCCACGGTGCAGAAAGTATACGCCCGGACAAGGCCATAAGGATCCACCGTCATACAGAAAAAGTTTGGATAACCTCCAGATGTCTGATGTTGTCTTCAGCCCGTATGATGCGCATCGAGCCTTTAGACCGTTGATTGATGAGTGTTTCTTTTCTGGGTGGTTAAGGTCTGGAAAAGACCTTGGAAAGCATTTGCCTGAACGGGTGCTCCGTCAGTTTAAGCATGTGCAAGGAATTCCAAGAGACCCGTCCTTGTCAGCTATACCAGGCATGACGATAGCTCAGATTGATCGTGTGTGGATGGAGGAATTGCAAACGAGGATGATTGATGAAGACTTGAGGGGCCGAGTGGTGGTGAATCCGTGGGATTTTGAGCCTGGATACATATCATGGTACTACCGAGTGTCGCATCCTATTATGCGTCCGGTAGAGGCGGAGCAACAACCACCTAGGCCACCTATGCTGGAGGTGTTGATTGAGGAGCAGACTAGAAATGAGGTGGTTGACACGTGGGAGATTTGCCAAAATGTAAGACGAGAGGTGCGTAGGGCTCTTGACGATGGTGAGGCGCCTGAGGGAACGCCTATTAATACGACTATGCATCGTATTCTTGGATGGGTTGAGCCAGGATTCTTGTATAACACCAGGCGTCGTCGGGCAGGATCCCACCGTCAAGCATGGAGAGCGACTCAGTAGCTTGTTGATGATGTAGCATGTATGCTGTAGCTAGCTTGTTTAGCTTCTTTTGGGTTATTAGTGATTGTTATGTATGATGTGAAGTTGTGACACTTGAGCGTGTGTTATGTATTTTGAATTTACGCGCCTTATTTTGTAAGACATTTGTACTATCTTTTCGCACCTTTGATGTTTGGATATTTATGTTAATTAATGTTATTGCTTCGTTAATTTCTGCTATCTTTTGCTTATTCCACGTGGTTTTGTGTTTACACCTTAGTTTGATTGCTTTGCGATTGAATGAAATGAAATTGAAATTGAATTTGCAGGTTTGAACTCAGAAATTAATTTCGTCAAGTCGCTCTTTCAAATCACGGAAATTAGCATCGTCCCAAATCCGAAACATGTTTGGTTTGCCGTTGTTGAAATACACAACTGCAAGACTGGTGTCTCTCCGATAACTTAGTGAAATATCCATTATATTTAGTTGCGTATATCTCTTTCTAAACACCTTAATTTATAGACTTGTTACCCTAATTATTGACCACATAAAGTGTCGGCAAAATCTCGATCGTCCAAAGTGTCGGCAAAATCTCGACCGTCTAAAGTGTCGGCAAAATCTCGACCGCTTAAAGTGTCGGCAAAATCTCGACCGTTAAAAAATAATAATAATATTTTCCTAAGAATTAATTAAGCATGTGCAACACGCTGGGATTTTTAAAACTGAACACTTCAGTACGCATCTACTGAACCAATTTTAAATTACAAAAGTTCAGTATACGTCTACTGAACTAATTTTAAATTTTGAAAAGTTCAGTAGACGTATACTGAACTGCAAGTAGCTTATATGCGTGCACAGGCATGGAGTCAGTAGACAGAAGCTCGCTTGTTTGGTTTCTCAAAAAATCCTAAGTCTTGTTCAGTATACGTCTACTGAACTAATTTTATATTTTGAAAAGTTCAGTAGACGTCTACTGAACTCCCTTTTAATTGACCAAAGTTCAGTACGCGTGTACTGAACTACGCGTACCTGATAGCAGGTCATTTCTGCATTCTGTTTAAGGCCAACTCGTATTAAAAAACGAGTTCGATTCCTGTTTTAAAACATTTCAACAGTTCAAACAACAAAATAATTGAAACGACTAAGTTATATTAATAGTATTATGTAACTTGTACATCGCAAAAAGTCCGAAACAACATCACCAAAAGAGTTGTCGTATAATACAAAAAGTGATGGTTTTCACCAATGTTTCCGGACCAAAACCGATGTAAATGCATAATACAAGCCAAAACAGATCCAATACATCAAAGTACAAATAACCTAGCTAATATCCTATAAACAAATAAACGGATCATCACTAGTCGAACCAACTCCCGTGAGTATTTTCTTCCTAACATCTTTCATCTCGTTTTCCAAAAGTTCGGCAAAAGTGCTCTGACGTTCCATGAACGGATACTCCCATGCAGCGGCTTCTTCAGACCGATAATTCCTCCACTCGAGGCAAGTGCGTGGCAATGGACATCCCTCTTTCAACTTGACAAGAACAAAGTGGCCCGGAACCAAACCAAGACAAAGAATGTTCTTTTCGGGATCCGAAGGTGGACTTCCACGCAATGGGAAAAATGTTTCCGATACTCTGTCCCCAGGGGCTGTCAACTCCACAATAACCTTGTTGTAGTGAGTAGCCAAAATGTGTCCCATATCCGGAAAGGTCAACCATTTATCCATCGGTGCAACATGACCCGGAAGGACTCGTCTTTTTGGAGGGTGTAATGCATCTTTGATGAAATTAAAACGGTTCTCATGTGAAAAGACCATCTTGTACAACTCCTTGTGCGAATTCAACTCTTTAAGCATGTGGCATTTTATCAACTCATAATCGTCCTGATTACCACAATAATCCAACGCCACGCAACGATATCCACAAAAGCCGTCACCAACCACATCAACAATGTCCTCTATGTAAGGGTGCATAAACTTTGGCATTTCATCAATGCGTGGTATGCTACGCGTAGGAGGAATGTCGCTCACCGTTTGCTTAGACTTTGCAATTGTTCTCTTCTTTGACGACGACGGTTTATTTTGAGATTCTTGAGTAGCCTCAAAATGTTTGTCGACATGCTCCCAACGAGACGGTTCTCGGGTCGTGGACCTAGTTGTGCGAGAATCCGTCTTGCCTTTTTTCTTTTTAGCACCTTTAGAAACGACATTGTGTTCCGGAGATTTTAAAGAAGTCGACTCCGGAAAAGCAATTATCCGAAGTTGATTTCTTATCTCATCCTTCATGCATACGTCAACTCGCTTCAAACGCTTCTACAAAAATTAAAAACAAATAAAAACAATTAAGTATAAAGTGCGTAAATTAGCGCAAAACTTACGTGATTGCGTAAATTAAATATAAAGTGCGTAAAATTAAATATAAAGTGCAAAAATTACGTGATTGCGTAAATTAAATATAAAGTGCGTAAATTCAATATAAAGTGCAAAAATTACGTGATTGCGTAAATTACATATAAAGTGCGTAAATTAGCGCAAAAATTAAGTGATTGTGTAAATTAAATATAAAGTGCGTAAATTAAATATAAAGTGCAAAAATTACGTGATTACCTGAATAGCATCCCATTCGGCCAAGCAAGAATAATCGTCGTCGTCGGACGAACCACCATCATCCTCCAAAAAGCATAACTTCTTCCAATGTGCGTTAACTTCATCAAGTCGAATAGGCAACTTGTGAAGCATCTTTTTAGCTATCAAACACGCACATGGCAACCCATAGGTAAACCTCACCACACAACCACATTTTTTGCTATCCGTACCGCACTCTTCAACTCTTTTTTCTTCTCTATGTATATGATTCAAAGCGGGTCTTGAAACTTTGAAAATCAACAAAGAGTACAAGTAATGATCCTTGAAAGTGTGCTCCACAACCGACAAATTCCGACCAAAAGTTCCTTGTATTTCATTGAACCTATTAATCAACATTTTGTCGATTGCTTCCCAACCAGTGGCCAAGTCACAGTGACCGTCCTTTAGGTAACCCTTCAAAACACCGTGAGCACCCTCCACTCGGTTTGTTGTAGTGTTGCCAAGATGCAAAAATTTGTCAGTCCAAGCATTAACACACCTTTCTTTATCGGTATCCAAAATTGTGGTCTCAACATATCTCAAGAATCTTGGCCACCTTCCACATAGCTTCCTAAATTGCAAAACTGCTTCAACATAAGCATCCTCAGATGGCGAGTACAATATGACGTCGAATGCTTTCGACACATCCGTCCACACATCTCCTTGCTTCACCTTTTCACCATCTTTAATTTTGCAAAGAGTTTTGCACTTCTCAGACATATTCTTCTTCACATGAAAAGTACAAACCATATGAGCGGAGTCCGGAAATACAGTGGCAACCGCACTCATCAGTGCCGTATCCCTATCGGTCACAACAACATTCGGCCTCACCTTGTTCCTTAACAGACAAACACACTGTTGAAGGACCCATGTGAAATTTTCTTCCTTCTCATTACTCATAAATGCAAATCCAACATTAAAGGTTTCCTCGGTCGAGGTCTGACCAACCAACTCAAACAAAGGCATTCCGTATTTGTTCGTTTTATACGTAGAATCCATAATCAAAACTGTGGGAAAAGTGTTGAACAAACATACGGATTTCGGATGTGCAAAGAAAATATCTTGAACAAACTCGGACTCACCATCGGTTCGAGCTTTAAAGAAGTAGTTGTTTTCATCAAGACACTTGTGCAAATGTTGGATTTCCGTCCTTGTCGCCCTCGCCCTTTGTTTTAACCTATAACGGGCGTTGTAAACTTGCTTCAAAACAGTCACATTCTTCGGATCCCTCTCTTTCAACGTAGAAATGATATTCTTCGGCGGGACCAAATTCTTTGTCATTTCCGATAGAAGTTGCTTTTCTACCGGTTTCAAACGACCCGCAATGAGGTGACCTTGCAATGCTTTGTCTAGCACATGGTTGTGCATTCCATCAACAACAGTAACATGCCATTGCCCCGTTACATGGAAGTAACCTCGTAGACGAAATGGACATTCACATCTCCGCGTTCCCGTCTCTTCAAATTTTACCTTCTTTCCCGTTGGTTTGTATGTACCGCCTCTTTCGCAACCCAACACAATGAACGGCTTCCTACTACCTTTGCCGTTATCCGATCTTGTAATGACAATTGAAAATCTTAACGGGAGAGCTATGTCGCGAGCCCAATCAACCAAAGCCTCTTTGCTTTCGAAAGTTCTATCCGTCACAAAATGGTCCCTTGTATCCACTCTTATTGGCGATACGTGAGGCTCCGCCGCTACTATTGCTTTGCACTCGTCCGGAGGTTTAGCTTCATCGGCCATAACTAAAACAAACGATAAAAATAAATTCATAAGTCATTTGAGTCCATCAATAATGCAATCCTTAATTTAAGCAACTATAAATCATACTATGCTCACTAATTCATGCAATAACAATTAATATGAGTGAATTCCTAAACAAACCAAGCATACAATGCATAAAACATCATTTAAAACCATTTTCTGCAAGTTACAGAGGCTACTGCATATCCTGTTCTGTTTCGCAATAGTTCGGTATACATCCACCGAACTAATGCTCTTCATTTTCCAGAACAGTTCAGTACGCGTCTACTGAATTTTTCAAATAGTTCAGTAGACGTCTACTGAACGAAACTGTGTCAGAAACCTACTAACCTAGCAGCTATGGTTGCGTGAAATAAACGGTGGAGTTCGAAATTTACCTTGTTTTTAAGCTTCCAATGCGTGTATAATCAGTTTGCCAAGCTTCCAATGTTGATTTTAACCCCCAAATGACCGGAATCGCGCGTTTTACTCGTATGGAGATTTTGATTGTGTGTGTGAGAAGATGAAGAAATGAGGAAGAAACCTGGTGTTGCAGGTTTATATTGATATAGTTCGGTAGACGTCTACTGAACGACTTCATAGTTCAGTACGCGTCTACTGAACTTTTAAAATAGTTCAGTACGCGTCTACTGAACTATTGTTTACAAATTTTCGAAAGTCAAGGGGCAAACTGGGATTTTAGGGGGGTGAAAAAGAGTCCAGGGGGGTGGGAAGAGAAATCTTCGAGTTGTATTATGGGAATAATTTTCCACACACCCCAATATCATTTTAAATGTACACATTCAAAAAACATAAACATTTTACTATCCAATCCATAGGAATAGGATAGGACTCACAATTTGTCCAAATTGTGTTCCATGCATGTGAGATCTAATTTAAGCCATTATTGCATTTGCATGTTTTGGAAGCTACGTATTCAATGCAAACACTTCAATAATATCTTTGTGCATGTTTCTTCGTTTAACATCAATTTATGATGCATATTGTTCAATACTCTTCATTTATCGTGTCTTTGCTTTTCAAATGCATAAGCTTATTAATTTTTTTTTGGATTTCGCACCGGTTTCCGACCCACCAAAAGTGAACGACTAATCTGATTCGTACGTAGAGGCATGCGCACTGGCCAAACATTGTTCCCCTGATAATCGAACCTAATATTCCCCGAATACGTCCTTGGAAGGAACTCCTGATGTCAGTTCCTTATTTCCAATGGTCGAATAGGATAGCAACTCCACTAGTCCCGCCCAAGTTGTGTTACAGGCGTGTGAGACCTAGTTGTAGTCATCATTCATTTACTACTTTGGAAATTATGTTTTAAATGCTTATGTACACTTGACACTTCCATATTACCTATGCAAGTTTCTTTGTATACTTCCATATTTCCTACCCAAGTATCTTTGTTAGATATCAATTAATTGGTGAACATTGTTTAATGTTGTTCTTTTATTGTGTCTTAATCTTTTCAATGCACGAGCCTATTACCTATGCAAATCCTTCAAATCCCTTATTGTGTCGGATAGGATAGATAGAAATCGTACTAATTTCTTCCAAATTGTGTTATAGGCGCGTCAGACCCAATTTTGAGCCATCATTAAGTGTCTGTTTTGGAAATTATGTTTCCAATGCACACACTATCATATTATTTATGAAAAAAAATCGATTAATTGGTGCACATTAAACGCTTCTCATTTATTGTGTTTTTACTTTTCCAATGCACAAATCTATTACCGATGCAAATTGATCAATTTCGTCTATAACATCCTACTACCAACGTCTCCCTCTTTTTAGCGACCGATCTCTTTCCACTTTTAAAAAACCTCTTTGTTTCCTTGATACCCATAATTTCAAAAGTTGACATTGCAAATAGATTGAGTTTGGTAGAGGATTTGAAAGAACACTTTGTGTAGCTTCTCTATTCATCCCTTGTTCTTACATTGGTGGCTCTTCTTTAAACCTTTTAATACTAGCAAGGAAAAGTCTTACTCTATTATGTTGTTTTTGTCATTCTTTACTATAGTGTTGTCTCTATAACGTGTACTCAGGGACGGATGCACATTAAGGCCTAGTGTGGCCATGGCCACACCAAAATTTTCAATTTTGTTTTATACATATATATGTGTACAAAGTTAAATATATTTTTGGTCCTTATAAAATGATGATATTTTAAATTTAGTCTTTACTTAATTTTTATTAAATTTTTAGTCCCTAAAAATTATCACGCACTCAATTTTGGTCCATACTATTAAGATAATGTGTATTTTTGAATGATTTCTCCACCAACATGTTTAGAAAAAAATTCATTTTTTCCCTACTATTAAGATAATGTGTATTTTTGAATGATTTCTCCACCAACATGTTTAGAAAAAAAATTCATTTTGAAAAAATGAATTCAAAAAATTTGATTTTCGAGTCATGATTTTCATTACTTTTATCTTGAACGGTTGCCTTTTAAAAAACTCATTTAAATCTATATCATGTCAAAAATGATAAATAAAAGAGAAGTATAATCATTTGCTGCTAAAATAAAATAAAATTAGTGTTGTAAATTTGTACTTGCATAAGTTCAATGATAGGTATGATGAAGAGAACACTAAACTTTAACTATTTCTTCAATTTCTAATCTTTGGTTCTTTTAGTTCTTTACTTTTGTCCCAAAATTTTGGTTCTTTTAAAAAATCAAAGTATAATTAATGATGTTTTACCAATTGTTTCCTTACAAAAACTAAAAACATCAATTAAATGAATTTTTCTCTTTTTTAATAAAAAGTAAGAGCCAAAATGACTTAATATTTCAATATTTATTATTTCTTAATCTATCTATGAAACTCTAAAAGGACCAAAAATTTGATAAAATATATATTTCGCTTGAGTTTTTTATGCGAATAAAATTCGGCCACACAAAAAATAAATCCTAGATCCGTCCCTGCGTGTACTTAAATAAGTTGAGTGATAAGAGCATGATTCAAGTGAGATCAGAATTTGAATGATTAGATTCAAGTGTGCTCTGTTTTAGAATAGAGAAAATACATAAAACTAATTGCGTTAAATACCTAGATGCTTTTGTATAATTCTCATGTACATATGCATAAAAATCGAATTTATATAGCATTTTTTTTTTGTCAAGTTATATAGCATGTTCTATACACACTTTGCAACATACACAATGCTTTGAAAAGCTTTCAAATTTTATGACTAAATTTTTCCAAAATTTCAAATCTAAGGAAATATCAACAAGAAAACATTGTATAACATGATCATCAGCGTTGTTTCCGACTATTTGTAAATCCTGTGAGAATAATAAAAATATGTCGTGGAAAAAAATCGCAAAAAAGTTAAATCAATAAACAGTAGTTAAGAAATAATCATCATTGTCGATAACATAAGAAAAGTTTGATAAACAAGTTATTCTTTATCACACGTCTCTCCATTTGAGAAAACTATAGTATACTAATTAGCTATAAAGCGTTTAGAAAATTTATTTTTATAACCTTTGACGATAGATTAATCTTTTTAAGACATTTTGTAACTAATATATCTCGCAATTTAGAATAAAGAAAATCTCAAATACTTGAATCTACAATCCTTCATTTTGAGACTTACAAGTTAAAATTGTTGGGTCACCATGAGGGGGCAGCCAAGAGGATCATCCACATTGGATTTAAGAACAACGATACAAGTGAGTTTGACACCACACTCTTACCCAAAACCTTAAGGTGTTAGGTTTATGGGTCTTCTCACTTATAAAGTGTTAAACCTCCACTTTTCTAAACAATGTGAGACTTCTCACTCATACTTGCCACAACAATCTCTCCCTCAAGTGTGAGTCCATCCACTCTTTGATATGCTCCCCCTTAAGCGGAAGCTTTTCTTCATCAATACACTTGTACCGCTGTTGGTCATTTTTTACGCATCATTTACTAATACTACTACTTTATAAATTTTTTTGGAAAGCCTTATTTTTAAGATGTCCTATATCATAGATCATGTGATGATCATCCAATCATCCAAACGCTGTTTTCAAGATAAATTTCCTATATAAAGTGTAAAAATTAATTTTGGATGATTGTATTATATGATTGAATTGAATAATCTCAAAGATTAATAATTTAGCAATATACAGTAAAAATTAGAAAATATCTACCGGACAATGGTACACTTATATTTTACTACAGCCCATCGTGCACTTTATTAGCCACACATGAAAGTGTATACCATAATTTTAATTTTTATTTTGTCTATAGTATTGATAACTACATGCACTGCACGATCGATATGAAGGTGTAGACCACTTTTTTTTTTTCACAATAATGTCAAGCTAGCTAGTAAATGCATTATGATATAAACTCTCAATTCTTTGCCAAATACATATTTTCTTTACATGTGCCGCAATAACATTCAAATAATGTCTTTTGTTTTATTTGATTCAATCTATGCTTTAGAAATAGTATGATTTTATCTGATATACGTGTGATACAAGTCTTTTATCATATACAAGATTTTATTATTGAAGGTTGATTATGAAAAGAAAAAAAAAAGGAAGGAAAAAGTAGAAATAGAGGAATTTGGAGGAGAGGAGTTTGAATGATTCATTTTTTCATAACGCAAAGATCTCTAAATTTGGTGGAACACAAAAATTGTATTGGAGGAGATTTTGGAGAGTTTACTTGAATTTTTCAAATTTAATTTATGTTGTTATAATATTTATTTTTTTACAAGTTGTTATAATATTCTTAAAATAAAAAATAAAGTATATATTAATGATAAACATTTATGTATCATTCTCTAAAGTAATACTTTTTCAAAAAAAATGTGAAATATTTCTCTATTTTTCTCTTTATTTTCCCCCCTCCATGGCCCTCCTCTCAAAGTTACAATCGAATCAATATATTATTTCTTTGTTTTAATAGTAAAATTTATTGATTTAATGATGAAAATAAGTTTATATATAATGAAAGAGTTGTCTCATGTACCATAGACTTCGTCAATTAATTTTTTGTACAAAATAATTAAAAACAATCTATCAAATATATAAATAGTTGAGAGTTTACATGCACTCTCGTCATCTTTAATAAATAGAGTTCATAATATATTCTAATATAGACTTTATCTAATATGAACAATTTGAACATTTCTTGGACCACGTACAAGTGACCTTCATCATAACCATAGAAATTTAATGACTTCTAATTTAGTGGTCACTGGTCAAGACTCATGATCTAGTCTTGATTAATAAACCAAATGAATCATCTATAATGCTTAACAGATAAGCTCAGTCCAAGTTTAACATTACAGATTTGGTGTGCATTTGGAATAACTAATGAATTACAACTCTATTGTACCGCAATTGGTGCATTGGTAGATATATAGGCAGGAACAAGATATATAGACAGTGTGGTCCATTAGTGGGGGTAAAGTTTTTCTGAATTTACTTTCATTTATTTTTATGACATAAAAAGAACACATGTGATGTGGGGTTGGATTTTAGGCATTGAGCTTTCAACTTTTTGGCTACAATACAAACTATTTTGACCGTACCGCTTTCATTTCACGTCTTTTCGAAATCGTACAATATAACTTTGAATAGTTTTTCTTTTGATGAATTACACTGAATATAGTCACCACTTGATTCCTGTGAGAAGCAGTCACTTTCATTGGACTTGTTGGTTTATAAGCTTTGGACAAATTAAGGCTTAGTTCAAAGTTCAGATCAAGGGGAAAAATGGCACTAGTAATTCCTAAATAAATTTTATTTATAAAGTAGTATATTTTCTTGGCCAATTCTACACCTTTTTTGTTTACACAAAAATAAAGCATTGGATAAGGTAACAGTTGAAGTGAAAGTATTTGTCAATTAGCTACATAAAATGTGCTAGTCTAAAATTGACTATATATATATATATACTATATATATATATATATATATATATTATATAGAGTTTATCAAGTCAAAAGTGTCATGTATATATATATGAACTTTTCTAGATATGTGGCTTGATATATGAGAGGTGATTATGAATAGAGAAAGTAATATGAAATTAACATCAAAGTTAGTTTGAAAGGAAAAATGTGGATAAATATCCATCGACTTAGGTTCTTGTTGAATATTGCCTTAAAAATTCAGAAATAGAAAAAAGCAGAAAATTGGTTTGTTGTTGTTGACGGCGCTGGGCGCCAGGAGCACTCTAGAAAGTGCGGTTGGTTCTGTCATCCGCGCTGGGCGCAGGTACGCGTGTATAAAGTTGTTGTTTACGTTTTTTGAGGAAAGGTGTTTCTAGGGTTTTTGGAGCCGACACAAAAACTATGATTAATAGAAAAAGTTCTTGGGAAGACTTTAGGGTTGAGGAAACATTCTATCACCTTGGTAATACTTTGTTGATTGAATCTCTTGGTCACGGGGAGAGATTCGGGACTAGGGTAGAATTAGAAAAACACTAATTCTTGTAACTCTTGTGGAGAATCTCATTGTAATCAAGGTTTCTATTTGATAAGTTGAATGGAGAGGGCTGTCCTCCCCCCAAATTAGGTTCATTAACACCGAATTGGGTCAACAAATTGACTCTGTTCTTTACCGCTTTCATTGTTATTATTGTTCGTGATTATTATTGCTATTCTCGCTTGTTTGGTTGCTCAATTTATTTGCTCCACACATCAAAGGTTATTGGTGTGAGTTTAATCGAATTCGCAACAATTGGCGCCCACCGTGGGGCAAAGGATCAAACGAATTGAGTACCATGGGTTCGAAGTGGGAGATTGAGAAGTTCACCGGGAGTAACGACTTTGGGTTGTGGAAGGTGAAGATGAAGGCGATATTAATCCAACAGAAGTGTGTTGAGGTGCTAAAGGGTAAGACACTGATGCCGACAAATCTCTCGGATGCGAAGAAAACTGAGATGGATGAGAAAGCACTTAATGCTATTATTTTGTGCCTCGGTGATAAGGTTTTGAGAGAGGTTGCCAAGGAGAAGACTGTTGTGGAGATGTGGACCAAACTTGACTCATTGTATATGACCAAGTCCTTGGCACATAAACATCTATTGAAGCAACAACTGTACTTCTTTGGTATGGTTGAGAAAAAGTCTGTGGTGGAGCAACTTACGGAGTTCAACAAGATTGTTGATGATTTGGCGAACATTGATGTGAATTTGGAAGACGAGGACAAAGCCTTTCGTTTGTTGTGTGCTTTTCCCAAGTCACTTGAGAATCTCAAGGATGCGTTACTATACGGTAAAGAAGGCACTATCACCTTGGATGAAGTTTCATCGGCTTTGAGAACCAAGAAATTGACAAAGTTGAGAGACTTGAGGGTTGATGATAGTGGAGAAGGATTGAATGTGGCGAGGGGTAGAAGCGAGAACGAAGGCAAAGGGAAATGGAAGAAAAATTGGCCCAAGTCTAAATCAAGTGGTGATGGTGGTGGCAAGTTCAAATGTTATCATTGTCATGAATCGGGTCACTTCAAGAAGGACTGTCCTCGGAGAGGGGGCGGTGGTAGTTTGTCGGCTCAGATTACCGTTAGTGATGAAGTTCATGAGGAAGGCTATGAGATTGCGGGAGTACTCATAGTCACATGTTGGGAACCATAGATGATTGTTCGGCCTGGAGAGGCGGTGGAATAATACTCGACATCAGCCTGGAGAGGCGGTGCTAATAATACTCAGGTTACTATTGAAACAACGTTATTGTGAGGATGTGAAGATGCTAGTGGAAGTTGGGAATCGGTGGAGTCTTGAGTCGTGGACTTTGATGCTCCTATCACATGTGTTCAAAGAATTGATACTTTTGAACTTTTGAGCTAGTTGAAGGTGGAGTCGTTCATCTTGAAGACGGGAAAACTTGTAAGGTTCAAGGTATGGTGAGATTTTTTATGATGTGAGGTATATTTCTAACCTTAATGTGATCATGCATTTTGTTACTAGTGGAAATTCTCATGATGTGGTCTAGTTGTGAAGCTTCGGGTGAAATTTGTTAGTGATATGTGTTTTAGTTGAACTAGTGAAACAAGTTTAACTAGAT
This sequence comes from Trifolium fragiferum, assembly GCA_954870985.1. Taxonomy (NCBI): domain Eukaryota; kingdom Viridiplantae; phylum Streptophyta; class Magnoliopsida; order Fabales; family Fabaceae; genus Trifolium; species Trifolium fragiferum. Next base: position 51,196,344 of record OX940793.1, on the reverse strand, counting down.
GGTAGAACTAAACGGGAAGTGTTGGAAACTAACAATGGCTTGAAGTGTGTTTCGGAGTAGTTGAAAAGTTTTGCGTTGAAAGGTGGAGTCATAGTGGAAATACCGGTTTGAGGCTTTGGTGGAGCAATCTCGGTTTTGAGGTGGAGTTTGTTACTAGTGCGACTAGAGGAAGACAAACAATCAACAATATCTCTTGGCTATCAAATGAGAGATAGGGAAGAGAGTGGTAAAGTTGCACCAAAGTGGTATGGCTATGGAGACCTTGTGTGTTATATTCGGTTGTGTCTGAAGAAGTGCAAAACTTGAAAGTTCTTCAGGGAGGCAATTGGAAGTTGGTGACAATCAGACTTGGGAACTTGTAGGGCTATTGAAGGTAGTTGGATACAAGGAAAGTCCGATGTTGCGGCTTGTGGAACTTAGCTAAAATTCCAAGGCTAAGTTGAGAGGGAAGCAATTCTTCAGGAGGACGGACATGAACAATCCGGGGGCTGAAGAGTGTGTGGTTAATCTTGTAGGATTGTCTTAAAATTCCAAGGACAATTGGAGGCAAATGTTTCTTTGAGAGTACGAAGCGGTTCACTTCGGGGTTCAAAGAGGGTGTGGTGTAATCATTGTGGTTGATGGGAAGTTGACATCACCATTGTTTTAAAGGCAAGGTGGAGATTGTTGGATATTGCCTTGAAAACTCAGAAATAGGAAAAAGCAGAAAACTGGTTTGTTGCTGTTGCTGGCGCTGGGCGCCAGGAGCACTCTAGAAAGTGCGGTTGGTTCTGTCATCCGCGCTGGGCGCGGGTACGCGTGTATAAAGTTGTTGTTTACGTTTTTTGAGGAAATAAGGTGTTTTTAGGGTTTCTGGAGCCGACACAAAGACTAGGGTTAATAGAAAAAGTTCTTGGGAAGACTTTAGGGTTGGGGAAACATTATATCACCTTGGTAATACTTTGTTGATTGAATCTCTTGGTCACGGGGAGAGATTCGGGACTAGGGTAGAATTAGGAAAACACTAATTCTTGTAACTCTTGTGGAGAATCTCATTGTAATCAAGATTTCTATTGATAAGTGGAACGGAGAGGGCTGTCCTCCCCCCAAATTAGGTTCATTAACACCGAATTGAGTCAACAAATTGACTCTGTTCTTTACCGCTTTCATTGTTATTATTATTCGCGATTATTATTGCTATTCTCGCTTGTTTGGTTGCTCAATTTATTTGCTCCACACATCAAAGGTTATTGGTGTGAGTTTAATCGAATTCCCAACAGTTCTGCTTGACAAAATTAAGCTATAAGAGCTGAAAAGCTAGCTTATAGCTGATAGTTAAAAAGTTATCTGATTGAAATTAAAGTGTTTGATAAAATTAGCTTTTAAAGTAGTTGTTAAATATAAAATTACATAAAAGGACATTTATATTAGTGGGTAGTTATTATCTTTAGTGGGTAGTTTTTTATTTTATAAAAAATAATAATATTAAATTAATTAAGGTTAAAAATGGAAAAAAACGGTAAAAAATTATAAGCTATAAGCTCAAATACTACTTGAAATAACATCTCAAAAAACGCTATAAGCTAATTGAAAAAGCTATTTACCAAACACCTCAATTTTTTTCATACAAGCTTATAAAATAGTCTAATAAACTACAAATTAGTTTATTGAATTTATCAAATAGTGCCTTAAACATAGAGATGTAGAGAACGTGTGTAACTTGTTGGTCAATAAACGAGTAGTTGGTTATATTATTGCAATTTTGCTCTCAAGTTAACCACTAAGATGTGTATGAATGCATATTTTCTTAACAATAGGTTATCCAGGGCTATTCTATAAGAGATTTAAAGCAAATTTTATTGTTAGGTTTTATAAAGTAAAAAATTACATGGAAAATTAATAGTATATCAAATTTGAGATTTAAAGCAAAGTTTATTGTTAGGTCTTATAAAGTAAAAAATTACATGAAAAATTAATAATATATCAAATTTAAGATCTTATGCATGCTACCTAATTTCCCTCACTACTAAACTAAATCTAATAACTTTTATGTGTAGTCAATTAAAGTATAGTTTAGTTTCACTATAACTTGTTTCGGTAAAATAAAAAAAAAAAATCAATTTTTCAAATTCAATATTTTTGTTGTTTTAACATTTATTTTATATATTTTTTAATTTTCTATTTTTCAAAAAATATTTATTTTAACTTGGCATAAATAAATCAACATGCATTTTATTTTTATTTCTAATTTTTTTAATGTTGTTTAATTTAATTTTATCATAATTTATTTCGATAAATTTATATTATTTTTAATATATATTTTGAATTTTCAATATATTTTATTCATTACTTTTTTTGTCATGTAGCCTAGTAACTATAAATTTTACTCTTAAAGTGAATAAGTGGGATGAACGGGATTCGAATCCCGACCTCTTGCATATATATATTGCAATGTCTTGCCAACTGCGTCACTTTATTCATTACTTTTTATATAGCTTAATTATTTAAACAAACTAAAAATATTATATCATATTCCTTTTCTGATTTTTTGTTATATTTTATTTTTAAAACAAATATTTTAAAATTACTTAAATTAATTGTTACATTTTTATCTTCTAACGTTATATTTCAAAAAAATAAAATAAAGTATATTGACATAAAAAGAAACTAAAGTATTGCTCAAGTTAGATATCAAACACTTTTTTTTTACACAAGTTATATATCAAACTTGAACATTCTTGATTGATAATTAATTATGAACTTAATCTAAAATTAAGAATTTAACTTTTAATTTAGAAATTTAAATGTTGCATAATTTAATTAAAGAAATGAAGAAAACACAAATAATATGTCATACAATTTTAATTTTTATTGAATATTAGATAAATAACACACAATTTATTTTCTCTCATTTTCTTCTATTAAAATGACTTTGAAGTCATATATATTCATCACCAAAAAAAAAAAGTATCAACCAATTACATGCATGGCACCGCCAATCAATTATAAAATTTAAATTAAAAATTAAAATTTTCATATTGTTAAATCACACACAACTCTTTCATTTTCATGTATTAAATATGACTTTTAAAGTCATGCATATCAATCACAAAAAATACTCACAACCATTTATCATATGCATACCATAAATATATTAGAATTCGTTTTACTTTCAATTTTTCATGTAATACTATGTGCATCATTATTTCTTTGATTTTTTTTTAATATATTTTTCTTAACTTTTCTTTCATCTTTTGGCATACATTAATAAATATAAAAGATAATGTACAGAGTACATTGCTACTAGAAAAAAAAAAATACATATTATCCTATAATTATTTACAATACTATTAAAATAAATTTATGTTAATCTAATATTTATGGTTATTGACTATATAAACACTTATTTTATCTTCATGTATCCATTAAACTATTTGTCTAGTGCCTATGGTGGAATTTATCCAAAGGCATACTACCGTGTGTATGAAATTTTTGTTATTCCTAATTTATCTTAATTATATATATATATGGGGAGAGATCAATATAATGAAATATTTTCTCTGCTTATATGTACTCATTTTTTACCTTAGAAAAATATACTCATTTTATTCATTGTAAACATTTATTATTTTAACTTCGATAAACAAAACTTATTTATAATTTATAAAAAATAATTTTAGTAAAAAAAACCTAATAATAAATTTTTATAAATGTACCCCGGAAAACATGAAAAATATCTATGACATTTAAATTTACCCTTTACCAGTTCAACTAAAGAAATATTTGAAAGTTAATTGATGTATTATATATTTATAGCCATATGAAAGAAAAACATAGGCCTTTTTTTAGCCAAAAAATTTAGAGCCTAAAATCCTTGCTTTGGTCTCTTGGGCCGGCCCTGAGGTTATCAATGACGTAATATAGAGTTAATGACTTCGCCTGCAAAATACACACATAGAGAATTCATAGATACTTTTAAGTGTATATTAAGATTAACACATAATTAGTTTTAATTCTAAAATAGGTTCATTTTATTTTTTTATAGAAATTAGAAAATATAAGTCCATTTGATCTAAATTTTAAACAATTATCTTGAGATTAAAGTAATTCATCTGAATTATTTAATTGATATAATAATTGCACGATAGTATGTTGGAAGTTGATGACATTTTTTGTTTTTGGTTGAAATGAAGGTAAGTACATGTAACTATCATTATTAATTTGTTTAGACATACCGTTTACTAGTTTCCTAGTGAGAGGTTGAGTCGCATAGGTCCACCAGCTAGCTTACTATTTATTGAAAAATGTTCTAGACCTGAAAATGATCTATCATATGGTCATGGCTTAATTCTAACTATCTATGAAAGAAATCACATCAAAAATTTATTATGGTGGAACCCAGATATAAATAAATAATAACACCATGCTATTAATCTATATGCTTATAACCACAATAATATTTTTGACAAGTGAAATGTCGACTTAAAAATCTCTATTATTTCTTTCCATAAACTATTGCAAGTAGAATAATTCTATATTTTGTTCCACTTGGATAATACTAAATTGATTTTTAGGTGTATAATTGAATTGATTTTCAGGTATATGTTTAGATGTTATCAAGTAGATTTGATTTTGTTTTCAAAATTTATTTATATTTAAATTATAATTTAGAGTGCATTTAGATGAAATCATATTTTGAAATAATATAATTTTAAAGGTAAATTCAAATTCTTAATGTAAATTTCATTTTTGGATGATAAATTTTTGAAAATTTTTCAAAGTAGAGAGTTTTGAAATATATTTTTAGAGTTAAATTTGAAGAATTTAACCAAATAATCGAATTAACTGTCAAGTGATTAATGAACTCCTCGTAAAACGAATAGTTTGGAGATTTTGAGATCGATATGATTCTATATAGAAACAATTTTTGAGCAAATTTTACTTATTTCTGTCCGAATTCTGAATTATCAGGCCTACCAAGAGTTAATACCAATTTTTTTTGAGATATATTAAATTGGTCTTCATATCTTTCAAAATAGTCCTTATTTGTTTTTCTTTTGAATTTTTCAAATTTGTCCCCACAAATTTTCAAAAAGTTGCAAATGGCCCTACAATTTTTCAAAATTATCCCTAATTTTGTAAATTTTTATAAGAATAGATAATTCAATTACTCTATCCAAAGTACCAAACATAAAAATGTAAAAACAAAGGGAACACGATCGATAAAATCATAATTTTTTATTTTAATTATCTCATTCAAATATACTCTTAAATTTTTCACTTTTACTATTGATATTTAACCTTGAACTTATTATCAAATTGAAATTATATAAATTTTTATCACTACAAAACCAAATAAATAGGGATACAAGTTCCCCAAAATAATCATAGACCACAAGTTTATAGCAAATGAATTAGAATTAAACCAAGTTGGTAGTATGTTGTTATTAATACGATATGAATCCAAATAATTAATAATTCGTGCATGATTTCAAATTCCAAGGTGTCTTCATCTGCGTACCATATGTTTTTTAGTATATGGCAACGATCAAAGTCTGCATAATCTGCTTTTGATTGTTCATTATCACAACTTTCATAGCTTATTATTGGACCAAAAACATACAGGTAGGTGAACTTCATCAAATCAAAGTGGGCTCACTCTTAATGAAATACAATCTAAATTTTAACAATAATTATATTTAAAACATTTTAGATTCAAGATGCAATGAACTAGTGGACAATTGCCAGCCAGATATATATAAGATAAATTCATTAAATAAATTTGGTATTATAGTGCCAGATATCCTTATTTTCTTTTCTGGATAAATTTGGAAACTGGATTTGATTATATTTGCTATAGTGACCAATTCCACACATTCATGTAATCAGTACATCGATGCTATCTGATTTTGATATATATATTTTATTTTTTTAAAATACTAAATTTTAAATTTAGACCGTCTAATATTAATATATGGGTGAATATATACGTGTATATATAATTGAATACTAAAACTTGAATGATGTCTTTTTGGCTCAAATAGTGTCAAACATGATTTACCTTTTAAGATTTTATAGTTTACTTAGTAATTTTCTTTTTTTGATATAATACTATGTCATTTTCTTAGCAGATATTTACACTCAGCCTATATTAATATTTTCTAAACAAGTGAAGCAAAAGTGATATTTAACAGAAATGTTTTGAACATGATTATTACATTTGGATGATCAAATCAAGTGCATGCATTAAACCTATTGTGGTAAGAGGGTAATGAAACATGTGAGTCATTAACTCTAGATCCAGTAAAGTTTGGAATTATCACGAAAATTAAACCAAGGAAAAGATGGAAGGTGGAAGTTGTAGACAAGCCAAGTTACCTAATAGTTTCAAGAATAATTTCTTTTAATAAGGAGATTGAACCCAAATCTCATCCATAAAAAACTTTTGAAATCCATATGGCCAAAAAAAATTTCATCAAAATCACAATGAACAAATCAATTACTCGCACAGAATCGAACACGATACTGACATGTCAATATCAATAATTTAAAATAATAGAATAATTTAATATAACCATACGTGTCAGTGTTGTTGGTGTCATATCGAACATGCCTTTTAATGTGTTGGAGAGTCTGAGAGAGCGTCAGAAGCATCAACGAGTCAAAATTTCAAGATCACAAGAGAGGAAAATAACATACATCCATCCAAAATCTTAAAACATTAGGTATATAAGACTAACCAGTGATACTTGAACTCATCAGAATGTGATGTGTCGGACACCGGACATGCCTTGGATATAATTTAGAGGACAAATAAAAGGACAAGAGTTACAATGTCAGAGTTTGTAGTTTTAAGTCTCTCATATTCATTTCTTTGATCTTAGATCTAGTCTGACACTACTCTAAAGATCCTCTGTCAAAAAGATCCAAAATCCTTCTCTTATCTATTGTTTCTTTTACAACACTAAAATCTTAGACCAATTCTGCCATATTGAGTCCATAAGTGCTTTTACAGCTAAGTTTGTTCCTTTAATATGACACATCTCTGAGTTTCAAATCCACATGCATGTTTCAAACTAATGTTCAAGGTACAAAGAACCAACACGCTTCCATATTCTGTTAACTATTGCATGAAAGCTACTAGTTTCTCATCCCAAGGTAACTTTCTCTCTTACTCCACCCCATACCAACTTGTTTTTTAGCTAAAATTTGTTCATATCTAATCATATATCTATATCTTATAGGTATATATACATTTAGTATATGATATCATCATGTGTAGCATAGCATAATCAAGAACAAGAATAAGAACATCTTGAGAATATTTTCATTAGAGAAAGAAATATCTATGACTATATCTTGCTGGAAACCAACTGTGGAAGGTGATGATAGAGATGTGAAAGGGAAAATTGATGGATTGTTATGGTATAAGGATTTGGGGAACCATCTTTATGGTGAATTTTCAATGGCTGTAATTCAAGCTAATAGTTCATTGGAGGATCGTAGTCAATTTGAATCTGGACCCTTAAGTTCTGATTATTTAGGTCCTCATGGAACCTTTTTTGGTGTTTATGATGGTCATGGTGGAACTGCAGCTGCTCAGTTTGTTAATGATAATCTATTCTCCAATTTCAAGAGTATGCTTTCTCAACCTTATTATAATCACATCTTTGAATTATATAGTTTGCCATATGGTGTTTTTCAAATGAATCTTAGATAAATTGTTTGGATAAACAGCTGAATTAAGCACTTATAGCATGAACGTTTGTTATCAGTACTTACACATAAACTATTTCTATAGCAAAAGATAAAATAAAGTCGAACTGTTTTTGTATAAGTTATAACTTATAAGTTGTTTTCGTAAGCTATCTAGAGAGCTTATGGAAATAAACTTAATATAGTTTATGGACATGTAATAAATTGTTTCCATAAACTCTCGAAGTCTCACAAGTGTTTTATGTCAGTAGATAAACTCCGATAAGCTAATCCGATTAGGCTTCATATTGAACTATTTAAACATTGGTATGCTTGAATACTGAATGATTTTTCTGTGTTAATCAGGTTTTGCAGCTGAAGATCAAGGTGTTTCGGAAAAGGTTATAAGAAGGGCATTTTCTGCAACAGATGATGGTTTTCTGTCTCTTGTAAAGAAGCAGTGGCTAACCAAGCCACAGATAGCATCGGCTGGTACATGTTGTTTGGCGGGGATAATTTGCAACGGTAATTTGTATATTGCAAATGCTGGAGATTCAAGAGCGGTGTTAGGAAGAGCGAGGAGGGGAACAAGAGAAACATTAGCTGTTCAGTTATCTGTAGAACACAATGTTAACATAGATACTGAGAGAGATGATGTTCGGTCGAAGCACCCCTATGATCCCCAGATTGTGGTTATGAAACACTCAGTTTGGCGTGTGAAAGGCATCATACAGGTACAAACTTGAGAGATTCATATTGATTTTTTTTTTAATCAATAAGCATGATTTTTAACTATAGAGCCAAACTCTTTTAATTAATCAAAGGAAAGACTTAAATCTCGAAGAAAACCAATTTACTTGTAGGACAGACAGAATTATGCTTGCCACTGTATGATTTGTTATACTTGAAATTATAGAGTAGACCATTAGCAACAACATACTTATTGGTAAACCAAGGTATCTCTGCGCGCATGGAGACTAATCCTCGAAGTAACTGAAATCCATTTTAGAAGTTGACCTTTCCCAACATATATGTTTTTCCAAATGCAACGGTTTGAGATCGAATCTTGGATCAAATGATTAAGGGATGCAGCATAAAACATATTGAATTGCTCTCCAAGGTCTTATGTTGCAACTGCGATCATTAAAATAATAGGGAATCACAGTAAAATGCAGTTAGTGTAGCCTTATAAAAAAAACTATAGTCGCAGAAACTTTGATGTCACAGTTCAGATTGCGGTCTTTGACTTGAAATTAGAAAACTTAGAACCATTTATTACTCCAATTTCGATGTTAACAGAACTTGTGTTTGCAGGTTTCAAGATCCATAGGTGATGCATATCTAAAGAAAGCAGAATTTAACAGGGAGCCTTTGCCACTTAAGTTCAGATTACCTGAAACCTTTTTCAAGCCAATTCTTAGCAGTGAGCCATCGATATCAGTTCATAAAATCCAACCTGAAGATCAATTTCTCATCTTAGCTTCTGATGGTTTATGGGAGCATCTTAGCAACCAAACAGCTGTCAATATCGTTAGCAATAGTCCGCGCAATGTAAGTTTTCTTTCTGTCAATTCACGACGATTTTTCTTATTCAAGAATACTTTTATGACAACTATCGATTCATGTTACAGGGAATAGCTAGGCGACTTGTGAAAGCAGCACTCAAAGAAGCGGCTAAGAAAAGAGAAATAAGATTCTCAGACCTCCAAAAGATTGAACAAGGAGTGAGGAGACACTTCCATGATGATATTACAGTAATTGTTGTATATCTAAATCTGAAACTGATTGATAATACCTCTCAATGTATTTCACCGCTTTCGATCAAAGACCGCAGGCATGTCATTTCTTAGAACAACGAATGAAAGAACTCTAAGCATTTCATTCTGTACCTGTTTTTAGAATTGTTGTATAAAGAAAAATAGGTAGATAACTTGACATCACATTCTCCCACAATAGTTTATGATTATGGTTGAATTGAAACTTAAAGATTCTCATCGAAACAACTGTTCTTAAAATCCCATGTTGATAGCTGAAATTAAGAAACTAGTAATCAAGCAAATTTTAAATGTGCATGATTCTGTTTGTGATCTGATTAAGGATGTTATTGGTTTTTACTGTGTAATCTTGTTTTTCCTGCACGGGTGCGCAAACAATGAAGTTGTGTAATTTCATTAGAAATAATACGTGCGATACATTATAAAATTTGATTAAAGGACTCGCGGTTAGACATAAAAGAGTCGTCTTTTATAAGCTATGGACAACTCCATTGAGTTGCCTCCTAATAAATTCCACACAAAAATATGTCGACAAATAGTGTCCCTAGAGCATTCTAAAATAATAGAACCAAGCTCAGATGAATCTTGTTAAGACAAATTTATATGATCACTTGTAATTAGCTACCTCAATAATATAAATATAGCTTCTCAAGTGTGTTTATTTGTTAAAAATGAGTAGAAATAGAAAAAATTAAAATATAATCAGTTGATTGATAGACGTATTTTGTCTTATTTTGATGCTTTCAGACTTTTAAACAACTAAATTTTTCTTAACAATAAAAATTATCAAAACACCAATTAAAATATATGTTTTAGATTTGGCCTCCTCGTAACATATTAGCTAGCTTCGCCGCTGCTTGATCAGCTACTGTCTTGCAGTAAACGACAAAATCAGCCTTGCCGAATCAAAGTTGAGACCCAACACACTACTAGTAACTAGTCCAAAGCTTCGCCTTCTTGAACCAGCAAACAAGGGAACTGAAGGCAACATCAATGGTGCAAGAAACAAAACGTGTTGGTGGTGCAACCCACTTCCTTGCGCTGCAAGGGTCACCATACACCCCATTCACGAGTTCTAGCATCCACCAAGTTCGCTTGAACCCAGTCTACCAAGAATATGACTTCCCTACTAACTAATTTGAGGACCGTTTATCACCTTATTGAACTAGAGTGACTTCAAGCACCCTGCATACACTCTACTCCCTCCGTTCCAAAATATAAGTCGTTTTGAAAAAAAAAATTGTTCCAAAATATAAGAAGCTTTACAATTCCAATGAAGAATTTAATGTTATTTTTCCTATTATACCTTTAACTTTTTATTTCTCTCTCTTCTTTCAATTCTTTCATTTATCTTTCTCATACGATTAATGAAGGACAATTTTGTAAACTTACTCATAATTTCTCTTTTCTATACAACAATGATAACATTTCTTAATTTGTGTAATATGGTCAAAACGACTTATATTTTGGAACGGATGGAGTATATCAGAGTTGCAGAGGCCACCTAAAACCTGCTGATTCAAGGTGGAGAGAATCACAAAACGCCAATTGAAAAACGAAACAGCTCCACGAATGGCCCCTAAAGCATGGTTTCACAAACCACTATACTGCCATAAAAACTCCAATTCAGCAACACAACTTTTATCCCTCGTTTCATTTTCTACAAAATTATTTACACGCGGTCTATAATGTGTCGACTTTTTAGGCAATGAACCAAAGGTGTAAGACAGTAAGAGTGTGTTATAAATCAAGTGATGTTAACATGGCAAACTAAACTTAGACTTCAGTGTTATATATTGTTACTTTCACATTCGGTAAATATCATCATTTTTCTTTTATTTTGCGTGCAAACAAATAGATATAGTAAATAGTAAATATTTGTACTTATCAAGAAATTTCTTCTGTTTCATCTCATAGTCCTCTTCCATCTTCCATATTTCAGCTTGCATATCTTTGAACTTTAGCCAACAATTTACGGGTTTATCCTCATAATATTTTTCATCCCATGTAGTCTTTAATGTTTGGGTCATATTTTAACAAAGGGCTCCTTGGCAATCCCAAGCTTTTCATTTCCACATTATTTGTTTGAGTTCGTCTAACTCATTCTTCAAATCGCATATAGTTTGGTTCAAGGTTGATAAAATTTTATTTTAAACTATAAACTCTATGGATTCTACGTTTTTAGGTATGAATTTCGTTTTAAAACGAAACTAAAGTCATTTTGAGTAAAATAAAAAGTTAAAACGAGTTTACACAATTTAATTCCCTATAAAATTAGTAAAATCATTTAAACTCGCGGTTTTCACTTAATTATTCAAAAATTTAATTTTTTTTAGTCATTTAAAAGTTCAATTTTATCGTAATAAATACAATAATAAACAAGGGGTAACAATTATTTACACTTGCGATTATTTTTTATATGTTAACAATTAGGTTATTTAAATATAATAAGTTATTTGATAAATAATATATACATACATATTGTCAAAAAAGATACATAATATAAAAGGGGTTTCATAAAAAATAATTAAAACAATAGAAATTAAAATATATGATCACTTTTTATTATTGAAAAAGTCATATTTAATACGTGAAAAAAAAAAAAAGAAAAGAGAAATAGTATGTCTTAACAAAATATATTGACAGATATATAGTTGTTGTATTATTTGTCATTGAAATGCATGACTATAATCCTATTTAACTAATGAGAATTAGAGAAAATCAATTAAGTATTTAAATGTGAATTATCTAATATTTAATTTAAAATTAATAATATATTAATTTTATCATTTTTTTAATTAATATTCACAAAACTTCATTTAAATTTAAAATAAAATTATTAAATGCTTATTACATTCAAAATTAAATATGTTAAAAGGGTTGATGTAAAAAATAGACTCTGACAATGTAACAACCCGAGCTTCCTATGGATTGAATATACTTGAACCCACGGTACATAGTTCAATTTTTACGGAAAACAAAAATTTCACTAGAGAGGAGGTCTAAAATTTCCTCCTTGGTGAGTTCTCTTCTTTTATCGAAAGAGCTTCATATGAATTTTTCCTCCCATCATTAAACAATCATCACCCATACATATCAAAACAATCAAGAAAAGTTATAGAGCAATCATCACCCATTCCTTAAATTATACTCAAACAAGAAAAAATAAAATTTACCTGAATATTTTCTTGTTTGGTTATAACTTATAAACACATTTTTTTTACTAAAATACGACAAAAGAGAATTCTTAGTATCTTCATTTTCAAACCTCCTGGATTGCAAAACGAATTTATCCCATTTACCACAAAGCTGCAAATATCTCCGTTCAGCTGATTTGGATTCCATGAGATCAAGTAAATGTTTTCCAACAAAATTTTTGTTAAAAATCACGGATCCTAACACCTCTCTTCCACCATCACCACAACAAATATAAATAACCCTTAATCTTCATCATTAGCACCCACCTAATAACACCCATTCTCAACATACGACTTTTTTGGGTGTACCCCATGTTAAATAATCTATTTGAAAAAACAGCTTAAAATCTTATTTTGGTATGATAAAATAATTTAAAGAATCGTTGCATGTTTATCTGAAACTTAAAAGTTAAGGCATTTAACTTGAAAGAAGGGGGAAATGTTTGAAATAAATAATTGGTAATTTTCCAAACAGACATTTGCATGAAATAATGGCCCTTCCATTCAATTATACTAATACGCAAAAATATTAACCCCAGAATCAGTATATTCTATTCACCAATCATTGGTATAGATTACAAGGTACTATTTCAGTAATAAAAGTACAGAGTTTTCTCCACATCCAACACTACAGATATACAATTCTATACTTTAATAAAAACAACTTCAAAGTGTTAACTTATCTTAAAATAACAGCAAAGGTGATAAAAATTAGAAGCTACAGCCTTAATGAAAAGAACCTATATAAAGAGGCAACAGTGTTTCAGTCACATTTTAAGTTTTCATTTAAAAAATTCAGCATTCTGCATGGGCTAGTGCCAGGAGATAGTACCAGAAACATAGCCTCCAACATTCATACTGATCCCACGTAGGCAGAATAATAGTTTTACACCAAACATGATACACTTCTACAAGCACCAACACATAGTATGATCCCTTTTCAACTAACATGATTCAGATTCAAAGTGAAAGTAATAGTATGCATAAACACACATCAACAAAAAAACTCAGAGTAACAAAGGGGTTGGGGAAAGCAATTTCAGATGCAAGTAAAAATGCAACCATTATCAGTAGTTCCATGTTTGCTCTCTTCCTTCAAATTCAGTTAGTGAGAAATTAGACCTAGAACCATTCAGAACAAAACTTGACAGAAAAGTATTACTCATAAAAGATGAAGTAATCTAAATTTATCCAGCTCTCCCCAAAATAAAAGTCATGCATTAACCATAAAAAATTTCATCCTATATTCAAGCTATTCTGTAATGGAGGACCTATTTCCTCAGTTATTCATCATTCCTCAAAGACAAACTAAGCAACAAAACCTAAGATAATGAACACTTCACAAAAATAAGTTGGATCAATATGAAGTTGGATCAGTAAAAGCAATCTGGCACTACCTTTTGGCACAATGATAACGAGCATTTCACTAGCGGTAGATAATTATAAACAAAAAAGTTCCTTTCCAAAAAAAATACTCCATTCATCTAAAAAATTTAGGCTGTAGATTCTAAAATTCAAACCCTTGCTGATTTTAAGATATGTTACTATGAAAAGGCCAATAATTACCCAAAAGTGTCATCTAGTGAGCCGATACTGAAACAACAAAAGCAGGGCACTTTTGACCACTTGAATCTATCCATGGATTGGAGGAAGGTATCAGTAAACAATGAAAGATAGATGCTGCTGGGGACTAACAGTTCAAAAGTAGATATGGTGCGGAAGCCACTCTGCGAATATGGAAGTGCTAAAAACTAGAACTGCATAAAATTTCATGAAAAAAGGCTTATAAATAACAATATCATAATCATAATCAGGCCAAAATTAAACACATAAGTATATAATTTACAAAAGCAAACAGTAACAGACAAGAGCAGAAGATCATTGACTTACAAGAAGAAAAAAAATCCTACAACAAAAGCACCAAGCTGTAAAATCAGGTACCTCCTCCAGCATTGCCCGCGATAGCCGCCTTATAGTTTGAAAAACAAAAAAGCATAAGAATCAAAACAAACAAAAGCAAAATCTATTCCATTTTTCTATGACAATAAATATTGTAACTTCGTAAATAACCAAACGGACTTACAGGCTCAATATTGGCCTCAGCATTGACTTGGGAGAGTGTAGTTGATGCTGAATTCGAAAACCTAAGAACAAATAACACAATAACCTAATAAGATACCAATCATACTCAATTCTTATACGAAATCGGAGAAAAAAATCATGACAAGAAACGCAAACCTAAGTGCTCTTGCTTTCTTCTTATCTTCCTCAGCAGGATCAGTCTTGGAACCGGGTTTAAACCTAGCAAGACGAGCTTTCTTCTTTGCATCCTCATCAGCAGCTGTAGTAGGAGTAGGCATTCCAAACCTGTAAAGAAGCAGAATCAATAACATTGTTAACTTGAATTCCAATTTCAATTTGAAATGATTTTTTCTTTTACGAATTAGGGTTTAAAGTTAGAAACGGGGAAAATTGAATACCTTTCTGCCCTAGCTTTCCTCTTCAGATCTTCAGCTTTTGATCCTTCAGGTCCTTGTAATACAGAAGCAGTGCCAAACCTGAAATGAAAAAGAACCCTAATTTGAGTAAATTTGTTTGAGGAAAAAAAAAAAAGACTGAGAAAAAGAGTATACCTTTCAGCTCTTGAATTGCGTTTCTCTTTCTCTGATAATTGGACGGTGATACCGAATCGTTCGGCGCGGCGCATCTTTTTCTGAACATCGGAAAGTGGAGCGTCGGTTTCGGGTTCAGCAGGGGAAGTGTCTTTGGATTTGTCGGCGTCGGCATCTGTGTCGGTGGGGGTTGGATCTGAGTGGGGTTTGGGTGAGGTGGAGTCTAGGGTTTCGAGAGGGTTTTCATCGGTTGTGTTGGTGGTGGTGGTTGTGGCGGCGGTGGTAGTGGCAGGGGTTGCCATTGTGGGTGGATGAAGTGACGAATGAGAGAGAGAAACACGGCGTAAGAATAATCGATGGTTCTTTCTTTCTGCTACTCGTTTTCTGAAATTGTGATGTCTGGGTTTTGTTTTTATTCTTTCCACTGACTTTTCATTTTCCTTTTTTAAACTATATGGATACGGATTAATCTTTTGGTAAATAGATTTTTACACTCTATATAAAGCATGAGAGTTTTTTTTTTTTTTTTTTTTAACGAAGATGGCTCACGCCTAGGACTGGAAATAAGTTGAGTCGAATCTATCTGAGTTCGACTCGATAAAAATTGGGTCGGCTCGAGTTCAAAATGAACTATTATTTTAATTCGAATTCGGCTCGTTTATAGTTCGCGAGCAGTTCGGTTCAGCTTGTTAGGTTCAGTTCGTTTGTTCGAATCACATAGTTTAAAAGTCACTTTTTTTATAAAAAAAATCAAATTTTATATATTTGACCTTTTAAATTAATTTTTTTAAAAGAAAGAAATTGAAATACAATAAAAATTATCCCAATAGCAAATTAATTCAAAGCTACAAAAAAATAAAGACATTGAAAAAAACCAAAAAATAAGTAAAAAAAAAAAAAAACTATATATATTTCTGTCAAGTTTTTTATAATAAAAGATATGTTTAGAAAAATGTAAGGTGTGTATATATATATCGAGCTGGTTCATGAACCAAACGAATCGAACTCCATATTGTTCATGTTCGGCTCATTTAATTAACGAATTTAATTTTTAGTTCAAGTTCAGCTCAATTGGTTCATGAACCAAGTTCAACAAGTTAATTAGCGAATCGAATCTCGAACTATTTTCGAGTTGATTCGGTTCATTGCCAACCCTACTCACACTCAAGAAAAAAGATTACAACAGAATTATTCTAGGAGTAGTATTCTCCATAAGATCAAAGTAAAAAAGTTCCCTAATAGAAGGAGGACAACCATAAAAAAAATATAGCCTTGTAATCAAGAGAGCAACCCATATTAGCCAAGGCGTCTGCACACTTATTTGCTTCTCGATAAGTATGAGATATTTTAACTAGCCAGTCCATCTCTAACAGTTTCCAAATTTGCTTAAGTAACGCTCCTCCATGATTGCTCTTCGAACTACCCTTCTTGAGCACATGCATCACCGAAACCAAGTCAATATGCTACTCCAATTTTCGGAACCGCTTACTATATGTATATTGTAAACCTTCATAAACTCCACAAAGATCCGCCACAAAGGCGCTACATAGCCCCACACACTTCGCAAAATCCCCCAACACTCACCTTGACTGCCCCGAAGTAGCCCTCCACATCCAAGCCACAGCAAGCTCCTTATACGCCCCATCGGTGTTGAGTCTTCCAAAAGACTCCTTTGGGAGTTTTATTTTATCCCAATTTTTTTTATATCACCCTCTATAATGTTTTTTTAGTGTATTTTACCTTGTATTGAAAAAAAATAAAAATCAGTTAGAGTAAAATACAAAAAATTATAGAGGTTAAATAAAATTTGGCTACTTTATAGAAGATAAAGACCTATTTACCCTGTCTTTTTTTACAAGAATGAATTTTTTATTTTAAATTACTATTTTGCAACAAAAATTATTAGTACTAGTAATTTTATTTTATTTACGCAATAGTACTAGTAATATGGAGTATATAATTACTATTATTACTATTATTATTATTATTATTACAATCAAATAATTTTGACAAATGCAATCAAATAAATTTCTATATAGTCTTTGATTATTATTTTTTCATCATAAAATACAAAATTTTCACTCATGGCTAATAATTATTGAAGAACTTGTAAAACACACAAACCATATTCTCTTATTTCAACCGAATTTTGTTCATATGCAGGAGTGAGAGGTCAACTCTTCATCGAAGCTAACCAACGATTCAATGCACTTGAGTGGATGAATAGGATCAAGGGCGATCAAGAGAAAAACTTTTCAGAATGCTCTATTGGAAATTACACACGGGCGATCAAGGGTGAGTTGACGTACCAATTAGGTTATTGTTTTATGGACTCCTAAATTGATCCCAATCATGATGAATTATCAAAAAGAAAATGTACTATTTTCTTATTAGTAGGCTATGAGTTTTTGAGAGGATAGGCATAGAGGTCACCCACTCACCCTATATTATACTTGAGACTTTAGTTGTTGCACAATTACTCATTTCTGGTTGAACAAGTTAAGATAATGAAATCTCATAACACTCTTATACAACTATATATTTGAAATCTTAAATAATGAAACTTAAAACATATTTGCTTCCCACTGATTTAAGCATATGATGGGTCTTGAACAAGAGTTTGGGACAATCTTAATTTTATAGTACTAGTGGGTGAATAAAATAAGAATAATAACGAAAGAGTTTCAGACCATAAAATATGCTTTGAAAACCAAGTCTTAAACAGCATGTGATAAATATTAACAGTAATAGAAATACCACAATGGAAAACAGTGGAAAATTATTTCGACTGAAATATAATTTTCACATGTAATGATTAAGTCTATGGGTTTCTCCATGACATCCCCTTCATGTGAAAAACTTTCATGGGAATCATGGCATTACTCCATCCACTGGTGTGAATAAAATTGATATGGTAGCATTGCCAAAAGACAAATAGTTTTCAACAAACAGTGCTCCACCCTACTAAAGCAGTCCCAGTAAAATCACCAAATAAAAAATCAAAACGGAAAAACAAAATGGTGCAAAAAACACAATCAGAACAGGAAAAACAGAGATGAACTGAATGTGAATTCTATTAGAAGCTCTAACAAACTCTTAATTGTAAATAGTAGCTGAATCAGCACTAAGAAACTCTTCGACAAAAACAGTAGATCATGGCGAAACTAACATGTAAAATACAACAGCACCTACCAACATACTAAGAACTACAAGTAAAATACAACAGCACCTGCCAACATACTGGGTACAACAACATACTATTTAGATTTCATTATTAAAAAAGAACTAGATTTCCATTTTCACAAGCGCTGTCAAAGATTCGGGTGCTCCATATTGCATCCAGTCTTTGGTACACACAAGTGCTTCCACTGTCTCCGGACGCAAGGAACTTCGATACTGATCCATCTCTTTGCTCTTTTTATCAAAGATAGAGTCAGGAGGAACGGTAGAAACTGGAATAGACAATATGTCTCGGGCCATCTTGGAGAGTGTGGGGTACTTAAGTTTGTTTAGCTTCCACCAACCTAATACATCAAAGTCAGGAACTCGAGGCAACAGCGATTCTTCCAGATATTGATCCAATTCAGACTTCGTCTGATGAGTAGAAGTTTCCATGATGTAGGCATCAAAGTCTGTAAGACCATTGTCTGACAACAAAGTTCCTCCCAGGGATCCCTCCACCTTCATGTTGCTTCCAGCATTTCCTTCTTCTGCATAAGCCGGTGTTAGTGGCAGAGGAAGGGTTGCAGACTCATCAAACAGCTCATGAATTCCGTCATCAACAATCTTGACATACACATGAGCATCCTCGCCATAGATTTTTGTGAAACTGAACTCAACAAGCTTCATCTTGAAACGAGGATCCATAACTACAGCAATCACCAAAGCCAAACTACAATTTCTCCAGTACTCATCGATCTTTTCATGCATGGGTTTAGTAAGGTTGCTAATGAAGGGATCCTCGTTCGTAACAGCACGAGCAAGATCCAAATGTAATTTCCAAACTTCATGAAAAAATGTAATAGCAGTGGGATAAGTTGTTGTCATAAGAATGTTTGCTGCATCATAAAGAGGCTTCAAGTATGTGCAGACGATCTCAACAAGCTTCCAATCTTGAAAAGACGGGGTTCCTTTGTAATCAGGATCAGAAGTGTCTAAACAGGAAAACACTTCCTTCAGTTCAGAAGCTGCAACCAACATCTGATATGTTGTATTCCATTTGGTTTGGTCATCAATAAAAAGGCTCCTTTCACTGGGTACCTGAAGTTGCTCCTTAAGATCCAGGAATTTGTCCTCATGTGATTCCGAAGACTTTACATATTTCACACTTTCCCGGATTTTATTGACAACGCCTTGTGCTGAGCTCAACAAATCATATGCAATATTGCTTAAAGTGCGGGCAATGCAATTTCCAATTAGCAACTGACCATTGAAGATAAGTGGATTCTTCACAGAGAGTAAAGGTCTGAGATTCTCAAGAGCAACTTCAGTCAGTGGCTGATTACAAGTAATAGTGAACAGCCTTCCCTCCAAATTCCAATCAGAAATGCAGACAGATACAGCATGGCTGAGAGCAGAGTCAGAATCAGGGAATGGTTCCATCACAACATTGAGAATTCTCCTCTGCAACTTCCAATCACTATCAACAAAATGTCCTGTGATAAACACATAACCTACAGACTGACTTGAGGTCCACATGTCCAGTGTCAGACCAACACGTCCTGGTAATTCATCAAAATACTTCATAAGGTTTTGCTTTTCCACCAGGTACGTTGCGACACAATCTCCTTGAACGGTATTAAAGGTCACCATGTTGAACTGGGGTTGCAGATTTTGGACAAATGCAACAAATCCTGGATGCTCAACCATGTGAAGCGGGTAATCATGCATAATGATCATCCTAGCAATCTCATCACGACAACGATCTTGATCAAAAATTACGAATGGTGTGCCTGAGGTTCTATAACGTCGTTTTGGTGTATTGCTAGTATTGCCAGCACCACTTCCCCTTGAACGTGGAGTATATGGGCCATACTGATCTGGATCTAAACTACGCAGAAGAGCTGGACATGCCCCCTTGGCGATGTGCCGTTTAAGGTGGCTGGTACCAGCAACTTTTGAGCCAGTACTGTAGGCAAAAGTTTGTTTGCATTGCTTGCAACATGCCCTTCTACATTCAGCACTAACTGTTTCTATGGTAAAGTGTTCCCAGACTATAGACTTTTTTTTCCTCCTCTTATTTGGCTGTACCTCTGGGGAATGTTCATCATTGTTTGGTGAAGTTTCAGCATTTACTATTTCATAGCTGGGAATATTATTAGCATTGACTATCTCATAGTGTGCTTGAGAACTGATCAGCTGATTGTTGTGAAAGGTTTCACTATTTGCTAGGTCATAGTGAGCTATCGTTTGGGAATTGGCTAGCTGATCATGGGACAGTGTTTCAGAGTTAGCCAACTGATGGCTGGCCAGTGCCTCATGATGGTCCAGATGACTGTTTGGAAGCGTATCATATTCTTGCAAGTGATTATGAGGTATTTGTTCCGCATCTGTGTTATGACTGTCTGCCAGTGGTTCAGAGCTATGCAGTGATTCAGAATTAGGCTGTGATTCAGGGTGAGGCAGTTGATCTTCAGGAATCATATGGAGATTAGCAAACTGATGATTATCATGAATCATTTCTTGATGGGAGAACTGATTGTTGGGATCTATTGTCGAATTGGCCAATTCGTTCTCAGATTGAGCTTCAGATGCAACCACGTCATTGTTGATTACGGCCTCATGCATGACAGTCACATTGCTGATTTGGTTGTCGTGCATTACAGTCTCATTGTTGATTTGTGCCTCGTGCATTACAGTCTCATTGCTGATATGTCCCTCATGCATGACAGTCTCATTGTTGGGTTGTGTGTCAGACACAGCTGCATCATTACTGATTCCTGCTTCATGCATGACAGTGTCATTGTTGGGCTGTGTGTCCAACACAACCGCATCATTGGTGATCTGTGCTTCATGCATGGCATTCTCATTGCTGGGTTGGGTGTCATAGAAAACAACCTCACTGCTTGGCTGTGAATCAGATATGACCACCTCATTATTCTGCTGTGAATCAGATATGACCACCTCATTATTCTGCTGTGAATCAGACATGACCACCTCACTGCTCTGTGATTCAGACACGACCACCTCATTATTCTGCTGTGATTCAGACATGACCACCTCATCATTGCAAGGTGTTTCCGTTGCAACGATTCCCTCATTGATGTGTTGCGCTTCAGATAAAACTACCTCTTCATCATGTTGTTGCGCTTCAGATACAACCACGTCCTCATTGCTGAGGTTTGTTTCAGAAACAACCACCACCTCATTGTTGTGCTGTGTTTCAGATACACCCACACCATTGTTTCCTATTGCCTCAGAATCGAGCACCTGGTTGCTTGGCAGTGCCTCAAGGGAAGACTTTTTGTCAAGAGTAGCATCACCAACAAGCTGATCGCCAGGTGCAGCTTCAGAGTTGTCCATCGGCGTGTCAAGTGTTGCCTCAAAATTAATTGGCTGGGTGTCTTCTGGGGCACCAGCATTGGCAGCCTGGTTTTTAGGTTGTGATTCCGAATTCTCCAGATCACTGTTCTGACATGAATTGGTGTTGTCTAACGAATTTGCATCACCACCAGTACCATGGGTTTCAGATGTAGAAAGTTCTTCATTAGGATGTGTTTCGGAATTGCAGTGATCCTTCATGGGTTGTGACTCTGAGTTTCCCACATTATTGTTAGACAAAATTTTAGAACTTTCAGGATCATTGCTAGGTTCTGCGTCAGTACTACTACCGTGTGACTTGTGTTTTTCTACATCGAGGGCCACCACTAATTTGTCTTCTTTAATGACATCCATCTTGTCGGCGTTGATGGGCTCATCGTTTAAAGCAGGGGTCGCTACCACTTCACCATCTTCAAGGGTAGCCATCCTGTCAGTATATGTCTTCCTGCTTTACCAAGAAGAAACAAATTATTAATGGTGAAGTATACAATTACAATGAGGAAACATTTGGCATGAGGTATAAATTATCACATAAAAATTACGCATCAAATTAGCATAAACAATTAAACACATGCATTTGTCAACAATGACTATTTGACACAGTGGGAAGCAAAGAAATCAAGAACTACATGAAAATAAATAACAAAAAATAATACAGAACATGCTAAGAAATAAACGTATTAATTTTTAAAAATAAAGCATGCAATTAAAGTAGCGCAGTTCTTAAAAAACATAAAGTGAGGGATAAATTCTCATCGGTACATCTTTAGCAAAGTGCCATGCATAACACAAAATTTATTCAATGTATGAACAAACTCTAATACATTAAAGACAAGAAATAAATTATTTTTACATAGATACTGTCAGCTGGAATGAGCATGTTATGGTTATAACCAAATTTTAAAAATACAAGGCCTAATACAACAACTCTGATTACAAAGTGAATACAAGACCCATTCATGCAGACAACGAATGCAGTTTGTTTTTCTCTCATCATCACTGATTAACTTCTCTTGGCTGGCTTGTGCGAGTGAGCTACTACAATTTTCAGCCGGTGGAAAAAGTCCGAAGATGTCTATATTAATTAATTAATAACATAAAAATGGATAAACCAGCACATAAGGCCAGAAACTGGATCACGGACATTTTTATCACATATCCCGAACGTGAATCACATTATATTGTAAAAGAAAAAAAGATGAATGGCATATTTACTTTTTTAATAACGTAACAAGGCCCAAGGACACGGCAGTAGTAATACCGAAAATCCGTTATTTGCTACAATGTATATTTTCGTCTAACTCTACGACATATATTCAGAAATGTAACACGTCAGAAAATTCAAGTCATTAAGCCTAATATATACAACCCTCCATGAACCCAAAGGATAACATAATATAGATCACAAGTACTTCTCAGTACCTTCAAGTCTGCATATATAATAAATCAAGTTCATGTGCAAAACTGGGTTCATTTAATCACTACTGATTGAGCTCATTAAAAATTACCACTATATATCACACTTAAATTGGAGGGGGGGGGGATGCAATCCACGATCGATTTTACAAGCTTCAATGATCAGCTAAGATTAAAGCAATTAATATCAGTGATAATAAAAACTAGTTGTCCTCCGTAAAAATTATACCAAACTTGAATGTTGAAAACACGAGTAAAAGGATTCAGATGAAGAGAATTCCAAAAAAAAAATTTGAGATCTACCAGCTATGTGTCAATGGAATCTGAGTGGAACGTAGCTCGGTTGTGCCAAATGCGGAAGCTTGAAACCAAACTTCGGAAGTGACGGAAGCAAGACCTAGGGTTTTGCATGGGAGAGAGAGAGAGAGAGAGAGAGAGAGAGAGAGAGAGAGAGAGAGAGAGAGAGAGAGAGAGAGAGAGAGAGAGAGGTTGGGCTTGGAAATGAACCCGATACTAATGGGAGCGTATACGAAACATACCCCCAACCCCAAAGGGGTGCGAAAATACCAAAATACCCTCAGCTAATTAAAACAATTCCCAAAACTAGGGTTATCGATGCATTTTCCCCCCAAACGACAATAGCGGGCATGAAACCGCAGTGACACCGGATACGCGGCTATCCGCGGCCGCTACGACCACTTCACTCAACCGCGCTTTGCGGGACTCTGGTGTGGCGGTGGAGGGGCTCACCAGTCACCGCGACGACGCTGTAGCACCCTATTAACATCATAGTGTGACATCAATAGGGCGTGGAGTATCAAGTTATCAATCCTCATTAAAAATAGGCATGGGGTATCAAGTTTTCAATCCTCACTTAAAAATATACAGCCTTTTAAATTAGCATGAACAGTTAAACACATACTGCATTTGTCTACAATGAATATTTGACATATTGGAAAGCAATGAAATCCAGAACTAAATGAAAAATTATACAGAACATACAAAGCAATAAACCTATTAATTTGAAAAATAAAGCATGCAATTAAAGTAGCACAGTTCTGCAAAAGCATAACACAAAACACAAAATCTATTCACATATTTATCAAAGTGCCACACATAACACAAACTTTATTCAATGTGTGAACCCACTTCACTCTAATACACTATAGAAGAGAAAGAAATTTTTTTACACACATCCTGTCATCTTGAATGAACATATCATGGTTATTAATTACTAGTATGTCTATAACAAAATTTTAAAAATACAAGGCCTAATACAGACAACTCTGATTTCAAAGTGGATACTAAACTCATGCATGCAAACAAAAAGTGGTGTTTGCTTTCCTCTCATCACTCATTAACTTCTCGTGGCTGGCTTGTGCGAGTGAGCTACTACTACAACAACTTTCTGTACGTGGAAAAAAGTCCAAACAATTGTATAAATCAGCATAAAGCCTGAATTTTTATCACATATATCCATAACGTGAATCACATTTGATTGTCAAAGAAATAAAAAACAAGAATAACATGTATATTTACTTTGTTAACGAGACAACAAGGCTCAAAATCAAGAACACTGAACCGAAATACCCAGCAGTCAGGAAAAGCCCACATTCATGCCCATGCAGTTGGCGTACTCGGAGCCGTCCGATCACGGCTCTATGTTTGGAAATTTTAATTTTTAAAAATTAAAATTATATCTGTATTTGATCAAGATCAGACAGCTCCGAACACGTCGATGACATGAATGCACGTTTATGCCGACTGCAGTGATTCATTTTCAAGGACACTATAGTAGTAATAATAATACTAATACCCAAAAATCCGTTATTTATTAAGTATCCAATATTGAATATTCCCATGTATGCTTTTGTCTAATAAATAACTCTACGACATATATATTCAGAAATGTAACACGTCAGAAAATTCAAGTCATTATGCCCAATTTGGATAATAATTGGGCCTATCGACAGGCCCAGTTGAATAAGAACAGCCCAGCCCAACAATCACAAACACTTCTTAGTACAAGTACAGCATGACATAATGCATCAAGCTCGTGCAAATCTGATTTCAACAAAAGTACTATTTGCTTGAGTAGTGTACTATGTTAATGCATCACAGTTAAATTGAAAAGGAGAAAAAAAATATGCAATCTATGAACGATCTTACTAGCTTTAAAGATAATCTCAGATTAAACGATTAATTAATACCAGAAAGTTAGGTTAGAAAATTGAAAACGAGAGTAAAAAGATAAATATGAAGTGAATTCTAAATTTTGTTTTGAGAAATATGAAAGTTCGGGTTTGAGATCTACCAGCTGTGTGAACTGAATCTGACTTTGGAAACGCAGCTCCGCCGTGCCGGATGCGGAAGCTCGGAACCGAGCTTCGGAAAGTGACGGAAGCGAGATCTAAGGGTTTTACAGAGGAGAGAGAGAGAGAGAGATTGGGCTTAGAAACAACCCGATACTAATTGGACCTTCACTCAATTTCACAAGACAAAACAAGTGTGGCTAGTAGTGGTTTTGTTTGATAAGGTCCTGTAAAGAAATAATTTTGTGCAATACTTTTAGTTTTTGTTCTTAGAGTTCCTAATTTTGGACTCATAAAATAAAAAGGTCCAATATTATTAATTTAAGAGGGTTGCTATTTTTTTTTTTATGGTTAAAAAATTGTTGTAAGAATCAAACTCAGGTTATCTCGAATGATCTATTTTTTAGTGAAATTTATTAACTATTGAGTGTAATGACCGATTTAGAATAGCTTTTTTCGCGTGTCTCATACTCCCTTCAATTCTATTGGAAGATATTTAATTTTTAATAGTGTACTCCCTCCGTTCCAAAATATAAGCAAAAGTGAGTCAAAGAAATTTGATGTATTTGGTTCAAAAATTGAACCAAATACATTCACTTTTGTTGACCAATTTTTGCTTTATATTGTGGGACGGATAGAGTATTTTGTCTATTTTGAGCGACATAAATAGGAATGACAATGGATAGGGTATTATACTAGTATGGTACTAATCCTTGTACCCATCTCTAAACCCACGTGGATAATAAACTTTGTATCCGTACACATATTCCATGGGTACCAAAGTACTCGTATCTATTATCCGCATTTTTACTAAAAATAAACTGATCGAATATAATATAAATTATTTTAATAGAATTAGTCCTTGTTATGGTACTAGTGCCGCCATTATGTGGTTGATGTTGTGCGTGAGTGGTTTTTCTATGATACTTGATTCTTTTACCATTTTTCAAATTTGTTGAGATTTGCATGATTCTTTTTGAGTCTCAATTGGTGTCCAGAGATTTGGAGGTTTCTTGTTGTATCTGGTTAACCTCTACCGCATCAGTGTTGATTGTTTTGAGGTGGTCTGCGAGCTAAAACTTATCTGTCTATATTCTCTTTCTATCGTTGTCCCATCAACTTTTGGCTTACGAAGCTGCTTTTTGGAATATGATGGGCCGGTCAATTTTGATTCGAGATCAAGAATAGTGTCTAGTGGCGTCTTTATGGGTCGAATTGATGTTTTCTTTGGTGTGGTTTGGAATCTAAGAAGTGTCTTTCTAAGTATGAGATTAGAAGTGGACCTTTAGGTGTGTCTGTTTTGATATTTTCATTGGTGTTCCGCTTATACACGATGCCATTGTTTTGTAGCGCCTCTGTTATCAGTCTCTGTTTGTCTTGTGCAGAGATCTGGTTTTGATTAATAATATATTTGTCGTTCAAAAAAAAAAATCCATGAGAGAGAGAGTCCAACATAAAATAGAAAAAAGTGCGCATAAATTCTCTATTGTATTGTTTCCCACAATTTTCACGCGATTCTGAATCAGAACCGTCCGAACTTCGAACTGAACTATATTATATGGTAGAGATTATTTTAAGTAATTTTCTTAATACAATAATCCATATCGTGTGATTTATGATCATTATCCAAATTTCAAAATAATATGAAAACTGTATAAATCTCCTGCACCAAATTTTAATCCAAAAAAGTCGCAACATTGATCTCAAAGAAAGCATCATCACATTCTACACCATGCTTTATTTATTAGTCAATATTAGTATTCATACTCAAACCTATGATTTCCTCCCTAGCTTGTGGTCAGCGGTTGACTATTCTATCTTTTCCTCTCCAATCGATCGATAGCAACATGTAAATGTAATGTACAATATGCATGTGATGAGATAATAAAACAAGATACTATATAATATAAAAATCTTTGTAGCATTAAAATACTATCTGTCTATCTTTGATTCTTCTTCATAAGAAAATAATTTAATTTTTTAAAATTATTAAATAATTAATGTACTTAGTCTATATTATAAACTAAATACAACAATTATTTAATAAATTTTAAAAATAAATTATCTTTTACCGTATAAGAAAGACCTGAGTGGAGCTGGAGCCATAAAACTTGAATCATGTAACACTGACAATATTATTATTAATAAAGAAAGACAAAAAAAAAAGTCGCAAATGGTGGCGAATATTCACACAAATAATAATCTCATATAAAAACAGAACAATGGCTTCTCCAAAAGCATCATCATCATCTAAGCAAATACTCTGCTATAGCAACATATCATATCACCAATATCATTAAATCAATGGCTACTTCGTAAGAATTTCTTTTCTTTTACTAATATTCCATGTTCACAATTTTTGTTATTGTTTACATTGATTTATTTTCTCTAACTATTTGCTATGCATATAATCTAGTAGTGTGTATGAAGTACGTCCTCCCACGGTTGCTCCAACTTCCGAACCACCACCTCTCTTTGATGGAACTACCAGGTTAATTTTCTCAATTTTTCACGATTTTACTTTTACTAAACGCCGATGTTAGTTGTTAGTTTGTTAGATTAATATTATTTCACTTTCGCCCAAAGTTGATCCTGAGACCTCCAACATCTTTTAAACCTTTAGCTCAAACCATTCGATTCGCAAATTCACGTGCTCGTATGCTATAACTTGGATTAATTGTCTTTTTTTTTTCTCTTAGGTTGTACATGAGTTATTCTTGTCCATTTGCACAACGTGTATGGATTACTAGGAACTATAAGGTTGTTAAATTTTAATGGTTAATTATGGTTATTTTTTGCTTTATTTTTATTTGCTACTATAGTATTAATATAGTGTTCAATGAATCATTGCTATAGGGATTGCAAGACAAGATCAAATTGGTTCCTATTGATCTACAGAACAGGCCTGCTTGGTACAAAGAGAAGGTTCATCCAGAAAATAAGGTAGCTAATCCTAAGAAAAAACATCATAAAATCAACTTGAGATAACTATTTATTTAGCTTGATTAATTGATGATCATATGTTATTATATGTTTATACTTGAGTATATTGTAGGTGCCATCTCTTGAACATGATGGCAAGGTTTTAGCTGAAAGTATTGACTTGATCAAATATGTAGATGCAAATTTTGAAGGACCATCATTAGTGCCTAATGTAAGCAAGAAAATATAATCCCCTAACCCCTTTTTTCTTATGTTTAGTGGAGATAATTGATGTTAATTAAGAATTAATATTTTATATAGGACCCAGCTAAGAAGGAATTTGGAGAGGAATTAATAAAGTATGTTGATACTTTTACTAAAGAGGTGTTTGGTTCGTTTAAGGGCGATTTTGCTAAGGAAACAAGTAAGAAATTGTGTTATTGATTGAGATGATAGTAACAAATTTTGTGAAAAATAATGCATTTTTTATTTATTAAAGTGACACTTATATATAATTATTTTTTATTTATGAAAAATATGGCTTGTAAAAAATTGGTCATTTGAATCAGGTGCTTCATTTGACTACTTGGAGAATGCTCTTGGTAAATTTGATGGGCCATTTTTCCTTGGTGAATTTAGTTTGGTAAGTTGAAAATGATACACATTTGCTACTTGCTATAGTCATAGGAAATACATAGACATTTGATATTTTTTATATTTATAAAAAATAAATAAAGATGACTAATTGACATTAATCATTGATTTCCATTAGGTGGATATTGTCTATATTCCATTCATTGAAAGGTTCCAAATTGCCTTCTCTGAATTGTATAAGTATGACATCACAGTTGGAAGGCCTAAATTTGCCACATGGATTGAGGTAAATCATTGAGTACCCTTCACCTTGAATCAAATTATTAATTCTACTTTCTTTCACTTAAGATTAAATTATTCCACTCACACACAATAACTATCATGATACTTCTTTAAGACGAATTGTTCATAAAAACATGAATTTAATTTTTAGTGAAAACAACTTTAAATCAGATTTTATTTACCTCACGATCGAACTATAAATTATCACTCTGTAAATCATGCAATAATATTTTTTTGCAGGAGCTGAACAATAATGATGCTTATAAGCAGACAAAACTTGCTAATCCACAAGAATTCGTTGGCTTTGTCAAGAAAGTCTTTTTGGTAAAAAATTAAATATGGATAATATTATGATCAATTTTTTCTTTGTGTCTCCTTGTTAATTAACTTTGAATACCATGCTGTCATGCAGGGACAGTAGTAACATGAGATGCAATTGTTTGTGATAGTACTTGTGTAGTACTCAATAAAGTGGCAGCTGGTGTGAATTTGTAATAATGTCTATGTACCATTGTGTAATCTTGTAATGTAAAATTAATACTAATAAACATAAGAATTACTTGTGCAAAGCTTGATATGCTAATATGTATGTAACATTTGCAATTTAAGAGGATCTTCTATTTGCATTTTAACTTTGAAGCTAATTTTATTGGACAAAAAATAAATATGATTGCACATATTCT
The DNA here is from genome assembly GCA_954870985.1 of Trifolium fragiferum. Lineage (NCBI taxonomy): Eukaryota > Viridiplantae > Streptophyta > Magnoliopsida > Fabales > Fabaceae > Trifolium > Trifolium fragiferum. The sequence continues at coordinate 51,166,337 of OX940793.1, read as the reverse complement.
TGTGGGAAGTGAGAACGGTCATTTGTTAGATAAGTTTTCGTAACATATCTTTGAGTTAAAAATAATAGTCAAGATCGCATCATATTAAATAAAAGACTATTTAAGTTTAAATTTAAATGAATATTCTCTCCCTCCAAATTTCCTTATTCTGGAAGAAAGTCAAAATTAACTCAGGATGAAAAATAGACTTCTTATGTCTATGCTTGATTTTACTTCCGGTGAAGATAGAATTAATTTTGATATATTTGATTGTTTTCGAGCAGAATTGATTTTGTTTCTAAATTTTATTTTATTTTTAGAATTGCAAATTCAGTATATTAAAAATAGTAAAATAAATTACAAATAATAGTAAGTCATTAGGTTTAGTTTAATGGTGAGAAATTTAAATTCGTAGTATGTTAGGGTCATGTGTTCGAAATTATCAACTCCATTATAAACAAAAAAGAATACAAATTGTACTAGACCTACCCAAATCGTACTCACAATCACATCACCCGAGCTAAAAACTATCTACCAAGTAGTCATGTACCAACATATATAAAGCATAAAATCCATGGAGTGCAACTATGAAGCCCCAATACTCTAAAAGTAGTGAAATATTGTGTCCGATCCATATTTGATATCGATATTTCTCTAATATGTTTCGATACATGTATCAGAAAAGTATCGGTTAAATTTTTATTTTTAAATAAAAAATAATATCCGATATGCGTCTGATACGTCCCAATACTCGTATCGAAAAAGTATCGATTAAACCTTTATTTTGACCCTTGTATATTGAGCCTCAAAATGTTTTGCTCTTGTGCAAGTTTATTGGTTTGTTTGTACTTCTTGTACAATGACCTTTATAATAATAATAATAATAATAATAATAATAATAATAATAATAATAAATTTTTGTCTTTAAAAAAAAATTATCATTATTAATATTATTGATTTTAGTCATGTTTATATATTGTGCATTTATATATTTAATTTAAAATTTAATTTTTAAATAACGTACCGCAGCAGTATCGGTTAGAGATTTTTTAAAAATTTTCCGTATCGGTATCGTATCAGTATCGTGTCGCATATCGGGGCTTCATAGAGTGCAATCCATCTAGTTAAAAATTACTTGGTTTATTTCTAGAATTGATTTTTAGAATTTTTACTTTTTAATTTGTTTAATACACTTTATTTGTCAAGTAATTTAGTAGCTAGAACTTTATTTTAAAAATGAATAAGTGAAGTGTATGAGGTTCAAACCACAACTCTTACACATATAATGCGATATCTTTACCAACTGAGTTAAGTTTGTGAGACTTTTAAGTCACTTTTACTTATGTATGCAAATATAAATCAATTTATTTTCAACTATATTTTTAGCTAAACCAATTAATTGACACCGTAAATGGAAAATGGTCCACCTTAATAAGGAGAATTCTAACATGCAGTCATCAAAATGACTTCAACGGAAAAGTCAAGATCTAGTGTAGCAAAGGCACAAAATTTTCTATGTGCAAATCTCAAATCTAAAGGCAAGAAACCAAGCAACCCATTAGCATAAAATTAGTAGCAAAAAATTTGGTAGCTAATGTATAGCAATTAAGCTTAGTTTAATAAATAATACAATGATAATAGTACGAGACGGGAATAAATTCCTAAGAAGTCCATTTGAAAAATTAATTTATCCAACAATCAACTTTAAACCTAACCTGGCTGATCTTGCACTATACAAAATTCAAAACAGATGATTTAAAAAACTATATTATTGGTTTAGAAACTCAGGAAACTTCTATCTAGCTAGAGAATCTAAGAAACTAGCTAAAAGGCTTCAGAAAAAACTTCAGGATATTGCACGATGACCGAAGAAAGTCTAACAACCTATTTAGAAAACTTACAGTTTGAAGAAAGTAAATATAAATCTTATGAAACATGAAATTTTCATGAAGAAAATTTTACCTGTTATGAAGAGGATGGATTTCATAAATATCCTCATCTTTTTCATACAACAAATCCACAACTGAACAATATAGCATGTATGTTAGCTTACAAAATCAAAAATTGTTGTTATCAAAAATTTCTCCAAAGAATGGATGAAATTGAAGAGGAACAGAAAAGAGGTATAGAAAAAATCTGCATTAAATTAGAAGATTTTTCAAAACTCTTAGAAAATAAAGAAGAATATTTAGTTCTAGATGAGTTGTCTCAATTTCTTAAGAGGGGGGAGAAAGATAAGGGAAAACAAAAAGAAATCCTAGAAATATCACAAATCCAAACTCAAGAAAATCTTTCTGAACTCAAAGAAACATCTGATTCCACACAATTAAGAATTAAACCACCATCTAATTTCTTTTAAATATGGACGATACAGAAGAAGCCCTTAATAGGCAATTAGAAAATCTAGAAAGACTTATGGTCTCTTTAGATATATATCAGGAAAGAGTCAGGTAGTTGACGAAGAACCAAAAGAGAAAAATCAAATCATTTATGATTTTAGCTCTGAAGAAGTGGAAGAGGAAGAAAATGAAAATCCTCATTTCGTAAAAATCGAACCAGCAGAAACATCGGGAACAAAAAGACCTGCAGAATTCGAAAGAGAATTTACCAAACAAAAATTCCAGAAAGTACCTCATTATTATGTACCCTCACAAAATCCATTTCAAGGACAAGGAATTTTAGATATAGACTATAGTGTTGATGCAACAAAAGATCTTAGGGATTAGTATAATACAAATAGTGTGTTAATCCAGTTGAATGAAGATCTTAGAAATTTAGGAGCAGTTGATGTTTTTAACTACCTACAATATAAAACTAGAGGAAATGCTTACAAATACATTTCTACCTTACCACCAGAAGTTATGGGAACAATACCCCTAACAGGAATTTTAGTAGTAGACTGGGTCTATAGTTTACTTGTAAAAGAATTCAAAGGATGGAAGGACTCCGTTCAATCAAAAATAGCATTCTCTAACCAAAACCCTTGGAAAATCACCAACCTAAAAATCTGCAATATGTGCTATGTAGATAATTTCATTTGTGAGTTTCAGGACTATTACTACAACATAGATAATAGTACTAGAATCTCTAGAAATTTGTTAGAATTATTCTATGACAAGTTACCAGAAAAAGTATCAGCTCAAGTTAAAACATTTTTTACTTCAGCATTAGCAGAAGGAAAAGTAGATGATACTTTAGGAGGAAGAATAACTTCCCTAAAAATTTGGCTTCAAGAAATGTGTAGTCAGAAGATAGCTAAAAGAGAAGCTTAAATATTCCTTTGTTGTAACAAACTACAAGACAAAGTAGGAAACTATGGTTGCAACTCCAGGAAGAAACCTAGAAAGAAAAGATTACAAAAACCTTATAAGATAAAGAAATTAAAGGTCCCTTTTAGAAAATTCAAAAAAGGAGAAAAAAAAATTCTTTTGGAAAAAACAACCTTACCCTAAGAAGAAAATATGCCCACAAGGCAAAAAAATCATGTACATGTTGGTTATGTCATGAAGAAGGTCACTATGCAAATGAGTGCCCTAAGAAAGAAAATCCTAAGAAAAATGTCCTACATGCAATATATGCAATGGGATATGAACCTATAGAATCAGACATAGAATCCGATGAAGACATTTATGAATACTGCATAGAGACAGATTCAGATGTCGAAGAAGATACTTGGTAAAGGAAATCCAAGTGCTACATTTATTAAAATAGTACTAAAAAATAAAAACCTCTTAGCCTATGTAGACACAGGTGCAACTCTTTGTTTTGGGAAAAAATCTATCTCCAGAAATTGGGAAAGATTAACCAAACCAAAAGAAATAATAGTTGCAGATAAATCAAAACATCAGATATGGTTTAATCTTAGAGATGTATCTATAGAAATTGAAGGATATAAGTTTTTTATTCCAACAATCTACCTCCATGATTCAAGATTAGACTTAATCATAGGAAATAACTTTTTAAAATTATATGAACCTTTTACTCAAAGAAAGGATACTATATCACTTCAATGGAAGGATTTAGGAAATCCTAAGAATAGCAAAATAGTAACCACCAAAATAGTTACTAGAAATGAGCTCTTAAACCTTATTAAAACATCAGATATGGTTTAATCTTAGAGATGTATCTATAGAAATTGAAGGATATAAGTTTTTTATTCCAACAATCTACCTCCATGATTCAAGATTAGACTTAATCATAGGAAATAACTTTTTAAAATTATATGAACCTTTTACTCAAAGAAAGGATACTATATCACTTCAATGGAAGGATTTAGGAAATCCTAAGAATAGCAAAATAGTAACCACCAAAATAGTTACTAGAAATGAGCTCTTAAACCTTATTAAAACATCAGATATGGTTTAATCTTAGAGATGTATCTATAGAAATTGAAGGATATAAGTTTTTTATTCCAACAATCTACCTCCATGATTCAAGATTAGACTTAATCATAGGAAATAACTTTTTAAAATTATATGAACCTTTTACTCAAAGAAAGGATACTATATCACTTCAATGGAAGGATTTAGGAAATCCTAAGAATAGCAAAATAGTAACCACCAAAATAGTTACTAGAAATGAGCTCTTAAACCTTATTAAGGGAAACCTTAGAGAACTAAGAACAATATGGGAAGAAAGAAGTTTCCATATTAGTATAGAAGAAAGGTTAGATGAAGTCTGTTCAGATAACCCTTTAGACAGTGTTAAAAACACTAATCATGAACTTATAGTCATTAAACTTAAAAACCCTAATGACGAGATAAATGTTCCAAATAGGATTCCATATTCTATTAGAGATGTTGAAGAATTTCAACAAGAATGTAAAGATCTACTTGATAAGGACCTTATTAGACCTTCATCAAGTCCACATTCTGCACCAGCTTTTTATGTCGAAAATCACAACGAAATAAAAAGAGATAAGAGAAGAATGGTAATTAATTATAAGAAACTTAATCTGGCAACAGTTGGAGATTCTTATAAATTACCAAGAAAAGATTTTATTTTAGAAAAAATAAATAGATGCAATTGGTTTTCTTCCTTAGATGCAAAGTCTGGTTATTATCAACTAAGACTAGCTGAAGAAACAAAACAATTAACAGCTTTTTCATGTCCACCTCAAAAACACTATGAATGGAATGTTCTACCTTTTGGATTAAAACAACCACCGTCAATATACCAAAGATTTATGGACAAATCCCTTGAAGGTTTAAATCATATATGTGTGGTATATATAGACGATATACTTATTTTCACAAAAGGAAATAAGGAACAACATCTTCAAGATATAGAAACTGTTCTTCTAAGAATTAAAGAAAAAGGTATCGTAATTTCGAAAAAGAAATCAAAACTCTTACAAAAAGAAATAGAATACCTTGGTTTAATCTTAAAAGAAAATGGGGAACTAAGTTTAGCACCTCATACCCAAGAAAAAATACAAGCTTTTCCAAATGAGTTTTCTGACAGAAAATAAATTCAAAGATTTCTTGGCTGTTTAAATTATATTGCTAACGAATGATTTTTCAAAGACTTAGCAAAAGAAAGAAAACATTTGCAAAGAAAAATTTCAGAAAAAGTTCCTTGGTCTTGGACTGAAACTGATTCTGATATTGTTAAAATCATTAAAGAAAAAATTCAAGTTTTGCCTGAACTGTACAATCCAACAATAAAAGATTTTTTGATTGTAGAGACAGATGCATCACAAACAACCTGGGCAGGTTGTATGAGAGCCTTACCTAATGGTAAAGCAAAACTCTCTCTAAATGAGAAGGGATATAAAATTGAAGAATCTAAAGATCTTCAATCAAAACAATCTGAAACTTCGAAAAAAGGAACATATACTAAAAAGGGCATTGAAAAATTACATTTATGTAAATATATTTCTGGTACATTTACAGATACAGAATCTAGATACCATATTCAGGAACTAGAAACTCTGACGTGTGTAAAAATACTAGAAAAATGGAAGATTGACTTATTACCGTCAAGATTTCTTCTTCGTACAGACTCTAAATATCTTACAGGATTCTGGAGATATAAAATTAAAGCTGACCATAAACAAGGCAAACTAATAAGATGGCAGATGAAATTACAACAATTCGAGCCATATATTCAATACATAAAGTTTGAGTAGAACAGTTTTGCAGATACACTGACAAGATAATGGAGCAAGCCATAAAGCTACTTCAAAACAACATCAAGCAAAAAGACGAGCAACTTGTCGCTATAGATATCAAAAGATCAAAAATCTCTGCCGAGAGGGGGGAGATGATTACAACACTCAAAAGTTTACAAAAAATGACAACAACGAAAATCAATCTTCAACATCAACAAAAGGCTCAAAGGAAATTCTCAAGAACGAAGAAAATTGGGACTTGCTAGGACAACCTTCTGGAAAGTATGACTACTATGTAAAGTATACTACCCCAGAAAGTTCAAAAATTCCTACTGAAACGATAGTACCCAGTGGTTGGAATATAGATTCAAATAAAGAACAAGAAGCGGAATCTTCAGAAACAACTTCAGACAGCAAAAAGTCTTGGGCTGATAAGGTCGAGGAAGAAGAAGATGAAGCCAGAAAAAATGGTTTATTAACAACCATTCAAACAAGCGATCCCGTAGACAATGAGATGGGAAAGTTTGAAGCTTATGTCATTTTTTATGGTCCAATGAAAGGGATCTATAGAAAATGGGCAATAGCTAAACAACACATCATTTGCAAGAATGTGCGTCATAAAGGATACAAAACCATGAAGGAAGCTGAACAGGCACTTTATGGAGCATACAAAGAGATTACAATAGCAAAAGATCTTCAAAAATCTCCAACAATGGAGTCAAAAAAGAAGTTGTCAATCGACAAAATTCGCCAGCTCGAACATCAAAAGAATTTCCAGATAACTGATCCAACTTATATGGAATTTAGTCTTAGATGGAAATGGCTAAACCACTATGTAGAAGAATTCACTACTGAATGCTTCTACCCAATTAGCAGAATTGGTTGCACCAAAGCAGTCGTACTACCTGGAATAGACAGCACTATATGTCTATCTTTCTTTCAAAATGGATTGATCCATACCATATACCTGGAAGAACAAGCTGGAAAAACTTTTGGAGAACTCAAGTTCTTTCCAAAGGAGTTACAAAATTTGGCACAAAAATTCAACAACTTGTTTGCCAAAGGAAAGAAATTTTTTATTCAAATTGAGTCCACATATCCATGGTACGATGAGATCACTCTGGAACTTACAACAAAACCCTTATACCTCATCAAAATTGGAATTTCAAATAAAGAATATCCAGTGGTAAACAGAGAAACAACTGAATGGCATCCTGCCATTTACCTTAAACAAATCAAACACTTTCACCAAAAGATCACTAGATTGTCTTCCCAGACAAATTACAGAGTTATTTACGAAGATTCATCAATGGTCGTATACAGTGACTCTAGAAAGCCCGCGAAGGACAAAGACATCAAAGCAATCAAGAACCTTGAAGAAAAAGTTGACCAATTGAAAGATGGTCTTGAAAAATTACCCAAGGTAATTCAAGAAGAATGCTGTCGATACTTTTTACAGAATTACAAAGGACACAAATGTGAAAATTGTCCAGAAAAACTGTCGGCACAAGAAGACAAGGAAGCCTCCATCACAGAGCCATGTGTCATGTAGTTAGTTAAAGTGTGCAGTGGTACCTTATCACATCTGAGTCAGATGGGGACCACTTAGTGATAAGCTTTGCAATAATGTAAATAATTGTTTGTCGTTTTTCTTTAGTGTGTTAGTGCGTGTCACTTTACTGAGTGCATGCCACTATAGTGTGCTATCATGGAAAGGGACATCTTACCTGATATGTGAGCCCTTCTCCACTATAAATAAGAGCTCTAAACTCAATTGTAAGATACAGTTGAATGATATATGAAACTATTAACTAGTTTTTTGAAGAATTATTTCTTCTGTCCTTAGGTTTATATCTAAGAAGTAGCTCTTGAGGTAATACTCTGGAGGAGCTAGATCCTTGAGGTAATACTCTGGAGGGATCACCCACACAAACAATATAATCAGCAGATTGTATCACAAAAAACATAAACATCTTCAAACCAAAGATTTCATCAAAATCAAAAGCATCAACAAGAAACTTCAAAAGAATCATATCAGGTATGATTATATTACTTTTTATTCAGAATCATTAGTTATGGAAAATTCGAATTTAAAAGTTCAAAGAATATCTTCAAGTTATTTTGAAATAGAGTATACAGAACCAAGTTCTGATCATACAATTTTAGAATTAGTCTTTATAAAGGACTATGATAAAAAGATAACTTATTTATTGAAAGAGTTTCCTTATCCAGATTTGGCTAAAATAATTTTAGACAAATTTAAATTTAATCATTACCAAGAAAAAACCTTTCTTAAAAAACTTAAAGAAACAATCGAAACAGATTTTGAAGAACATGAATTACAATGTTTAGTTTATGATTTGAATAATTTTATTCAAGATTCAAGATATATAGCCAGTTTTGATGGACAATTCTATGGAAAAGAGGCTAGTGTATATTATAAAATGGGAAATTCTCGTTCTTATAAATTAATGCAAATTGAGCTTGATAATTAAGGCCTAAATCCAGATCTTAGTTTAAAATTAGACGGAAAATGTCTGAAATCTCACTTTTTGAGGAAACATCTAGTTATTTTGCTGATGGCATACTAGACCATAAAATAGAAGAAACAGATTTATCCTTAACTGCAGAAGAAAATTTTAAACGAAAGTTTAATAAATTCAAGGAAATGTTCCTAAGAAAAAATATTTTGAAATTTGGAATAATGATTGGAGAAGAAGCAATTCCAATTGACTCTACCTATGGAAATATAGTCGTATCTACTATAGATAGGACACAGATTAATAGAAGAGTTCAAAACCTTTCTGAAAAAGAAAGAAATAAAATTGGTTATATTCACATATCAACCATTCAAATTTTAATTAAAAGTACATTCATGAAAGGTATTGATGCACCCCTAGATATAATTTTAGAGGATTCAAGGATTCAAGATAGAAGACAATCAATAACTGCACAAGGAAAATGCAATTTGAAATATGGAAAAGTTAAGTTTGATATAAACTTACAAATAGGGTTGTCTCTAAAAGATAATGATCTAGACAGATCTATAGTTTTTCGTTATAGATTAGAAAACCCAAATCTAATGAAAAAAGGTAACCACCCCTTCACAATATGTTATAGAATTAATTATGCTCTAAGTAATTCACATCACAACATAGAATTTATAGGAAAAGATACAATTCATATTGATGATTTATTTATACCTATAGTAACATTAAAATCACCTATATTTAAAAATCCAGTAAGGAATAGTTGTTCCTTAACAGAAGTTGACAAAAATCTGTTTGAAGAAACAGAAGAAAAAACATTATTTAGAAGTCAATGTCTTAGAGTAGCACCACCTAAAAAAGATTTTGAAATCTCAGAGCAAAAAGAGCTACATAGATTACAAAGCTCAATAGCAGGACTATCCTTGCAGCTCGAAAAATTGGATAAAAGAATCTAGATTTATCTATGAAAAATTATCCGCGATTTGCCCAAACTCTGGTATCAGAGCACAACTTCGATCTTAGGATTAAGAAGTTTAATCATAACCACTTGATCTATCAGGATGCATAAAAGTACATAGTAGGTAGCATGTGCTATATAATCCTACATGGCAGCCAAAAAGTCAACATTAAATTTCTATTGGGCCATATGAGCAACTGCATAAAAAATGACTTTATAATAGAAGGACCTCTTAATAATGACCTCTAAAAAATTGAAAAACTTCAAAAAATGGTGAAAATAGCTAGTTGCCAAACTAGAAGTGGTGCTGCTATGCTGTAATTGATCTAAGCTTTTCAATCTAAAATCGATGGCTAAAATTATTGTAATCATTAAATTGTGTGTAAGACTATAGGCGTAGTGTAATCTTAAATGAAAAACTTTGAAAGGGAATCTATACCCTATATAATGGTGGTGGGGTAGTAGTATTAGTAGAGTACAATGGACCATAATAAATTTTACACATCATACTTTATTCTCTTTAACTTCTTCTTGTTTTTGCAACAACACAACCTAATTTTTTTTAAATAAATATATTTTAAAAATAATTTCTAGTAATTATATATACATATTCATACAAATATTAATGTAATTTAAAATTTATTATTGAAGATTATAAGTCTCTCGGTACACATTAGTTTAAATATTAGAACAAATATTAGTTTATAGTCTATTATTGATGATTTTAAATCTTTTGTTATACGTAAAATATTATTTTAAGTTATACGGTTTAATTTTATAATAATCAACTTTGACTTTGTTTGTCAAAAATAATGGATAACTAATTCAATTTGTAATATTGAGTAAAATTACCAATTGAACTAGCATATACATATAAAATTTAATATTAGTTTTTTCAAGTAAGATAATATGGATAATATTGGATTAGCTTATTAAATAAATTATTAGTTAGTATAATTTTGGGTTATATATATATATATATATATATATATATATATATATATATATTTATTTATTTATTGTGGACCAATTGAACTAGCATATACTTTTGAGTTTCATATTTATATGTCCGGAGATTTTCTTTTGCCACCCTACTCATTTTCTCGCGCGCCCAACAAATTTATAAAAATACCCCTCAATTTTATAACGTCCGTTACTAGTACTTAAGTAGCGGAAGACTAAAAATGGAAACACGTAGGGCGGCAAAAAAAAAAATCTTTTTTCATGTTTCTGCAACAACACAGGTTGATTTGTACACATGGATGTGAACACTGCGACACCAGCCCAAATTTTTTTATGAATAATTTATGGTCATTCAATATATATATATATATATATATATATATACACAAATGTTAATGTGAATATTAGTTTAGAGTTTATTATTGATGACTGTAAGTCTCTCTGTACACATATATTAGTTTAACTATTAGTGTAAATACTAATTCATAGTCTATTATTTATGATTTTAAATCTTTCGTTATATGTAAAATATTATTTTAAGTTATATAATTTAATCTTATAATCATTAACTTTGATTTTATTTGTCAAAAAATAGTGGATAACTAATTGAATTAGTAATATTGAGAAAAATTAGTATATGAACTGGCATATAAATATGAAACTCAAGTTTGTTTATTTTTTCTTCCTTTTCTTTTTAATAATATGATAGAGTTTTAATTTGTTTGTTGGGATAGTAAAGGAGTGCCAACCTAGTTGGGATGTCTTTACCTTTTCAACTGAGGCGTTCTCTTTGCTTATAAAAAAAATTTCACCAATATTATCTTACTTGAAAAAACTAAATATCAAATTTAATATTTATATGCTAGTTCAATTCTAATTTTACTCAATATTTAATTTTATAATAATCAACTTTGATTTTGTTTATAAAAAAAATAATGGATAACTAATTGAATTTATAATATTGAGTAAAATTAATAATTGAGTAAAAACATGAAGAAGTGAAAGAGAATAGAGTATGATGTGTAAACTTTACTATGGATCATTATACATTTTTATGATCTACCGGTGAAAATTGAACTCCCACTATGGGAGACCTATACTACTTAGCCACCCTAGAATTGGCCACCAACAAATTCTTTTGAATGTAGTCGCAATTCTGTATCTGTACAAAATTAACGGAACATTCTTCAGCTAAACCAAATCTCACTAATCAAACCTCATTTTCTCTCATTCTTCACTTGAACAACCAACAAAACAATGGCTGCAACTGCGTAAGAACTTCTTTAATTTTATTCTCTCATTTTCATTCACACTACACTAATTATTGCTTCATCTTCTCTTACTCTCTTCGTAATTGATCAGAATGAAACAAATTCGCACTCCTCCGTTAACTTCCAACTCCGATCCACCACCTATTTTTGACGGAGACACAAGGTTCTTCTTTTTCTTTTTCTTTCAATTATCAATTTATCATGTTCATATATTTATTATTTATGCAACAATATTGTTTTAGGTTGTACATCAGTTATATTTGTCCTTACGCACAACGTGCATGGATCACTAGAAACTATAAGGTTTGTTTATCTTACTCCTATTTGTTTTTTTGTTTTATACTGTGTAGTGTACAAATCCATCCACCAACCTATTTGTTTTTTAGCGTATGCAAAATAGCTTATGCAAATAAATAAGTTTTTAGGTTAATTCATAATTCTTACTAACTAATATTGTATTTTTATAAGCTGTTTTTTCATAGACTCTTGACAAACTTATAATAATAATACATAAATATTTATTTGTATAAGCTGTTTTGCATAAGTTCAAAAATAAGTCATCCAAACGGACCCTATCAAATATGGGGTCATCAAGTCCTAAAATAAGGAACGAGATCAACCTTTATAAATTCATTTTAATTGATTTGATTTGCTTATATTTGAATTAACTTAATTGTTTTGGTTGGTTTATATTTCAACTAAGTGTTTTGGCTTGGTTTGTCAAGGTTTATTGGATTTGTTCCAGCTAATGAACACTCTTATACATCTTAATTTCTATTAACCCTATATTTATGTTTATTCTTTGATTAATATATGTCATTGTTTTTCATGATTGATGACCAATGCAGGGACTAGAAGAAAAGATCAAATTGGTTCCTATTGACCTTTTGAACAGGCCTGCTTGGTATAAGGAGAAAGTCTACCCAGAAAACAAGGTGTTTAACTTGCTGATACAGGGCAATAAACTATTCAATGCAAAAGTGATCATTATATTCTTATGTTATAGGTGCCGTCGTTGGAGCACAATGGGAAAGTTTTAGGAGAAAGTCTCGATTTGATCAATTACATAGATGCCAACTTTGAAGGGCCAGCTTTAATTCCCAGTGTGAGAATTTAGCACTCGTTACGAAATTATTCTATTGTTTTTGTGGACGCTGTTTTAAGGTTTTGTTTTTTAGGATCCTGCTAAGAAAGAGTTTGGTGATCAGTTAATTTCTCATGTCGATACATTCACCAAAGACCTGTACTCTTCGTTGAAAGGAGATCCTATACAACAAGCAAGTAAGATTTTCAAGTTTATAAACAGTGGAGTGTTATTCAAGTATGCACAAAATGAACTTTCAAAATTGGTAATTTGAATCAGGTCCTGCCTATGATTACTTGGAGAATGCTCTTGGTAAATTTGATGATGGACCGTTCTTTCTAGGGCAATTCAGTTGGGTATGTCGAAATCAAGAGCCTTGAAATTTTTTAACTTTATGCTGGTTGCGTTTTAAGAATATTACTTATCTACATGCGAGAAAATCTTGCTAATTCGTGCTAAACCACACGATCATTTGATGAATTGTGGAGCAAAATATCAAAGTTGTCATGAATCAAGTGTAAAACAGTGATCAGATAAATGAGATCGTTTATGACTATAGTTTTTCTCTCATATAAGTTGTTAATGTTTGTGATGATTAGGTGGATATTGCCTATATTCCATTTGTTGAAAGATTCCAGATAGTCTTTTCTGAGGTGTTCAAGCATGATATAACAGAAGGAAGGCCTAAACTTGCAACATGGATTGAGGTACATTGGAAGCAGTTCATTCAAAAATTGCATATTTCCATATTTGCATTCCTTTATATGAATATATATATATATATATATATATATATATATATATATATATATATATGAATTGACTACAAATAATTGTTATTGATCCCAACTTGAGGAAAACTTCGTCATCTGTTCAGCAAATGGAAACAGAAAGTGGTCCTCGAGCTTTTGATAAGAGACCTTACCGTTACTTCCGATGTATTGTTTACACAAGATATATTTGTGAATAAATGTTTCTTTGGCAGGAGCTTAACAAGATTGAGACTTATACACAGACAAGGTCTGATCCAAATGAAATTGTTGATATTTTCAAGAAACGTTTTCTGGTAATATTATCATTATGATCAATATCCACACATATCTCATGATTAATTTCAAATTATTGTGATTGGTTCCTGCCTATTGTATTTGTCACTTTTTAAACTTATTAAGTTCTAATTTGCAGGCTCAACAGTGAAAATTGAGTTGCCGTGGCACCGTCTGAGATGTAAACCGTTGCCAATAAAGTGTCATTTCTGTTTGTGGGATATTGGGATGCTTCTTCAGTCAAATGTGTTGGGTTGTTTGTTTGTCTGCTAGAGTTGCAGATAGTTTGTATGTCATATCAATAATTTTACCAGCTTGTTTGATGTATTTGTAATAATGTTTATGTACCAGATTGTGCTTTGTGATGCTAATTACCAGTTACCACTGTATGTATTGTATAAATAAATCTCTAATCGTCGTGACGATGATGTTTTCCATGGTGATGAATGGCGAAATATCTTTATCTCTATAAACTAAAATTAGTTCATGTACGGGAACATGCCTTATGACTCAAAGGATTTCCTCAAAGGCGTATAATTAAAAGAAAAAGACAGTTTGATGAGAATTTGAATACTCCACCCGTTCAGCTATCTGAAGAGGAATCTTTTAGAGTAAAATTTTTTCTTTACCTTGTTGATCAAGCTATTGTATCTCTTAATAAGAGATTTGAGCAATACCAACAATATAAAAGTGTTTTTGGTTTCTTGTTTACTTCTCACAGTTTACGATCATTGGACAATGCAACTTTAGAGTCTTGTTGTAGTCATTTTGAAGAGTCATTGAAACATAATGAACAATGTGATATTGATGGACAAGAATTATGTATGGAGTTAAAGTTAGTAAGAGATATGCCGCCGGCAGGAAATATTGGTCCTATTGATATATTAAGATTTTTGAAAGGTATGGATTTTTTCCCTAATACAACTATTGCATATAGAATTTTATTGACTATTTCTGTGACGGTTGCCTCTGCAGAAAGAAGTTTTTCAAAATTGAAGTTGTTGAAGTCTTACTTGCGGTCTACCATGTTACAAGAAAGACTCAATGGGTTAGCATTGATAGCAATTGAGAATGATTTGTTGGAGAATGTACAATATGAAGACTTGATTGAAGAATTTGCTTCAAAAAATGCTAGGAGGGAGGATTTTTTTAAGTAGCTAAATTGTATTTTTTGATAATATTGACTAGAATATGACCTTTTGTTTATGTTAGTTACATATATAAATTACTATTTTTGAAGTTGTTGATGCTATTTAAAATTTAAAAAGATGATGTTCTTTAAAAAAAAAATTATATTTTTTATTAGGGGTCTATTTTAATTATTTGCCCTGAACCTCCACAATGTCGGGACCGGCCCTGCTTTTGAGCTTAATTTGCGGTCCTCATACAATAGAACAGAGAAATGGCATTAGTACCCCTAAGTATCATATGAGTTTATTTATATCACAATATTATACATCTTTTAAAAGTTAAAATAATTAGGTAGGATAAATCATAATTCATAGCAAATTGAGCTGAAGTATTTTATTTACCATAAGTATAAGTATATACATGTTATAAATGTGTTTTCTAACACTCAAGAAATCCCAAATTGAGCCGAAGTATTTTAGTTGTACCTCACCACATTTTATGATAAGGTTCACACTCTGTCACGTAAGATATGCTTCATGTGCAAGTGCAACGATGAAGAAAAAATGTACCAAGTCACAAGTTGATTGGGAAATTCCTCTTCAAGATTGACGTTCACTTTAGTGAAGATTCATCAATTTTCAAGTTAGATCGGAATGAAGAAGAACAAGAATTCTTGTCACTAGATTTTGACACATTATAATCAACAACTAAGGACACTTTACAACAACTAAGGAACTAAACGAGGAATCGCAAAGCCTCTTACATCATCAGGCAGAAGTAAACCATAGTAGGAAAACAAATTAATCCATGTTGTAGGGTACTAGTCTCCTTCAGGCATAACAAATGGACTCAGACTCTGACCCACCCCCAATTTTAGCGGAAAAAAACCGATTTAACCAGACACGGAGAAAAGTATGGGAAAATCCGAATTTTAAATACGGGGTGGGTGCGGGGACATGGTGTACTTACACCCGCACCCACCCTCGTCTCGCTCTATCCTATGTAAAATTACCGTATTGTCCTTATATTTAACAACATTTTTACCTACTTATCCTTATATATATATATATATATATATATATATATATATATATATATATATATATATATTCTCCTTGTTCTAATTATTTAAAAATATCCTTCTCTTCTTATAAAAAAAATATATCCTTCTCAATGAGGAATAATTGATTGATGAATAAACAATTAAACATTGATTTTTTTTTTTAAATAATAAACATGGATTTTAAGTAATGTAACAATATTGGAGCTCAAATATAGAGTTTATACTTGACCAAAAGAATAGAGTTTATCATTAAAAAAGAAATTAGAACAAATGAAAATAATTGTTTTTTAATTTATAATAGAAATAAAAAGAATTTAGAAAACTTACAAAAAAAAATGTATATAGAAATATCAAATTAAATATATGTTTTTGGGTGGATAATGATACGATTTTGATTTTGATAAATATCTCAATTTAGAGATCAAACTATTTGTTTCTTCTCTTTATTAGTTTTTATTACTAACTTCCTTTCCTTTTCTCACTCACTTGTCTACCTTTTTTTCTCAGCTCTTGATGTGCTTCCTGGACACTCACTCAATAAATTTTCCTGAAAATATATCAACATAATTAATTTGTCTTATTTTTTATTTTATTTTTCTATAAGTTTGTCTTATTTTTATTTGTTTCTAATATACTACTAACCTCTTTCCCGATCCTCACTCAACTACTTTCCTTTTATTTCTCTTACTCTTATTTTCTGACACCTAATAACGATTAATTATTTCCATAAAATATAAATTAATTTATCTTTTTATTTTTTTAAGGAGTCTTGGTTAGTTTTTTTTTTTATATGAATAAATTGACACAATTGAAGATAATATAGTGAGTGTATTAACTTTAAAATGTAAAATTCGTTTTTAATTTTTATGTATAACCAACAATCCTACATTAAAGGATACCATAACTCTATATATGTATAAATATCAAGCATATCCAAAAACCTAATTTGTTATATAAATATCTTCCATCCTTCAAACCTTCAAACACACCAAAACCAAACTCCCTACTTTCTTTCTTCTTTCAGTTTATTGCCTGAGCTTCACAACAAAGAAACAAACAAACTCAAAGATGTTCAAATTCAACAATCATGAAATCGTTGATAAATCATGGCTTACACTCTCACTCCCATACTATCATCATGATGCTTCATGCTCTACACATTCACAACCATCATCATCATCATCATCACCATCATCATTATCATTACCATCATTACCATCATCACCATCATCATTACCATCCTCACCACCTCGGCCGTCACCGTTTAAATTCACGCCGTTAACACCACCCACGCACCACCCTATTCAAACAATCCTTTTTCCACAAATCATCTCTCAAACTCAACAACTCTCTCAGCCAAATTCTAACCTAATCCCCTTACTTCATCACAAGTCATCACTCTCTCAAGATTCTCATCAAGAAAAACAAGAACAAGATCATGTTTCTCTTCCTAATCCTATTATTCCCACCGCTAGTACTAGCAATAGCGCGGTGCTGAAACGACGCCAAATCAATCAACAACCGTCTAGTTCCGCGAAAAGGAGAAAACTAAAGAGTGGGACAATAGCACCACCGTTCCCTTGGGCGACTTCAAAGCGCGCCACTGTGCACACACTCGACCACTTGCTATCCGAATTAAAACTCAAGACTATCTCAGGAACTCTTCAATGCAAATTCTGTAAGTTTCAACAAGAAGTTCAAATTGATTTGGTTGAAAACTTCAACAAAGTGGCAAAGTTCATCAAGGAGAATATCGAAGATATGCATGATCGTGCACCGGGTGTATGGATAAATCCGGTACTATCAAAATGCGAGAGTTGTGGAAAAGAGAAAGCAATGCAGCCATTGATTACTACAAAGAAGAGAAACATCAATTGGTTATTCTTGCTGCTGAGTCAAACAATAGGGTGTTGCACTCTTGACGGTTTGAAGTATTTCTGCAAAAACAATGACATACACAGAACAGGTGCCAAAGACCGATTGCTATATTTGACTTATTTTGGTTTATGCAAACAATTCCAACCAAATTTCTATCCCTAGCTAGAGTACAAATTTTTTGTTTGTTTTCTTTATTGCAGTATTTGAAGTTTTTTATGTGTTAGGTTTTTCTGTTGAATTGATTCTTTTCATGAAATCCAAATTCTTTGACAGGCTAGTGATTGAGCTTGGTAAATTGGACTATGTAATAGGTTGATTGCTATTATAGTTGATAGAGTTACGGAAGAAAAATGATCCGTGAGATTCAAACTAAATGCAATTTTGTGTGGTTTTCGATTTAAATTGGTTCGGTTTGTGATTTTATTTTTGAATTGATTCGGATATGAATATCCGTAATAGCCAACTTGTTGAAGGGCCTGTGAATTGCTACATGAAACTTTTTTAAAATTAATAATAAAATTTTATCCTTACTTTTTTTAGTAAGGATAAATTTTTAACATACAATTTTTAATAATTTATCAAAAAAAAATTCTTTGTTATAATTTTTATTTAAGTTTAATGGCCCATTTGAATTAGCTTATTTTAGAGCTTATGCAATATAAATTAGGTTTTTATACTATTTTATAAGTTTACACTAATGAAAATTGTATTTTTATAAGTTATTTTATCATAAATTCTTTTGACAAACTTATAATAATATATAAAAATTGCATAAGCTAATTGCGTAAAATAAAAAATAAACTAATCCAAACATATTCTATAAGTTAAGTTTGATATGATTTCTTTTTTGATAATTGATATGAAATATTTTATATATACACCAGTTGAATTTAATCATCAATCGATTTATTGAAGGGTAAAACAACCAAACGGTAAGTGATTTGGACATTTTAAATATATAACTGATTAGAAGTTCAATCATTAACTTATATAAATAAAAGCATTTGATTGGAAGAATTTTAATTTTTTATTTTTATAAGCTCAAAAATATGCCGAATCCAAGCGGGCTCTTAGTTCTTAGTTTTTCGTAATTATCATACACTCAATTTATATTAACGACATATTAGCCTCTTTATTATAATGAAATAGGGGCTAGTCTGTCCCAAACAGGAAAATGTAAGAGGTTATTTTGATTTTATTTCTAAAAAACTAAATTAAATTGTCAAAACATTGTGAAAGACTAACATAAATCTTCACTCTTATCGAAAATAAAAAAAATAATCTTTTTAATTTTATAAGTTTACACTATTGAAAATTGTATTTTTATAATCTATTTATTTTATTTTTTTTCATGAGCTCAAAAATATGTCGAATCCAAACGGGCTCTTAGTTCTTCGTAATTATCATACACCCAATTTATATTGAGGACATATTAGTCTCTTTATTATAACAAAATAGGGGCTAGTTTGTCCCAAACAGAAAAATGTAAGAGGTTATTTTGATTTTATTTTTGAAAAACTAAATTAAATTGTCAAAATATTGTGAAAGGTTTGTTTTTTATTTTTTATTTTCATAAGCTCAAAATATGCCAAATCCAAATGGGCTCTTAGTACTTCGTAATTATCATACGCCCAATTTATATTGAGGATATATTAGTCTCTTTATTATAATGAAATAGGGGCTAGTTTGTCCCAAATAAGAAAATGTAAGAAGTTATTTTGATTTTATTTTTGAAAAACTAAATTAAATTGTCAAAATATTGTGAAAGACTAACATAAATCTTCACTCTTATCGAAAACCTTTATTTTAGGCTTTAAAATATTTTATTCTTTGTAATTATTGTTTTTCTTTAACAAGCAAAAATGAGATATATTAACCAATCACTTAGTCTTCGGTACAAGGAGTATAAAAAAAAACTACATAACACTTTTTTTTTTTTTAACTTACATCCTGATACGCGAACGCTAACAGTGCGTATTTGTGAGTTTAAAATACAGTAACGGGCGCGCGAAAGCCGACAGTACCTTTAAATTAAATTTCTACGAAAAATAACTTTTTAAGTAAAAATTTATTATTTTTCAAACTGAATTTTAAAGTTATAAGGTGTACATGCGAAAGCGATCGAATAGATTATAAAGTCAAAATTCGTAGCCAAGCGTGCGAAAGCAGACGGCTTCTTTAGATTAATCTTTTTGCATGAGAAAATAATTTCCTATTATAATTATAAAACAAAACTTATTGGTTACCAATGGTCGATGCGAATTATATTCCGGTCGTTATAGTTTAAAAGATTATCGATCCCACATAAATCAATGTTAAGTACCATATTATGCTGTCAAAGTGTTTATCTATGACGGTGATGATTAATTTGTTCACAAAGAAGGAAAAATGATTTGTTTTTAATAAATTTTTAATGACGAGAGACCGGAATATAAACTTCACTCTTACGCATATAATGCGATATTCCTACCAACTGAATCAAGCTCATAAGACTTTTTAAGTCACCTTTACTTATATATGCAAATATAAACAAATTTATTTTCAACTATATATTTAACAAAATCAATTAACTCACACCATAAATGGACCATTTATGAAAATGGGCCACCTTATTAATCAGCTTTTTGAAAAATTGTGAAAATAGTAGAAGGTGGTGCTGCTGTGCTGTAAACTGATCTAAGCTTTTCAATATAAAATCGATGGCTAAAATTGTTGTAATCATTAAATTTTGTGTAAGAATATAGGTGTAATCTTAAATGAAAAACTTTGAAAGAGAATCTAGATCCTATTTGGTGAATTCTTCTTCACTTCACACAATAGTATTGATGGAAATTCTTCACTTAAACCAAATCTCACTAATCAAACCTCATTTTCTCTCATTCTTCACTTGAACAACAAACAAAACAATGGCTGCAACTGCGTAAGAACTTCTTTAATTTTATTCTCTCATTTTCATTCACACTACACTAATTATTGCTTCATCTTCTCTTACTCTCTTCGTAATTGATCAGAATGAAACAAATTCGCACTCCTCCGTTAACTTCCAACTCCGATCCACCACCTATTTTTGACGGAGACACAAGGTTCTTCTTTTTCTTTTTCTTTCAATTATCAATTTATCATGTTCATATATTTATTATTTATGTAACAATATTGTTTTAGGTTGTACATCAGTTATATCTGTCCCTACGCACAACGTGCATGGATTACTAGAAACTATAAGGTTTGCTTGTTTATTTTCCTACTCTTTGTTTTACTGTCATTCACCAACCTATATGTTTCAGTATGGTAATCCGAAGTTCAGTTGCAAGATAATTAAAGCATAGTAAAGTTTGACAAGAATTATTCCTCCCAGAATTGGAACTCGGGTTCTTGGTTCTCTCAAGTTATTCGTCCTAGGGGTTGCTCAATACTACTTGAGCCCCGGTGCCCACTTGGACTTGATTTAAGGTCTGTTTGGATTGGTTTATTTTTAAGCATATGCAAAACAGCTTATGCAAATACATAAAGCTTTTAGGTTAATTCATAAGTTCTCACTAACTAAAATCTATCTTGACATACTTATAATAATACATAAAAACTTATTTGTATAGCTGTTTTGCGTAAGCTCAAAAATAAGTCATCCAAACAGGACCTATCAAATAAGGGGTATCAAGTCCTAAAATAATGGACGAGACCAACCTTTATAAATTCATTTTAATTGATTTGGTTTGGTTTGATTGGCTTATATTTGAATTAGCTTAATTGTTTTGGTTTGGTTTCTCAAGGTTTTTTGGGATGTGTTCCAGCTAATGAACACCCTTATTCATCTTAATTTCTATTAACCCTATATTTATGTTTATTCTTTGATTAATATATGTCATTGTTTTTCATGATTGATGACCAATGCAGGGACTACAAGACAAGATCAAATTGGTTCCTATTGACCTTTTGGACAGGCCTGCTTGGTATAAGGAGAAAGTCTACCCAGAAAACAAGGTGTGTTTAACTTGCTGATACAGAGAAATATTTTTATTCAATGCAAAATTGATCATTATTTTCTTCTTATGTTAAATTATAGGTGCCGTCGTTGGAGCACAATGGGAAGGTTTTGGGAGAAAGTCTCGATTTGATCAATTACATAGATGCTAATTTTGAAGGGCCATCCTTAGTTCCCAGTGTGAGAATTTAGCGCTCTCTGCGAAATAAATCTATTATTTTTGTGGACGCTGTTTTAAGATTTTGTTTTTCAGGATCCTGCTAAGAAAGAGTTTGGTGATCTGTTAATTTCTCATGTCGATACATTCACCAAAGACTTGTTCTCTTCATTGAAAGGAGATCCTATACAACAAGCAAGTAAGATTTTCAAGTTTATAAACAACGGAGTGTTATTCAAGTATGCACAAAATGAGTTTTTCAAAATTGGTAATTTGAAAAAAAAAATTGGTAATTTGAATCAGGTCCTGCCTATGATTACTTGGAGAATGCTCTTGGTAAATTTGACGATGGACCGTTCTTTCTAGGACAATTCAGTTTGGTAAGTTGAAATCAAGAGCCTTGAAATTTTTACTTTTATGTTGGTTGCGTTTTAAGCGTATAACTTATCCACCCGCGAGAAATTCTTACAAATTTGTACTAAACCACACAACGATATGATCAATCGTGAAGCAAAGCATCAAAGTAGTCATGGATAAAGTGTAAATAGAACAGTCATCAGATAAATGAGATCATCCATAACTCTATAGATTTTCTCTCATATAAGTTGTTAATGCTTTGTGATTATTAGGTGGATATCGCTTATATTCCATTTGTTGAAACATTCCGGATAGTCTTTTCTGAGGTGTTCAAGCATGATATAACAGAAGGAAGGCCTAAACTTGGAACATGGATTGAGGTAAAGTGGAAGCAGTTCATTCTAAAATCGCAGATTTCCGTATTTGCATTCCTTTTGATATGAGCCCTTACCGTTACTTCTGATGTACTGTTTACACAAGCTATATTTGTGAATAAATGTTTCTTTGGCAGGAGCTTAACAAGATTGATGCTTATACACAGACAAGGGCCGATCCAGATGAAATTGTTGATATTTTCAAGAAACGTTTTCTGGTAATATTATTATGATCAATATATCCACACATATCTCATGATTACTTTTAAATAAGTGTGATTGGTTTCTGCCTATTGTATTTGTCACTTTTTAAACTTATTAAGTTCTAACTTGCAGGCTCAACAGTGAAAATTGATTTGCCGTGGCACCGTCTGAGATATAAACCGTTGCCAATAAAGTGTCATTTATGTTTATGGGATGCTTCTTCAGTCAAATGTGCTGGGTTGTTTGTTTGTCTGCTAGAGTTCATAGTTTGTATGTGATGTCAGTAACTAATATTACCAGCTTGTTTGATGTATTTATAATGATGTTTATGTACCAGATTGTGCTTTGTGATGCTAATTACTGTATGTTTGTATAAATAAATCTCAAATCGTCGTGACGATGATGTTTTCCGTGGTGATGAATGGTGAAATATCTTTATCTCTATATACCAAAATTCATGTTTGGGAACATGCCTTATGAGCTTTGTGCTCCTCATAAAATAGAACAGAGAAATGGCATTATTGCTTTAAAATGTTGTTCTGGAATGTCGTGTTTCATATGACTCTTAAGATCTTAAAAGTTAAAATAATTAGGGAGGGTCAATCATAATTCATAGCAAGTACTACTCTTATCATGTTATAAATTAAATGTGTTTTCTAACACTCAAGAAATCCCAAATTGAGCTTGAAGTATTTTATTTGTACCTCACCACATTTTATGATCAGGTTCACATTGTGTCACGTAATTAAGATATGCTTCATGTGCAATGAGGAGGAAAAAACAAACCAAGTCACAAGTTGCATCATCATTAAGGTATCATTGGCTCAGTTTTGTTTTATGCTAGTAGCTGCTGTTGACATTCTAATCAACAAGTTTCAACTTTCTAATACTTCACTCACCTTAAGTTTGTCCATATCATTTACTGTATTTATAGTTTATACTAAACCAAAAATAAAATAAAATAGAGTTTATAATTAAAAATAAAGTAGAACAAATAAAAAGAATTTAGAAATAGTATATTGGGATTTTATATAAAAAATGTAAAACCTAGTCTCTTCTCTTTATTTTTTTTTTGGAAACTCGATATCCGGTCTAATGACCGACTAATTCGAGAGGACCAATCACACCGTCCACTTGCGGGGCCCATTTAAAGTCAGAGTTTTTATACTTTGTATGGATTAACCCACCGAAATTAACACTAGATAAATCGAACCTAAAACCTTAAGAGTAGCAAACTCCAATGACCCAAGTCAACACCACTAGTGTCTTCTCTTTATAATTAGTTATTACTAGACTTTGACCCGTACGTTGCACGGATTTAGTTGAACAATAGATATACGATTTAAATTTTTATAATAAAAATTGTAAATAAAAAAGCAAAATGAAATCTAAACATAAATATATTGAAATTTAAAGCAGAGAGTACAAATGAAACTAAACAATACTAATAAATTAATAAAAATAGAGGATGCCATAAAATTAAAATCATATAGAATCAAAATAATTTGATTCAGAAATGGTACTACAAAATTAATTGTAAAATTGGCTAAAAGCCAAACAGCCGAAGCAAATATTTTAGGTTTTAAAATTTTGGGTAAAAAATATACCTAAAAAAAATTCAACATAATTTAATAAATTTAATATGAATGTTTGGTTGGTTTAGGTGGTTAGGATGGAGGTTTCGCATCTCTTTGACCCGGGTTCAATTTACACATTAGACAGTGATGATAAAAAAAATTCATACATTCAGCAAAATAAATATATTTAATTTATTCTTATCAATTTTGTACTCATCAAAAATTTCATTTTAGATTTCTACATCAGTTGGACCAATCTTGAATAATTGAGTCAAATGATGGTGATTTTAAAAGATTGAGAAGATGACAAATCATGCTAATGTTCAAGGTGACATATTTAATTTTAATTTTATAAAAAGTATCTTAAAAGTTATAATTTTTATATCAATCAATCTTTTTCTATTTTGATTGTATACCTATGTTATTTTCAATACATAGAAAATGACTAATTCAAAATTCAAATTTAGGTGAGAGAAGTGTGTTATTTTCAATACATAACAAATGACTAATTCAAAATTCAAATTTAGGTGAGAGAAATTAGATGAGAGTATTAATTAATAGTGGTTTAGGAGGGAAAATTAGGGTTAAGTTAAGAGCTTAATTAGGGTTTTAGTAGGTGTTAAACATAACTTTTATTGTAATTAAGATTAAGATTAAGATTAAGATAAGATTTTGGCACGTAATTAAGATATGCTTCATGTGCAATGAGGAGGAAAAAACGAACCAAGTCACAAGTTGCATCATCATTAAGGTATCATTGGCTCAGTTTTGTTTTATGCTAGTAGCTGCTGTTGACATTCTAATCAACAAGTTTCAACTTTCTAATACTTCACTCACCTTAAGTTTGTCCATATCATTTACTGTATTTATAGTTTATACTAAACCAAAAATAAAATAAAATAGAGTTTATAATTAAAAATAAAGTAGAACAAATAAAAAGAATTTAGAAATAGTATATTGGGATTTTATATAAAAAATGTAAAACCTAGTCTCTTCTCTTTATTTTTTTTTAGAAACTCGATATCCGGTATAAGGACCGACTAATTCGAGAGGACCAATCACACCGTCCACTTGCGGGGCCCATTTAAAGTCAGAGTTTTTATACTTTGTATGGATTAACCCACCGAAATTAACACTAGATAAATCGAACCTAAAACCTTAAGAGTAGCAAACTCCAATAACCCAAGTCAACACCACTAGTGTCTTCTCTTTATAATTAATTATTATTACTAACTTCCTTTCCTTTTCTCACTCACTTGTCTACCCTTTTTTTCTCAGCTCTTGATGTTCTTCCTGGACACTCACTCAATAAATTTCCGTGAAAATATATCTACATAATTAATTTGTCTTATTTTTTATTTTAATTTTCTATAAGTTTGTCTTATTTTTATTTGCTTCTAATTTATTAACCTCTTTCCCGATCTTCACTCAACTGATTTCCTTTTATTTCTCTTACTCTTATTTTTCGACACCTAATAACCATTAATTATTTCATGAAAATATAATTACGATTAATTTATCATTTTATCTTTTTTTTTTTACACAATTGAAGATAATATAGTGAGTGTATTAACTTTTAAATGTAAAATCTTTTTTTTTTTTTTATCAATCTGTTTTTATGAATATATAACCTATTAACCTATGATCCTACATTAAAGGATACCAATATCAAGCATATCCAAAAACCTAATTTGTTATATAAATATCTCCCTTCCCTTCCTTCAAACATACCAAAACCAAACTCCCTACTTTCTTTCTTCTTTCAGTTTCTTGCCTGAGCTTCACAACAAACAAACAAACTCAAAGATGTTCAAATTCAACAATCATGAAATCGTTGATAAATCATGGCTTACACTCTCACTCCCATACTATCATCATGCTTCATGCTCTACACTTTCACAACCATCATCATCATTACCATCATCATCTTCATCATCATCATTATCATTACCATCATCATCATCTTTACCATCATCATTACCATCATCACCACCTCGGCCTTCACCGTTTAAATTTACGCCGTTAACACCTCCCACGCGCCGCCCTATTCAAACAATCCTTTTTCCACAAATCATCTCTCCAACTCAACAACTCTCTCAGCCAAATCCTGACCTAATCCCCTTACTTCATCACAATTCATCACTCCCTCAAGATTCTCATCAAGAAAAACAAGAACAAGATCATGTTTCTCTTCCTAATCCTATTATTCCCACCGCTAGTACTAGCAATAGCGCGGGGCTGAAACGACGCCAAAGCAATCAACAACTGGCTAGTTCCGCGAAAAGGAGAAAACTAAAGAGTGGGACAATACCACCACCGTTCCCTTGGGCTACTACAAAGCGCGCCACCGTGCACACACTCGACCACTTGCTATCCGAATTGAAACTCAAGACTATCTCAGGAACTCTTCAATGCAAATTCTGTGACTTTCAACAAGAAGTTCAAATCGATTTGGTTGAAAACTTCAACAAAGTAACAAAGTTTATCAAGGATAATATCGAAGATATGCGTGATCGTGCACCGGATGTATGGATGAATCCGGTGCTACAAAAATGCGAGAGTTGTGGAAAAGAAAAAGCAATGCAGCCATTGAGAACAGAGAAGAGAAACATCAATTGGTTATTCTTGCTGCTGAGTCAAACAATAGGGTGTTGCACTCTTGGTGGTTTGAAGTATTTCTGCAAACACAATGATATTCACAGAACAGGTGCCAAAGATCGATTGCTATATTCGACTTATTTCGGTTTATGCAAACAATTCCAGCCAAATTTCTATCCCTAGCTAGAGTACAAATTTTTTGTTTGTTTTCTTTATTGCAGTATTTGAAGTTTTTTATGTGTTAGGTTTTTCTGTTGAATTGATTCTTTTCATGTGTTGTGTTCATTGTTATTGACATATTGTTGCTTTGAATGTGGAGTATTAGTATCTTTGACTGTATGATATAAGTTTTTTATCATGCTTTTCATTAATCAAATAGATTGAAACTGTTTGTCAAAAAAATTGAAACTTATTGCATTAACTACCGGAGAAATTGTCACACTTTGATTAATATCGACAATTATCAGAGATTGTACGGGAAAAATTTTGTACTCTCTCAATTCCAAAAAGATCGAGAAAGTTGATTCTTGCACGCATGTCAATTCATAACTTTGACGGTTAATAGTAAAAATTATAAAAACTTGATATTTTGACAATAGTCATTGAGATGAATCTAACAAATATATGAATAGTACACTTAGTCAAACTGACCCAATCTTTTTAGACGGAGCGAGTACCTAATTATAAGTCGTTTTACATTACCAATGAATCATTTAATATATTTTTTTCTATTATACCCTTAACTATTCATATCTTTTTCTTCTTCTAATTGTTCAAGTTATCTTTTTAATACCATTAATAAAGGACAATTTTATAAATTAATTCATAATTTCTTTTTTCTATACACCATTAATTAAATTTCTTAATATACATAAAAATGTCAAAGTGACTTATATTGTAGTACAGATAGATTATATCAATTTACAATTCAAACTCGTACGAATTTTAGATTTGAAATTAAAATAAATCATGCTTTGAAGTAACTTTTTTGGTCTCTCCTCGCAATCGAAATTATCTTTGTTTACCTATTGTTTTTAACATGAACCTTTCCCATAAGACACATAATGAAAATCATAAAATAATGAAAACCATAAAATAAAGAGTGAAGACTCTTTTATCACGAGTGAATTTATTTTAACCCTTTTATCACATAATAATGTACACACAACAAAAAGAAAATTATCTGAAAAATAAAGTCTCGCTAGCATCAGTTAGTAGTAGGAGACTCATTCCATCCGGAGGAGCAGCTAGAAGAAAATAAGTATCAGGGTTATAGGCTTCAATCATGGCTAAGTAGTCCGCACATGCATTTTCCACTTGAAAAGTATGCATTAGTCTAACCTTCCAATCTCTATTGAGGAGCTCTTTAATATTATAATCGCTGCATAATGATGTCATTCATTAACATGTTCATAGATAATAGCTTAATCACAACTTTGAAATTAGAATAGCACCAAAGGACTTTTTTTTTTCGAAACTCGGTATCCGACCTAAGGATCGACTAATCTGAGGGAATCAATCCCATCATCCACTTACGGGGCCCCGTTTAAAGCCAAACTTAAACTATGGTACACTATCAATAATTCTACATGAGGGATATTCGAAAATCCTATATTACTAGTAAAACCATGTATCTTGCCCCATCAGAATTCCGAATCAAATCTCTGAGCTTGAGACATCTGGATTATCCATACTACTCCCGCCAACATTCAAAGATCATACTAATACCATTCTAGATTACCTATATTACCGATAATTGTTTGTTTCCCTTACTCTTACTTACCTGCATAAATATTTTTTTAAAAATAAACTGTATGCAAATTTATAAAATGAATAAATTTGTTTTATTAAAGTTATTGTTACACATATATTTTAATAATAAATTATGATAAATATTTCTCACCGATTTATTTATGTATGAATGAGAAATATATATATATATATATATATATATATATATATATATATATATATATATATATATATATATATGGATAAAAATTAATTGTCTCGTTGTCTAAAAAAAAACTATTTGTTAATTTTTATGTATTATTGATTAACATTTATCACGTGACGATTTAACTATCATTGACAAATATATATATATATATATATATATATATATATGTGTGTGTGTGTGTGTGTGTGTGTGCCGTAATTGTATTAATATATACTAATGTCTCGACGGGCACTTCCGTGTTTGTTCATCCGCCTTTTTTGTTTTGTTATTATTCCGTGTCAGTTATCGTAAATAGTAATTTATTTTAAATTGGATTTTTATTTAAATTAAGTTGTGTATTTTTAGTTTCAATTTCTCTCAAAATAAAAATTGCAATTTATGTGCATTGATCCACACCCAATGTTTTAAAAACCGGACCGGACATCGAACCGGCAAGGTCCCGGTTCACTGGTTCATTGGTCGAACCTCTAGGTCACTGGTCGAACCGCATGACTAAACCGGATAAACCGATTGAATAAACCGGTCACTATAACAATACTATATAGTTATTAAATCAGTAGAACCGGATGAATCGGACTCTAAAAAAATTGGCAGAGCAAACATAAATTGACAACTTCATGAAACAAAACAATAACTGATAAATTGAATTAATATGAAAGGAATTAACAGAGCATAATATGAAAGTAACAAACATAAACTGATAAAATTCTATGAAACAAAATAAACAAAGTATAGAATGAAACAAAATTATAATTAACTAAGATAATAATAAAAAAAATAAATAATGATAATAAAGCATAAATTCCAGAACTGATAAAATAAAAGAAATTGAAAAAATAGAACAAACAACGATTCTATTTCCTATTTTAATTGCTTTTTTTTTAAAAAAAAATATATTATAAACAAAACGACGTCGTTTACGCGTTTTTGGCAAAAAAAAATAAAATAAAAATAGGGGCATGCAATCAGACGGCCGGTTCACCGGTTTTTTCGGTTCCGAGCGGTTCTAAACAGTCTGATTACAACACCGATCCAACTAATGAACCAGACCGGCCAAGCTCAGGATCACGGTCCGACCGGCCGTTCCGGTCCGGTTTTTAAAACACTCACACCATAGATAAAGTAACACCTTGGATAACAGATAAATGATAGCAATATGAATTATGTAAGTTTGCTAATAAAAGTAAAATCAATAAAACGATTTCTTTTTTTTTTATAGTACGCACCAAATGAAACTTATAATACTTATATGTGTCAATAAAAAAAGTGGCAATAAAAAAAATCTACAAATAAAATTATTCTCTCTGTAAATTGGTATCGATTTCTTTGAGATTGTGCCCTTATTTCCGTTTGATGTTCCGCTGATTGTTGAATTCTTCTATTTTCCATTTTGATGTTGTACCTGAGTATTAAATTTAAGTAAACATATCAGGTGGTTTAGAATAAGATTTGAATATATATATATATAAAATTGACTAAAATTACATGAATCTATTAAGAAGTTATATCCGATAGAAAAATTGAATTACACCTAAAATAGAAAAATTATTTGTTTAAAAATTACACCTAAAATTGTACACAATCTTATGAAGAAAGCGGTGTTTTAAAAATCAGACCGGACCGACCGGTCGGACTGGTTGGACCGCGAACCGGAACTTGGCCGGTCTGGTTCATTAGTTGGATCGGTGATGTAATCAAACTGCCCGGAACCGGAAAAATCGGGTGAACCGACGGTCTGAGCGAACCGCCGATCTAATTGCATGCCTCTATTTTTAATATTTTTTTTAAAAAAATTAATTTATTTTTTTACTTAATTATAATTTTGTTTCATTCTATGATTTATCATCATTATTTGTTTTATTTTATTATCTTAGTTAATTATAATTTTGTTTCATTCTATGCTTTGTTTGTTTTGTTTCTTCGACTTTTATTAGTTTATGTTTGTTACTTTCATATTATGCTCTGATAATTTCTTTCATATTACTTCAATTTATTAGTTTTTGTTCTGTTTCATCAACTTATTTTGGGTTTTTATTTTGTACTATGTTATTATGTGTGATGACGATGTTTTGGTTTTGAACTTAACGAATGAAATTGGTGGAAATTATGATTTATGACATCTTCAATTTTCACAATTTTTAGGTGTTGGGATTTTTTTTAGAGTATGATTCATCCGATTTTACCAGTTTAATAACTATATAGTATTGTTATAGTAATCGGTTTGTTCAACTGGTTTATCCGGTTTAGTCATGCGGTTCGACCAGTGACCCCAGAGGTTCAACCAATGAACCAGTAAACCAGGACCTTGCCGGTTCGATGTTCGGTTCTGTTTTTATAACATTGGAAGAAA
The DNA here is from genome assembly GCA_954870985.1 of Trifolium fragiferum. Classification (NCBI taxonomy): domain Eukaryota; kingdom Viridiplantae; phylum Streptophyta; class Magnoliopsida; order Fabales; family Fabaceae; genus Trifolium; species Trifolium fragiferum. The sequence goes on along the minus strand of OX940793.1, from coordinate 51,134,807 downwards.
GTCATCGATCTAAGTCAAAAAATAATTTAACTATGAGTGAAGTGGAAGACAGATGTATCAGTGCCTAAACTCAACTATGGAAATGTGATAGTAGAAAACAATAAATTGTGCGTGGAAGACTGTAACAATACATGCTATTCAATTATATACATAGTTAATTATGTGTGATATATATCATTGGCTATGAGGCTATGTCTAAAAGACTAAAACAACAAATATCGTATCCTAATCGCTGCACCCCAACCTAATCGTAAATTTTGTATTTCCTCGTTGAAAAAAAAAAAGCTTTCAGCTTACCTTATTTGTTGTCGGTTGATGCACTTTATTGAAAAAAATAATGATGAAATATTGATAGTATTAAGAGGAGAATTAATTGATGCTGATAAATCATGAGTATCGTATATATACAGATGCGGTTACGGTTATTCAGTTATAATAAAAATATGCTTGTTAATTTTTTTTATAAGAATATGTTTGTTAATTGATAACTACTAAACTTCTTTATATATATATCAATAAGGGTATTTTGTTAATTTTTTATAAAAATATGTTTGTTAATTTTTTTTTTTTTTGTAAGAATTGTTAATTTTCTTTTGATAAAAATATGTTTGTTAATTGATAACTACTAAACTTTTTTTTTGTTGTGCTTAGTTATTAAGAAAAAATAATACATAGTACAAATATTTTTTTTTTGTGTAATAGTTATTTGTCAACATATACAAATATATTTGTAAAAAATAGTACAAATATTTAAATTTGTCAAAAAAAAAAATTGAATAGAATGAAGGGCAAAAGTGACAATAAAAAAAAAATCTACACGAAACTCGAAAGGGGCATTCTCTTTATATATATATATACACACACACCAATATACTTGACCAAAAAAATACAGTTTATAATTAAAAAAGAAATTAGAACAAATAAAAAGCAATAAAAAGACGTTAGAAATAGTATATTGGAATTCATATAAAAAAATGTATGTACAAATAACAAATATCGACACTACGAAGAAAAAAAAAACAAATATCAAATATTTGTTTTCGTGTGGATTATTATGAAATTATCAGATTTTGTTTTTGATAAATATCTGAATTTAGAGATGAAGTAACAAACTATTCTTCACACAAAAAACCCTTTTTTCAGTCACTTTATTACTAACTTCCGTTCCTTTTCTCACTCACTTGTCTACCCTTTTTTTCTCAGCTCTTGATGTCATTCCTGGACACTCACTCAATAAATTTCCGTGAAAATATATCAACATGATTAATTTGTCTTATTTTTTATTTTAGTTTTCTTCTATTCAATTAAACATTAATTGTAACATTTTAAGTAATGTAATGTTGTTTGTCTTCTCTTTATTTGTTTCTAATACTAACCTCTTTTCCTATCCTCACTCAACTGCTTTCCTTTTATTTCTCTTATACTCTTATTTTCTGACACCTAATAACCATTATTTTTTTAAATTTTTTTTACACATATATTTTTTTTATGGAGTATTGGTTAGTTAATGGACACAATTGAAGATAATATAGTGAGTGTATTAACTTTAAAATGTAAAATTCGTTTTTAATTTTTATGTATAACCAACAATCCCACATTAAAGGATACCATAACTCTATATATATGTATAAATATCAAGCATATCCAAAAACCTAATTTGTTATATAAATATCTTCCATCCTTCAAACCTTCAAACACACCAAAACCAAACTCCCTACTTTCTTTCTTCTTTCAGTTTCTTGCCTGAGCTTCACAACAAACAAAAAAACTCAAAGATGTTCAAATTCAACAATCATGAAATCGTTGATAAATCATGGCTTACACTCTCACTCCCATACTATCATCATGCTTCATGCTCTACACTTTCACAACCATCCTCATCCTCATCATCTTCACCATCATCATCACCATTGTCATTACCATCATCATCATCACCACCTCGGCCTTCACTGTTTAAATTTACGCCGTTAACACCTCCCACGCGCCGCCCTATTCAAACAATCCTTTTTCCACAAATCATCTCTCCAACTCAACAACTCTCTCAGCCAAATTCTAACTTAATCCCCTTACTTCATCACAAGTCATCACTCTCTCAAGATTCTCATCAAGAAAAACAAGAACAAGATCATGTTTCTCTTCCTAATCCTATTATTCCCACCGCTAGTACTAGCAATAGCGCGGTGCTGAAACGACGCCAAATCAATCAACAACCGTCTAGTTCCACGAAAAGGAGAAAACTAAAGAGTAGGACAATAGCACCACCGTTCCCTTGGGCGACTTCAAAGCGCGCCACTGTGCACACACTCGACCACTTGGTATCCGAATTAAAACTCAAGACTATCTCAGGAACTCTTCAATGCAAATTCTGTGACTTTCAACAAGAAGTTCAAATTGATTTGGTTGAAAACTTCAACAAAGTGACAAAGTTTATCAAGGATAATATCGAAGATATGCGTGATCGTGCACCGGATGTATGGATGAATCCAGTGCTACAAAAATGCGAGAGTTGTGGAAAAGAAAAAGCAATGCAGCCATTGAAAACCAAAAAGAGAAACATCAATTGGTTATTCTTGCTGCTGAGTCAAACAATAGGGTGTTGCACTCTTGGTGGTTTGAAGTATTTCTGCAAACAGAATGACATACACAGAACAGGTGCCAAAGATCGATTGCTATATTCGACTTATTTCGGATTATGCAAACAATTCCAACCAAACTTCTATCCGTAGAGTTCAATTTTTTTGTTTTTTTTTTCTTTATTACAGTATTCGAAGTTTTTTATGTGTTAATTAAGTTTTTTTCTTTTGAATTAATTATTTTCATGTGTTGATTGTGTTGTGTCCGTTGGTATTGACATATTGTTACTTAATATGGAGTATTAATTAGTATCTTTGATTATATAGTATAATAGTACGTATAAGTTTTTTGTTTTTGGTAATAGTACGTATAAGTTATTTATCATGCTTTTCATCAATCAAAGTAGATTGAAACTTATTCCATTAATTTCACTTTGTTTTCATTAATGTTAGGAGTTGCATTCCAAAATCCAAATGGTTCGACCAACCCATCTATTAGAGATTCGGGTTGTGTACAACCACACACATATGATTATATAACAATTTACAATTCAAACTTAATGCAGTGACTGCACACAATCGAAGTTACCATTGTTTACCTATTTGTTCTTACATGTACCTTTCCCACAAGATTATTCACAATCTCAATAATTGCAAAACTAGGAGGCTAGGACATAGTAGTATAATGTAAATCATAAAATAAAGAGTGTGAAGACCCTTTTTTCACGAGTGAATTTATTTAAGTTCCTGACAAAAGCAAAAGTTTTTTTTTAAGCAAGCTAAACTCATTTCATCAATGATAATAGCTGAAATACAACTTGGAGAATGATAAAAAAAATTTGGGGCTAGACTGAAATATAGACGTTCTAGCTAGGTTGTGAGCGACTCTATTAGCTTGCCGCCGAACTGATGTTATGTTGTAGTTAGCATTAACAGAGAGAATGGACTTACAAGTTGACAAAGTTGTATCTAGATCATTCTCATATCTATAATCATTAGTAATTGCATTAACTACCGTTAGACGTGTTGAATAAATAAATTGATTTTGGGTTTGTTAGTTTTTTGGGCCTTAGGAATTAAAAGTCCAAATATGTGTTGTAATAAGTCCAACTTCTAGAATCATATTCTAGAGAAATCCATGGAGCTCTCTAGAAGATAAGGATTAATGAAAAGTTTGGTGGAGTAGTTGAGAAAATTCTAGAGAGTAGTTTATAGCCATTAGATTAAGTTTGTGTTGGCAAAATCCTAGTCATTGATTTAGGAATGCCACTAGTATAAATAGATGTAATGTACTTGAGTTTTTATCAAGCAAAAAAAATTATAAACACTTAGTAATAAAAGTAGCATTCCCTTTCAAAAGTTTTCTATCATCTCCCAAATACTTAAACACTTTTCCACCTATTCAAAACTTCCTTCCAACAAAGTGGTATCAAGAGCTTGAAGATCCTCCTAAAGATGGCAAATAATGGTGTTCCCTTCCAAGTTCCAATGCTCACAAAGAGCAACTACGATAATTGGAGTCTAAGAATGGTAGCTCTCCTTGGTGCACATGATGTGTGGGAAGTAGTTGAGAAAGGCTTTGTTGACACGGAGAATGAAGGTACTCCATCTCAAACTCAAAAGGATAGTTTGAGAGACTCAAGGAAGAGAGACAAGAAGGCTCTCTGTCTAATCTATCAAGGAATAGATGAAGACACGTTTGAGATGGTCTCGGGAGCAAAGACGGCCAAAGAAGCATGGGAGAAACTTCGAACCTCTTACAAGGGAGCCGATCAAGTGAAGAAGGTACGTCTTCAAACACTAAGAGGAGAGTTTGAAGCTTTGCGTATGAAAGAAGGTGAGCTTATCTCCGATTACTTCTCAAGAGTTTTGACGGTTACTAATAACCTAAAAAGAAACGGAGAGAAGTTTGATGATGTAAGAATCATGGAGAAAATTATTAGATCGGTAGATCCAAAGTTTGAGCATATTGTCACCGTCATCGAAGAGACAAAGGATTTGGAGGACATGACAATGGAGCAACTTCTTGGGTCGTTGCAAGCTTATGAAGAAAAGAAAAAGAAGAAGGAAGATATCGAGGAGCAAGTACTCAAGACACGAGTCGTTTCACCTAAAGAAGAGCATGGTCGAAGCAACCAAATACGAGGTGGCGGTTGAGAACGTGGACGCGGTCGTGGATATGGATGCGGACGAGGTTGGAGGCCTAATGATGATAACAACCATAGAGGAGAAATTTCATCAAGAGGTCGTGGGAGAGGAGCTAAAAAACAAAGGTATGATAAGTCACGGGTCAAATGCTACAACTGTGAGAAATTTGAATGTAGAGCTCCTAACAATCATAGAGTTGAAGAGAAGGCCAACTATGTTGAAGAAATAAGCCAAGAAGACGGGACACTATTGTTGGCGCACAAAGACAATGAAAGAGGTGGAGATAATCAATGGTACCTTGACAGCGGTGCAAGCAACCATATGTGTGGGCGAAAAAGCATGTTCGTAGAGCTAGATGAATCGGTGAATGAGAACGTGGCTTTTGGAGATAATCAAAAGTGGTGGTGAAAGGTAAAGGAAAAATTCTCATCCGATTGAAGAATGGAGATCATCAATTCATTTCCAATGTTTACTATGTGCCAAACATGAAGAGCAACATCTTAAGTCTAGGACAACTTTTAGAGAAAGGTTATGACATTCAATTAAAGGATAATAACCTTTCAATAAGAGATGATTTAAGCAAAGTCATTGCTAAGGTGCCCATGTCAAGAAATAGAATGTTTGTGCTCAACATTCAAAACGATGTCGCGCAATGTCTCAAGATGTGTTACAAAGAGGAGTCATGGCTTTGGCATCTTCGATTTGGACATCTCAATTTTGGAGGATTAGAGTTGCTCTCTAAGAAGGAAATGGTTAGGGGATTGCCTTACATCAACCATCCCAATCAAGTATGTGAAGGATGTCTACTTGGAAAGTAATTCAAAATGAGCTTTCCTAAGGAGTCAAGCTCAAGAGCACAAAAGCCGTTGGAGCTCATACACACGGATGTGTGCGGTCCGATCAAACCAAGATCACTTGGTAAGAGTAACCACTTCCTTCTCTTTATCGACGATTATTCCAGAAAAAACATGGGTGTACTTTTTGAAGGAAAAATCAGAAGTGTTCGAGAACTTCAAAAAGTTTAAAGCCCAGGTTGAGAAGGAAAGTGGTCTTATGATCAAAGCCATGAGATCCGACCGAGGAGGAGAGTTCACTTCTAAGGAGTTCCTGAAGTATTGTGAAGACAACGGCATTCGGCGACAACTGACAGTGCCAAGATCCCCCCAACAAAATGGAGTAGCTGAGAGAAAGAATAGAACAATCCTTGAGATGGCGAGAAGCATGCTAAAGAGCAAAAGGCTACCAAAGGAACTGTGGGCAGAAGCTGTTGCGTGCGCAGTCTATCTATCAAACCGATCTCCAACAAGAAGTGTATTGGGAAAAACATCACAAGAAGCCTGGAGTGGAAGAAAGCCTGGAATTTCCCATCTAAGAGTCTTTGGAAGCATCGCTCACGCTCATGTAACAGATGAGAAAAGAAGCAAACTGGATGACAAAAGCGAAAAATACATCTTCATTGGTTACGACAGCAACTCCAAAGGTTACAAGCTCTATAGTCCTAATACGGGGAAGACTATCATCAGCCGAAATGTCGTCTTCGATGAAGAAGGAGAATGGGATTGGAGATCGAGTAACGAAGACTACAATTTCTTCCGACAATTTGAAGAAGATGTTGTAGAACCAGAGGAACCAAGAGAAGATCATGATACCCCGCCGAATTCACCGACCCCGAGTTCAGAAGAAGGAGAAAGTTCAAGTGAAAGGACTCCACACTTTAGAAGTTTGCAAGAGATTTACGAGGCAACCGAAAATCAAGACAATCTTACTCTATTTTGTCTATTTGCGGATTGTGAGCCCATGAACTTTCAAGAAGCATTCGAGAAGACGTATTGGAGAACTGCCATGGATGAAGAAATCAAGGCGATAAAGAAGAATGAAACATGGGAGTTAGCTTCACTTCCAAAAGGTCACAAAGCGATCGGTGTGAAGTGGGTGTATAAAGCAAAGAAGAACTCTAAAGGAGAAGTTGAAAGATACAAGGCAAGGGTGGCAAAAGGATACAGTCAAAGAGCTGGCATCGACTATGATGAAGTAGTTTCTTTTTAATTTATTTCTTCTAAAAGACAAAGGTCATACTACTATCTCACAACACGATCCCTACGTAGTATGAATGTATGGGGAAAAAACCCTTACCTTAGCCGCTTTCCTTCCAAGCACAATACTAGCCTAAACTCACAGCTACAATGCACACACGATATCTCTTGCTCCAAAATTCTTTTCGACGGTTAAAGAAAACGCGGTTGAAATTCTTAAGACTTCCATACAAGAGGCCGAAAATGAAAGAGTATGAAACCAGCATGAGAATTGACAAGTTAAGAACAATCGTTTTTCATGAATTGAGATTTGTAAAGCATGGATATTTTAGAGGACATAATCGCATGAATGGAAGGCAGTTGACTCAATGGGGTTTTCAAATGGCTTAGGATCATGCATACATATTGTGATAGGCAATTTATGATACCATAAATATAATATAATAAATAATAAATATAATAGTGATAGTAGGAAGATTATTAGCAAGCCATCAGTTACAACTTGCAAGCCAAGTATATCCAATTTTGACCGTAAGCATACAATGCCCTATTCAATTGTGATTATAGCATGGTTCATGTTCAAGCAGTATACATTTTGTTTCAATTATCATAAAGGCATATTAATACATAAAATTTCAACGTACAAGTTTGGTTTTGAAAACTAAGTAATGATCAATAATTATAATAATAAGCATGATATTCTAATAATTGAAATAGGAATTGGCTCTTGTATCATGTCTATCTATATTAATTATCTCTTTCCCTAAACAAAACCCACCACCTCAACTAATCAATTAAAATAATTGAATTAAATCAATAATTAGAATAAATAAAATCATAATTTCTAATTAAATAATAATTGAGGGTCTTACAGTACTAACTCCCTTAAAAAAAGTTTCGTTCTCGAAACTAGAAAATAAAAAGATAGATTAGATAGAACACACTCATTATATAAAATCATAGGATAAGAAAATTACTTTCTAAAAATTGAAGTTAAAATAGTCTAACTTGTAAATAGAATAAAATATTTATTTATACATAAATAAAATTTCGGGGTCTTAAAGTGGAGGGAGGTAGGCTTCACAAGGGAGGGCGAAGAGGGTCCTCATGGTGGAGGGGGATAGCCCGGATTAGGGAGGGAGGGGACAGATGGTTTGAGAGGCATGTTTCTAGAAAGGTGGGGGATGGGTCTGACACTTTTTCTGGACTAATCCCTGGGTGGACGAGATACCCTTGTGTGTGCGTTTTGGTGGTCTGTTTGACTTAGCGGAGACCAAACGGTGTATGGTGGATGAAATGTTCTCGTTAGGGTGGGGGCAGATGGGGAGGCTTGGGTGTGGCGTAGGCTGTTGAGGGGATGAGAGGAGGAGGAGTTGAGGGAGTGTCAGTTGTTGTTGCTTACCCTTTCTTTGCAGGACCAACATACTGATAGGTGGCATTGGCAGTCTGACCCTGATAGGGGATACACTGTCCGAGGTGCATATCAGCTCTTAACGTCCCAGGCTTCGGTTTCTATGGATGACGTATGCAGTCTCATTTGGCACCCTCAGGTTCCGTTGAAGGTCTCCATCTTTTCGTGGCGTCTACTGCGTGACAGGTTGCCCACCAAAGACAACCTGGTCACTCGAGGCATCTTATCTACTGCAGACCATTTCTCTCATGTGGTACTTTCGGTTCTCTCTGGGCATTAGTGCGCTCGTGGATTGACATTCCGGTGGTGGAGTTCACTTCCTTACGTGATCACTTCGTCCAGTTTACATATTCAGCAGGTGTTTCTCGGTCGAGACGTTCCTTTTTGCAGCTTATCTGGCTGGCGTGCGTGCGTGTGGGTTGTGTGGACAGAGAGAAATCGCAGGTTGTTCTGTGGCTCAGCTTGCCCTACTTCTCAGCCGTTGGACAAGATCAAACTCTTTTCTTTTAGGTGGTTGAAGGCGACAAGTGTTACTTTAGCTTCTAACTGCCATAACTGGTGGCCTTGTCATGTGCCCTGTTTGGGGCTTGTATGATTTGTCCTTTGAGATTCCATTATGTATTTTTGTATGACTCTTTTGTAGACGTTGGTAGTCGACCTTGGCACACCTTGTGCTAGAGCGATTGTTTTATATCATATATTTCATTTTGGCTTGTTCAAAAAAAAAACATTGTATCAAAATAAATCTCATTTATATAACTAGTAATGATAAAAATAAGCTAATATGAATATCTATATAAAAATAAATTATAAAAGAAGGTAAGTTTTATGAAATTTTACAGTAAAATTCTCCGAAAAGTTGTTTTTTTCTTCTCTTTTTTAAAATTGATTTGAGATTTTCTGTTTTTTTAAACACTTTTTTCTGTTGCTGTCTGTTGTAGTCTGTTACGTTGCAAAAAAACGACAATGGATTGTGGTTTCGTTGCGGCGTTACGTGTGATTTACATTCACACTACAATTGCGGTCTGATGCGGTTGCACTGCATTCCGCATCCGCAATATTGCGGCCACATCTTGTGATGCGGTCCGCAATTTAAAACCTTGATCATGCTCTTCTAGAAGATGAAGAACAAGATGCATATGCATCGTATCTCTCCAACTCAACAACACTCTGAGTCAAATGCATATGTATCTTATTCATTGTCTTCTTGAAGAGGGAGATAGCAGTCAATATACTTAACCAAAAGCCAAGTCTTGAGTAAGTATTAGTAGTAAGATGAAATTGAAAATAAGTTAGTAAACATTAATTGTTAGGTTATAGAAGTAATCGGACAATTAGTGCTGCGGGAGAAGTTTAAGAATGTGAAAAGGTAAGGGAGTCACTCGATAAGTATAATGTGTTGTGAATTATTATTAGTGATGATTGTGACATGTTTTCCCCCCTTTGTTTTTAGATTTTTTTTTTTTTTTGAGTTGTTTCTCTCTGTTTCTCCGTTTGTTAATGATAATAACATTGCCTGTTTATTTTTGTATGAATATGATTAAATTTACCATTGAAATATTACCAAAGCATGTTCTTTATGAATTAAAGATGATTTTCATTTGTTCATCAGTTCATGAAGGATCCTAGCAAAATTATTCTCAAATGTTTAGATTCAAGTATAAATATTTAACAGTTTTCACTTACTGAATGAAAAAAACAATGTATTTACTACTAACTTTGTCCCAAAATATAATAGCTAGTTTGACTACTGTATGTATGTCAATGTACAATTTTAATCACTAATATTTTTAATTCTTTATTGGTAAAAATTATAAAACTTGATATTTTGAAAATATTCATCAAAATAAATCAAACAAATCATATATGCTAATATTTATATCTATATATTATTAAAAAATATGATCAAAGCAACATAACTGAATAATATCATGCATTCCAATTTTTCCGCAAAATACACAAAAGCAAATTCTAACAACTTAAGAGACATAAGTAAAGTTAGCAAAACAAAATATTCCTCCCACATCTCAAATTCAAATTACCGAATTGTTTGTCTTTAGGGGAAATTCATTAATCAATTAAATCATTCACTTGGTTAATTTTTTTTCTAAATTAATCAAATAATATTCTAAAAATATTATAATGAATTCTGAAAGTATTTTTTATTGAAATAAAATAATAAATATGACAAAATTAATTAAGATATGTTAATGTTTCAAATAAGTAGAACAATTTTATTTGTTTTGTATGAAATTCTAAATTTATATTAATATGTCTAATATTATAATAAAAACTACTAGGGCCCCATTCCCCTAGGAATCAGAGGGTGAAAACAAAATAAAAATATATGAAAGATTTATTTATATTTTAGATCACTAAAAATATTTCATTTTATTTTATATTGGTGTCTAACTTATAGAAATTTGATATATTTCTATTTAACATCTTCTAAAAATTTAAAGAATACTGTTATTACATCTATTTTTAAATCACCTATCATTCCGTTATTTCTTTTTTTGGTAGAATAATATCTCCAAAATCTTAATTATTAATATTTTGTTTTCTAATATATATCAAAGTTTATTTTTGCAAAAAATAAAAATAAATATTAACCATAAAAATGTGACACTAAAAGCATGAGGCCATTAATCTCTCTTCATATTATGGCAAAATTTAAAAAAGTAAAAATGTGTCAAACTCCAATCAATAGACTTGTATGTGCTATTTATTAAAAAAAACTTGTATGTGCAATAAGTACAACTTAATTGATAGCTATATTACGTTGATATCCCGTGTTTGAGTTTGAATTTGAGATTTCACATTTTTTTACATTTAAAATGTGTAAGTCTAGTTACTTAGCAACTGGGTTAAAAAAAAACTTAACATAAAATAATGTTTTATCAAACTAATATAATAAAGGTCTTTAAAAGGATAAATTATATGACAAAAAAATTGTTTTCTTTTAACTCCATCCATTTCTTAGAAATAAAAGGTCTTTGTAATTCAAAGTTCGAAAAAGACATAATGAAATATGTCAATATTTGTTACCATAATAAAATAATAAATATGATGAAATTAATTAAGATTTATTTATGTTTTAAATCACTAAAACAATTTTATTTTGTTTTATATGAGATTCTACATTTTTTTTAATAATATGTCTAATATGAACATCTTAAAAATAAAAAATATATAATATATATTCGGTTAAAAAATATAATATTTATTCAAATTTACTAGAAATAGAATTCCACGTTTGAACCAAGTGCTTATTATATATATGTATTGGTAGCTACTTTCTCAACCCACGCGGTTATCTCATATTTTTTTCTCTCTATAGTTTTATTATTCGGTAGCAAAGGATGGGTAACAAAAAGCAGGTAAATGATTCCTACTACTTTAAAATGATTATTGATTTAATTTGTATAGACTGATGATGTAAAATAATTTTACATATTTATGTAATAGAATCACAACATGTAGTAAACTTATAAAACTGACACAATAATATGATTTAATTGGATGCATATATAAAAAATTTATTACATCGTCGATGCACAGTAATTAATGTCAATAAATTATTGATATAAGTTATTGGCTTTGTTTTCTTTGTAGCACTGTACTTTGAAGGTTAATATCAACTGTTGCAATGATTGTGAAGTGAAAGTATACGAAACGCTGTTGAAAATTCATGGTATATTTCTCTTTGCTTTATTAATTTTTCGGTCTTATATGAATTATTGGTTTTTTTAATTATAATTTATTGTTTTGAAACAATTGTTTATACTTATATTACATTGTTTTAATAATATTTTTAATACAACTTATTAGTTTAATTTAATATACTTATATCACCACCCAAAAAACTTTTAATATACTTATATGTTTCAAACATATATAATTGATCATTATGATTTCGTAATATTTACTTTTAATATATCATAGGTAATATTTTGCATCAAATATACTATTTTATTGTGTATTTCAAATATTAATATTGTGTATTTGTAACTCACATTAAATTGCATCAAATAAAAAATTGATTACTAGTTATTGAAAAGTGAACCGAAGCATGACTAATTTTATTTTTGAATGCAACCCTAAAAATGAATGTATTTTATTGATGATGTATTAAAATCAAACTCTTAAATTTTATGAAGTGTAACAATAATGAACTCATAAAAATATAGATTTCTTCAAAGTGACTAGTTCTATAAAAAAAAGGTTTAACTTACTTTTGGTCTTCGTATTTTATAATACTCATAAAAATAGTTCTCCGAGATTAAAATCAAACTATTTAATCTCTCAATGTTTTCATTTATTGCTATTATGGTCATTGCACGGAGTACAAATACTTAAATTTGATAATTTTTATTCTTATTAAATATGATTATTAGTGTTTTTTTTAATATACAAGATAATAGAAAAGAATTTTCTTTAATTTTAGCGGGTTGGATTAAATTGCTTGATTTTGTTATTTGTTGTTAATTTATAATGGATTTTTTTTTTGTTGTCTAGGAGTGGACGATGTGAGTTTAGACTTAGTTCAAGACCAAGTAATTGTAGTTGGTGATGTGGATCCAAAGAAACTGATAAGAAAGCTAGATAAGCTGGGGATGCCTGCTGAGATAATTAGTACCCAAAAAGGTGGAAATGAAATTGAGGTTAACAATGATGGGAGAAAGAAAGGTGGTTTTCTAGGTAAAGTTTTAGGCTTTGGAAAAAAGAGTAGGAATAGAGGAGAAGGATCTTCTTCTCATGTCCCTACTACTAATCATCATGGTGATGATAGTAATGGAAATGAAGATATGGGTGAAATGCAACCTTCTTCACCTTCTTCAATTTCTCCATCTCATGTCTCTACTACTCCTCATGATGGATATGGATATGAAAATATAGGTCAAATGCAACCTTTTTCACCTTCTTCATCTCATGTCTCTACTACTCCTCATTATGGGTATGGGTATGGATATGAAAATATGGGTCAAATGCAATCTTTTTCACCTTCTTCATCTCATGTCTCTACTACTCCTCATTATGGGTATGGGTATGGATATGGATATGAAAATATGGGTCAAATGCAACCTTATTCACCTTCTTCATCTCATGTCTCTACTACTCCTCATCATGGATATGGATATGATGGATATGAAAATATGGGTCAACAACAATATGGATATGAAAATATGGGTCAACAACAACAAGAAGGGATGCATATGCCAATGCAACCTTCTTCATATGATCAACAACATTACATGGATATGATGAATCAACAACTAGGAAATATGAACATCTATCCACCTAATACATATGGTGAACAATATCCATCCATGAATCACATGTCACCCCCACCATCTCATCCCAATTATGGTGGACAATATCCATCCATGGATCCTACGCACGATGAGAACGCTGAGGGATATTGGATCATGTGAAAATTATCATTCATCCTTAGTTATAAATAAAACTCTATTTTTTATATTGATTGAATAACTGGTCTATAAAATATATTTGGTCTATATTATAGACTAAATACACCAGTTTTTCAATAAACATATATTATTCAATGAATATAAAAAATAAAGTTTTATTTATAATTAATACTTAAAGAAATATTATATTAAATAAGTAGTAACAACTTTAAGTATTTAGAATTATCTATTAGATATTTTTATTGTTTTTTGTTTGGAGTTTGTTTCAGTTGGTTGTTTTCATTATTATTAATATTTTCATTATTATTATTATTATTATTATTAAACATTATCAAATATTAATATCATTGTTTTCCGTTTAGAGATTGTTTTAATTAGAGGTTGTTGTTGTTGTTGTTATTATTATCCCGCCGTTCATTTTTAAGTGTTATTTTTTGACCATGTGCACTATTCATATAATCAACTTTGACCAAATTTTATTAATATATAAAATAAATATTAACATCTTTTATAAAAGTCTTGATTGAATACCACAAGAATGTTTTATAATAAAAAAGTCTTTTAAAATCCTTTGAAATTTTAATCCAATACAAAATATATAGTTAAACTATTTTTATAAATGAAAAATAAAAAATGTGATAAGTATAATCACATATAGATATTAATTTAAAATATGTATATATTTAATATAAGTATATGTATAAAAATAAAAATAAAAAATAGTTTGGAAATACGAGATTTTTCATTGATTTATATCGTAGTTTTGTTGTTTATATTTTAATATAATAGATCTCTTTTGATATTTTTTAAGTTTAAAGGGATGCATCATATAATGTTTTAATAGTGTAATATCTGAGATTTTTTTTTATATGATTTGCAATTGTATAGTCACGTGTCACTTTTTTTTAGATATCCCTTATTTAAAAATTACGTGATGTCGTTTTTTAAAAATTATGAATCAAATATCGTAACTGTTTATTCTTTTCTATGCAATTTAAGGTACTAAATAGTTTTTATACTTCTCTCACGTTCTTTTAAAGTTTCTGCTCACATGTTCACTTGGTGGAATTTTATCCAGCCTTTATTAGATATACAATATTTAGAAGAAAAAAAATGTTTGCAAGAAAAAAATCACATTTTAGATACATTCTCTCTTATATTATTGACTAGATACATCAATATAAGAGAGAATTCAGTTTTTTGATAGACTACTCCTCTTATCCTATAGACTATATTATTGACTAGATACATCAATTTTTTAATGTATCAAAAAACTGAATTCTCTCTTATATTAAGGACTAGAGGGAGTATGTAACATCCTATAGAGTTCTTTGTATTTTAACTCCAACATGCATCATTATAGTGAAATGTGCCAACAAGTATATTCCTTTCATGTTAAAAAAAATATATCCATTTCATCCTTCTTGCAAAAAGGTGTACGTTTATTGATATAATCTTTGTTTGTCTACTTTTCTAACTTTCTTTTATTTTTCAATGTGGATATTATAATTTTTTTCATGTGAATTTGGAGAAGAGAGTAAAAGAGGCTTTTAATTTTATCTTTGTTGCATCCTTAATATTCGGGAAGTCTATGAAATATGATAGCTCGTGTAAGTATTTATCTTTAAGTGTATTTCATGAGTACTAAAATTGTTGGCTTTTCTTTTTAGATAACAAATTTGCGATACAAATCAATAAAAATCTCATATTACTAAACAACGGCCTTTTTATTTTTAGCATACAATAATATTAAATATAATCATGTTTTAAAATGGTATACATCAATCATTTAACTATATATATATATATATATATATATATATATATATATATATATATATATATATATATATATAATTATTATTATTATTTTTATTTGTGAAAATATTTTAAGTATATATTTGATCGAACCCGTGCAAGCATTTTGCCTATGTGGCATCTTTGAGAAAACTCAGTATTTCTATTGTTTATTAAATCTAAAATAAAATTTATTAAATCTAAAAAAGCTTTCTACCCTCTCTTAATTTCTATTTAATCTAATAAAGTGGCTAAAATTTAAGTTACAAAAGAAAATATTAGTGTTAATTCTAAAAAAACTTAAACAATCAATATATAATAATGGTCCTTCATAATACTAATAGTGTTAATTCTAAAGAAAAAAGATTAAACATAATTGATACCTTAGATGTTGATGTGATGAAGGCTAAAGTTCAATGACAAATTAATAAATAGGAAGCAACACATAACATAAATTAATAGTGTTAATATTAATGAAAAAAATTAAATTATAAAAAGAAAATGAATAGATGTTTGTGCTCCTTCATCTTATCATCTCAAAGTATGTTAAATTAAGACTTGGTAATTGTAATAATATATTGGGTTAATAGGTCTTTACCCCCTGAAAAGTATGCGAGTTTTGTTTTCCCCCTGTAATGATTCTTTTGAGATTACCCCCTGTAATTTTTTTTTTTATTTTTTTCGTAGTGTATTTAGGTTGTTATGGTTGATTGAAATTCCATGACTCAAAAAATTCCAGCTAATAGATATACACTCATACAATACAATTTAAGAATATAAATGAGCCGACAAGGAGATTTTATCATATACTCCCTCCGTCTCAAAATGATTGAGTCAGTTGAGTGAGTCACGCATGTCAATGCATAACTTTGACGATTAATATTTTTAATTGTACAATAGTAAAAATTATAAAAATTTGATATTTTGAAAATATTCGTCGAGATGAATCCAACAACATCCCATATGCTAATATTTGTTTTAATATAATGGTAGAAAAATAGAGTCAAAGTAAGATATGTGAATAATGCATTTAGTCAAATTGGCTCAATCAAATTGGGACGGAGGAGTATATATTGAGACTTTTGCAAGTAGAATCATACATGTTAGTTGTTCATATAGTAGGTCTTATTTTGCGTGTTTGACAATTGAAAATATATTTTTTATTTCAATTCATTTTCTCCATGCTAAAATGTATGTAATTTTGCATTAACTACCGTTAGACGATCACTTTCAAAGATGACCCTCTCAAAACCATTTGTCGTAGCCATTAACAAAACATGCTTCAAAGCAGAGGCTTCACATTCAGCTGTTGTTACTTCAAAGGGAACAACCATGGTATGAGCTTGGACAAGAGAGTCATGATCGTAACAGAAGCAAATACCAATACCAAAGTTACCTTTACTAGTGAAAATAGCACCGTCTAAATTGCATTTGAGCCAATTTTCTTTCGGCATTTCCCACATGTGCAACTGCAATGGTGATTGTGGTGCGGCAAGGACGGAACAACAAAGTTTGTAGTCTCCAATCAAGTCAGTCGCGAGCCTGCAAGTTCTGATCTTGGAGGGTTGTATGTGCTCCCAAAGACATTCATTACGCGTTCTCCATATGCTCCAAAGGACCAGAACCATACGCGCTTGCAATTCGAAATCAAGAATATGAAAAATAATAGAGGAAAAGCTGCCACCAGAAGATTTTCTTTTGTAAAGCCACCAATGTCAAAATAAATTCAGCAAAACCGTATAAAAATAAAAGTTTTTTATAAGATTATTTTTATGTGAACTACGAATGCGTGCTGGAAAATATAATTGTTTGTTTCCCTTCCTCTTATTTACAAGGATAAATATTTTTAAAATATAAATTGTATATAAATTTATTAGATTAAAAAATTTGTTTTATTAAAGTTAGTATTGTGTATATCTTAATAATAAATTATAATTAAAAGTGACAAATATTTATTCAATTTTTTATGTATGAGTGATAAATATTTTTCCCTTGTTTATATTTATCGATAAAAACAAATTGTCTCGTTATCTAAAAAAATCATTTGTTAATTTTTTATGTATTACTCTCTCCGCCCCTTTTTGTTTGTTGTTTGAAAAAAAAAAGTCAAATTACGAAAGTGTATTTTTGCACTTGATTTTCCTGTTATACCCTTTTTTAGGAATATATTATGCTCTAATTTTAATCCATACAAAAGTTCCTATTATTTTCCACACACTTTATCTTTCCAAAAAATTCATATTTCAATAAACATGCAAGGAAAAAAAAAGAACAAAACAAAAACAATAAAAATATTATATGAAGAAATTTAGTAAAAAAAAGATACAATAAAAAGATTATATAAAGTAGTTTAGTAAAAAAATACAATAAAAAGATTATATAAAATTTAGTCAATAAAAAAAATAGGAAGGAGGGTATAATAGACAAAATATAATCTTAAATTATCAAAAGATTCAAAACAACAAACAATTTGAAGCAATTTATTTTTTCTAAAACAACAAACAAAAAGGAATGGAGGGAGTAGTAGTGATCAACACTTTGTCGCATGACATTTTAACTATCAATTACAAATATTTATGTAGTAATTGTTTGTAAATATATTTATCAATACACTTTTCTGAGTATAATTTTTTTTTATGATAAAAAACTTAGTAGAATTGAACTACTGTATTAAAAAATAAAGATTAAATTGAATAGCATAAAAAAAATATATTGAATAAAAAACTACATTTAAAAGTAGAAGATTTAAAATATTATTAAAAATTGATGACCAAAAAATAAGTTTTTTTAGTAATAATTCTTTTAATATATTACTTTTTGTTTCTATCTTTTTATTCTTAATTTTTTATTATAGACATAATCTTTTTTATATAAGTTGGCCTAATTTTTTTCTCCACTTTTTTCTTTTATTAGATTCTTTCGGATTTTTTTATTTATTATAACTTTTTTTATATATAAGTTGTTAGTATATATTAGATTGATTTAATATTTTTGATGCGCATTTCCATTGCTATATTTTTGTTGCTATTTTTTTTTTAACAACATATTAATCTTTTTCTTTTATTTCGTATTAAACTTTTAGGAGAATTTTAATTTACTCTTTCATAATCTGATGATATTTACTCTTCAACCAACGAGAACAAGTCATTTGTATGTGATCCCCACAAGTTTGTTATAATTAATTGTGGGAACCACATACAAATCTACTTATATGAATTGTTCTCATTGGTTGAAGGGTAAATGCCTTCAAATTATGAAAGGGTAAGTAGTCACCAAATTTTTATTGTTTTGGCATAATCTTCTTTGTTTTATTTTTTATAAAAATATGTTACATGTTATCTTTCATATCTTTATAGGTAAAATTACAGGTAGAAGATGTACAAAAAAAAAAAAATTTACAGGTAGAAGATTTAAAATATTATTAAAATTGAAAATGACAAATTAGCTACATTAGTAAGAATTACTTTTAATATATTGTTAGTTCGATGAGGAGTTGAGGACAAATTAGATTTTTTTTAGTATTAGTTCTTTGTAGATTTCTTTCAACTAAATTTTTTTTTTTATCTATTTTTTTTACCTTTAGAGGTAAAGTTACATTTAAGGGTAGAAGATTTGAAATATTATTAAATTAAAAATTGATGAGAACAAATTAGGCTTTTTCATTGTAAATTTTTTTAATATATTATTTTTTTTGTTCTTAATCTTTTATTGTAAACATAATTTTTATATATATATATATATATAAGTTGACATAATTTCTCGGTGCCTTGAATAGATAACTATTAACTAAAATCCTTAATTCAAGGATAGCTCACTCTTTATAAATATAACTCTAACAACCATTCTCATCATCACATTCACATCCTTTTAATCCAAATTAAAATATTCTATGATTCAAAGATGATAAATCATATGATCGTTCATGCTCTACTAGAAGGTGAAGAACAAGATGCATTTGCATCATATCTCTCCAACTCAACAACAGTCAAATGCATCTTAACCTTTCTTCATTGTCTTCTTGAAGAGGGAGTTAGCGGTCAATATACTTAACCAAAATCCAAGTCTTGAGTAAGTATTAGGAGTAAGATGAAATTGAAAATAAGTTAGTAAACATTAATTGTTAGGTTATAGAAGTAATCGGACAAATAGTGCTGCGGGAGAAGTTTAAGAATGTGAAACGGTAAGGGAGTCACTCGATAAGTATAATGTATTATGAATTATTATTAGTGATGATTGTGACATGTTTTTTCCCCTTTGTTTTTAGATTTTTGTTTTTGAGTTGTTTCTCTCTATTTCTCCGTTTGTTAATGATAGTAACATTGCCTGTTTATTTTTGTATGAATATGATTAAATCATCATTGAAATATTACCAAGCATGTTCTTTATGAATTAAAAATAATTTTCATTCGTTCATCAGTTCATGAAGGATCGTAGCAAAATTATTCTCAAATGTTTAGATTCAAGTATAAATATTTAACAGTTTTCACTTACCGAATGAAAAAAACAATGTATTTACTACTATCTCCCTAGTTTGAATAGGGTACTTAGAGCATCCACATCCATGCTACCCACAAGAGTGGTATAAATGAGTTCCACATAATATTTTATACTTTCCAACTATTTATACCACTCAACCATATTTTTTAAATATTCATACCACTCATCCAAAACTCTAACATGGATCCCACAAATTTACATTATAATTCTAATTTAATAAATGTCATGCTGAAATTTCATTTTTTACTAATATTTTAATGCCACAAAACCTTTTGAAAAAGAAAAGTAAATTCTAAGCACCGTGTCCATGAAAAGAAACGGTGGTATTGTATTACCCAAGGTAGTTAAAATCGGACCGGACCGGCCGGTTCAACCGGGAACCGAACTGACATCCGGTCTAAGCAGGCCATAAAACCTCTCCGTGTGCAAACCGGAATTGGAACCGGAAAACCGGCACTAAACCGGTGATAACTGGTAAACTGGAGGTCCATGCGGTTTTCACGGTTCACAGGAAAATACAGTCTGTAATGTACAACTGCCGTGAAAAGTTAAAACACGAAAATTTTAATACTGTATTGGGAACCGGCAAGTAAAGCACTTATAAGTTATGATTTATTATCAAAAGCATATACTGCCACGGGCCCACATGTGCAACTGCTGAATGTTCACTTGGGTACAGAGTATATATCATTTATTTATAGTCAATTTCCTCTTCAAAGTTTTTAACTTCTCCAATGTGGGACTTGAAACCGGTGGAAACTTCTTTATACTCCAATATTGTCTTCTCAAAACTAAATTTGTGTTTGTGTTTCTTCTAAGACATCTACGTGACCCAAAGATTTCTCGATAAACTTTCTATGTTATACTTATATAAAAAACAATGTATTTACTACTACCTCCCTAGTTCGAATAGGGTAATTAGAGCATCCACATCCATGCTACCCAAAAGAGTGGTATAAATGAGTCCCACATAATATTTTATACTTTCAAACTATTTATACCACTCAACCATATTTTCTAAATATCCATACCACTCATCCAAAACTCTAACATGGATCCCACAAATTTACATTATAATTCTAATTTAATAAATGTCATGCTGAAATTTCATTTTTTACTATTATTTTAATGCCACAAAACCTTTTGAAAAAGAAAAGTAAATTCTAAGCACCGTGTCCATGAAAAGAAACGGTGGTATTGTATTACCCAAGGTAGTTAAAATCGGACCGGACCGGCCGGTTCGACCGGGAACCGAACTGACATCCGGTCTAAGCAGGCCATAAAACCTCTCCGTGTGCAAACCGGAATTGGAACCGGAAAATCGGCACTAAACCGGTGATAACTGGTAAACCGGAGGTCCATGCGGTTTTCACGGTTCACAGGAAAATACAGTCTGTAATGTACAACTGCCGTGAAAAGTTAAAACACAAAAATTTTAATACTGTATTGGGAACCGGCAAGTAAAGCACTTATAAGTTATGATTTATTATCAAAAGCATATACTGCCACGGGCCCACATGTGCAACTGCTGAATGTTCACTTGGGTACAGAGTATATATCACTTATTTATAGTCAATTTACTCTTCAAAGTTTTTAACTTCTCCAATGTGGGACTTGAAACCGGTGGAAACTTCTTTATACTACTATATTGTCTTCTCAAAACTAAATTTGTGTTTGTGTTTCTTCTAAGACATCTACGTGACCCAAAGATTTCTCCATAAACTTTCTATGTTATACTTATATAAAAAACAATGTATTTACTACTACCTCCCTAGTTTGAATAGGGTACTTAGAGCATCCACATCCATGCTACCCACAAGAGTGGTATAAATGAGTCCCACATAATATTTTATACTTTCCAACTATTTATACCACTCAACCATATTTTCTAAATATCCATACCACTCATCCAAAACTCTAACATGGATCCCACAAATTTACATTATAATTCTAATTTAATAAATGTCATGCTGAAATTTCATTTTTTACTATTATTTTAATGCCACAAAACCTTTTGAAAAAGAAAAGTAAATTCTAAGCACCGTGTCCATGAAAAGAAACGGTGGTATTGTATTACCCAAGGTAGTTAAAATCGGACCGGACCGGCCGGTTCAACCGGGAACCGAACTGACATCCGGTCTAAGCAGGTCATAAAACCTCTCCGTGTGCAAACCGAAATTGGAACCGGAAAACCGGCACTAAACCGGTGATAACTGGTAAACCGGAGGTCCATGCAGTTTTCACGGTTCACAGGAAAATACAGTCTGTAATGTACAACTGCCGTTAAAAGTTAAAGCACAAAAATTTTAATACTGTATTGGGAACCGGCAAGTAAAGCACTTATAAATTATGATTTATTATCAAAAGCATATACTGCCACGGGCCCACATGTGCAACTGTTGAATGTTCACTTGGGTACAGAGTATATATCACTTATTTATAGTCAATTTACTCTTCAAAGTTTTTAACTTCTCCAATGTGGGACTTGAAACCGGTGGAAACTTCTTTATACTACTATATTGTCTTCTCAAAACTAAATTTGTGTTTGTGTTTCTTCTAAGACATCTACGTGACCCAAAGATTTCTCCATAAACTTTCTATGTTATACTTATATAATATTTAATAATGCAAATATTATTAATTTGATGGCATGTTGCTACTGAGTTTTCTTAGGGGTGGACAGATTTTGTCCGTCGGCCCAAATCGGCCGGTCCATTAAGCCCGATTGAAGGCGGGTGGATCTTCTCGGGTCAACGGGTCGCGCGGGTCAACTGATCCGATTGTTATTGGATTTACTTGGTCGGTTTCGGTTGGGTAAAATCAACCCACGGTTGCCCATATCCGACCGATATATATATAGAGAGAGAGTAATAATTACTCCACTATACTAGAAGAAAGTATGTCAGTTACTCAATTTTTTTCTTCTGATGTGACTATTGCCTAGTGCCTTGAGACACACAAACTGACATAAAGCAAAACTCAATTAATTATTTGAGACAAATTAATTCTACAATACTGTATTTTATTTATTCTAACCCACAATTCAAACACTCCTTTATTGCCAATCAATTTCTGAATCCACTTTTTCTTTCTTTTTTGTTTCTCTCTCTCTCTCTCTCTCTCTCTCTCTCGTTTAAACCCACAAATACACCTTAACCCATCTTCTACTCTCCACATACAAGATGATGATATGCAGACATGAGAAGCACTACCAGTCCACCACCATACAACTTCGCTGCTTCATCTTGTTTAGTGTGAAAAATTCCTTAATCAAATAAAAAGTGTTACCTTTATTCCAAATCTGTCAAGTGTTCTTGATTTTTTAATGTAGTTTTTTTGTCTTTTGATATGGGTTCCTTCAATAGTTTTTCTTTTCTCTTCATGAATCTTGTGCAAAAAAATTTTTCTGTTATCAAACCATGACAAACCACCCGCACAAGCCGACAAACCGCCTCAACCGAAACCGATCAAACCAATGACACAGGTGGACGGAAGTGGGTGAAACATTCTCAACCGTGGGTTACTTCGGATGAGAACTTTTCAACCGAATTTTGACCCTATCCGACCGATGTCCACCCCTAAGTTTTCTTGTGGAATTTTTGGTTTGCCAATCATCATAAGCAAGAGCATGAATACTAAATTTTTGGTATAGATCAGTAACAGATTTACAATGAAAGTGTTCACAATTGTTCAATATTTGTTTATGCATAATTTTTAGGTTGTTCTTTAAGTTAAGTTAACAGTTCGTAGTAGCCTAGCATTAGTAATTAGTAGCAGTGTGTTTTTTTTATGAAGGCAAATGAATAGATATATAGAACTCATAAGCACAAGGAGTATTTAGTTAGATGATAGAACCTTTACAAAGAAAAATTATATTGTTTTAATCATGTTACTTATTTATATGTTTATTTTTGTTGTATCTTTGCTATTTTTCTTTACTTTTGTTTTTATGTTATTTATTTATATATATGTTTTAAAATTATATTTAATTATCACCGGTCGAACCCGGGTCCGACCCCAATTGAACCTTTAAACCTTGAACCTCTGTCTACACCGGTTCAATGTCCGGTTCGGTTTTGATTACCTTGGTATTACCACACATTTCCATTCAATTATCCAAGATACACCGACATGAGTAGCAATATGTGGCAAATGCCACTCCCCGTATTTATGCTCTTATGTGGGTTTATAAGCTATTTTTCATAAATAGCTCAACAAACTTAAGTCAATCCAAACAAACTCTAATTTACTACTAATATTCAATGAAACGCAATGTTCTTTGATCAAACAATGATTATATATATCAAAGAACATTAATTGAATGAAAAACATAAACAATGATAGTGTTTTGTGAAAATATTTCAAAAGATGACTAAGTTACTATAATGAAATCAAAGCATTGAAACGAAACAAGAAATGTGCATTCTGCTCAGCGAGAGCATACAATTTCAAACTCATTGATAAATCTCGTATTTGCAGACGTAATTTGCAAATCATCATTGCAGAATACACAAATCTCTCTATTAAAACAAAGCCACATATTAATTTTACATAAATCAAATGAAAATAATAAGGCATCAGATAATAAGCAGAGTTGTAATCCACACGGTGAATTCGGTGTGTAGGATAAGATTTCATCATCATATGCCAAATTATATAATAAATTGAGAAACAAAAACTATGAAATAAAAACTGTTATAATAACACAAGAATCGCTATTATACGAAATGAGATTTGAAGCTAAAACCCTAATAAATAAAATCGGCGATGGTAGCATCGCGTGCAGTGAGACTGTGAGAACAATGATGCAATGCCTCGTATTTATAGCTAGACTCTTTTTCTTTGGGTTTAATTTACCCTAAGAACGGCCCAATTGTTTTAATCCAAATGTCAATGGTTGCAATACAAAATTAAATGATAGTTGTTCTTTGCACCCCTTAATTGATCATAATTTTTTATGTCCTCTAATCTATCTGGAGATATTTTCTGATAGTACAAATTTTATCGGAAGATATCTTACGGTAGTGTAAATATTATCAAAAGATATTTTTACATAGTATTTTTTCTAGTGTGAGCAATGCGGGGGTAAGGGGCGAAAAACATCCATCAAATAGAATAAAAATTTTCCTTCTACCCCAACAATTATACTTTCACCCTTACAATTTTTTTTTTTTCAATTTTACCCTTCTTACTTTTTTTAAGCAAACATAGATAGATAAAAATAAAAAAGAACGTACAACAAGATAGGGGGCAAAAACCTGACCCAACAATCACACAAAAGTGCAAACATCAACCCTAAAAGGGTAATACAACACTAATCACTACATAAAAGTGGTATACAAAACATAACTGGACCAAAAGCCAATGATGGAACCAAATGTGAAGCAGCCAAATACACATCAAATACAATCCAGCAAGCCCAACACGGGACCCGAAACAAAATTGCAAAAAAAGAGATGGGTAAAAGTTGCAACCATTGTACAGAAACAAACTAGAGACAAAACTATCTCTTAAGGAACGATAGCAGAATCTAGCCGTCAACACGGAAACAGATATACCACCGACGACTTACTGCAATAGAAACAACAAGTAAAAGGCCATTTCTAGCCTTATCTACGACGAAAAAAGGAGAAGAGCAAAAGACGACAATGAAGCAAGTCAACCACCGCCATAGATCGCTCAACTCCAACACGCAGATCCAAAGGACCAAATCAAGAATCTAAACTCTTCCCTGACTCACGATGGAGAGGAGGGAAAAGACCACAGCCACCACTACAAACAGGACGAGTATATAGTCAAATATGCAAAAGAGGCTCAAAACCATCCGCACAATGAAAAACCCATCGTCGGAAAACCTAGAGAAAATCCATCGACCCTACAGAAGAGGATTCGTCCTTCTGAAGGTGAAAAAACCAGTGATGGCGGTGAGCCACCACGAACACGACCTACAGAGGGTTACACCACCAGATCCGCCGCCAACACCATCACATCTGATTTGCGCCGACGCAGACAAGGAGGTAGGGTTTACCCTTCTTACCATTTGACTTCACCCCTACAAATTCTTTTTAGAACATAAAATTTTTTCGGTTGTCAAATTTGCCATGCTCAAGCATTTCGTATATATGTAGTTGTTGGATCGAGATTAAATTGTCTAAATTCTAATGTAATTTTTTTAAAATATAAATATCAACTTTAAAATATAAACTATCTAGTCTCGATCAAATTTTGTACAATGAAAAGTCATTAGAAAGAAGTATGTTAACCTACCGTGTTTCATATAAATTTAGTGATTTACATATAAATTTTATTTAATAGTCTTAAAATTTAAATTGAATTTGTACAAAACTTTACAAAATTTGTGTATAAGGTAAAATTTGCGCTCACTTATAAACTCATATTCATGTTAACTTTTATGTGAGACTCTTAACAAATTAAAAGAAGATTTTTGTGGTGAAGAATGCATTATTAGTGTTGATTATTGCTCATAGACACATAAATTCATATTCAGTTATCATATTTGATACTTCCTAAAAGAAATTTCTCGTGGTAAATAATTCATGCATTGTTAAGAAATTTCTCGTGATACTTTCATCATCCATCTTCAACTATTTTTTTGAGATTATCTTTTTTATCCATCTTTTAAATTGGATCATCCATGTCAATCACATTCACCGTGAAACAAACTTTTGTACAAATGCCCTTGCCTTTAGAGGTCATGATGTTAGTTTCATACTTGTTATACTAAATTTAATTCCTGCTTACATTAGTATTTTTCTTGATAAAGACTTAAAATGAGGGTAAAACGAACATGTTTCTCTAAAGCCATGCCTTAGTTGTTTTTGTTAATTTCCTTTTTATATAAAAAAATAAAATTGCATTAAATAGTCAAACACTATGAACACAATAGACCCTATAATTGAGAGCTTGAATTACATTTACAAATTTCCAAGAGGTTACATAAAGATTTTTTATAAATAGACCCTCCAACCATACAAAAGCAGAGTTACCTAGATGATGCTTTTGATTGACAACAAAGGGTCTATAAAAGATGGAAACAAATTATTTTCACTTACTATACGTTCCTCTTGAGCTTGTGCCCACATCACAGCATAAAATCCAATCACTATTATACAAGCTCCAATCATGCTACAACAAAATTTAATATCAAATATTTAAAAACAAAGGCTAGTCTTGTATTAATACATCATTAAAATTAATTTAAAAAATTTTGTTGTTCTTCAAATGTATTTATTTACCTTCCAAGATAAAGATTGTCTCCCAAAAATATTACCCCCATGCCAAGTGCAATGACCACTCTTAAAGGGTTGAACATAGCTACATATATTGGTCCTTTCTTACGAAATGCCCATTTGTATACAACACTTCTCATGGATAACAAAAAAATTGCCTATAAATGAACAATCACAAAACTGAAAATTACATAACTACATCTTATAATTTTGGAACTTAAACAACACTTAAGATATAATTAAAAATTGCATATTTTTAATAAAATAAAATAAAACTTTTTAATACTTTATTTTTAAATTTTATAACAATAAATTTATATATACTTACTGAAAAACACACAGCTACCAACTCCTTATTTTGTCTAAGTATCCAAGCTTTTGAACTTCCCTCTTTAATAAGAGCTACAATGGCTGATAGGATTACCACCATGCCACCACAAATGGTTGTTACCACTAGCTCTTCTGGATATTCCTTGATAATCCATGTCTATATATATAGATTACAAACGCAAATTAAATATATAGAGATATTTACCCTCTTTAATAAGCTCATATATTAACTATTTATATCATATTTATTGTTATTGTTCCTAAGTTGTCTTTCAACTAATGTATATCATATTTTATAATAATTCTTTTTTCTTATGAAACAAGTTTCCATAAAGGGTAAGTTAAAATAGAGAATTATTAAGAACAATAATTCTACACTATCACTAAAAAAGAACAACATAAGTAGCTAGGATATAAAAGATAACTTTTTTTCATAATAATAGAATAAAAGGGCTAAAGGACATGAGGCCGGCCAACTAAACAATACAAAGAGAAAATCCTATAATAACTAAAAACTATATTTAAATTACTGTTCCTTTTTATTAGTCTTTTAAAATAGTAACACTAAATTATATTTTTCACCTTTTCTTTCTATTATACCCTAATTTTAATATATCAATAAATTTTTATTTTTTTGCACACATTTTCTCTTTTCAATAAATTGCATATATTATATTAAAAAAAAAACTTTAATTTTCCAAATATGTAGTATTAATTAGTTTTATCGAAAAAGATAAGAATAATTTATTACAATGAGTATAATCGATAAATTTTACCCTTAAAATACCAAAATGATAATTAAATAGGAAAGTTAAATCTGACGAAAAAAGAATAATAAAAATGACCGGAAGTATTTAATTTAATTAACTCTAATATCATGTTCTATCATCAAGACTCGTGTTTACTAAATGAGTTTAACTATTTATTTTAAACTGTAAATTTTTTTATTATTAATTAATTATATACGAGACTGAAGAAGAATTTATTTACCTCAACAATAAATAAAACTGAAAGGCAAAAGCTAGCTATTGCAAGAAGGAAAGCACCAAGTATCCAATCTGATTGTACCGACAGATAAATTCCACTTGCTCCCATTTCTAAATTTCGAAAGGCATCACTAATCAATGGCCTCCCTTTATATAATGTCACAATTAATGCCCCTGCAATGGAGGCCAATGTACCAATAATTTTTGCATGGCTGTTACGCTTTTTCATATTTAGAATTTCCATCCTGAAAATGGACATCATAGTGTTCACTCCAGTTAATGTTTTTTCTTGTATTTGCAAGAATTAAAGAAGAGTAATGAAACTTTTCAAAAAAAAAAAAAAATACTCACTTCGGTCACTATTATAAGTAAAAAATCATTTTTAAATATATTAAAATATTAATATATTTAATTTATACTATTGATCAGATACATTAATTTTTCAATGCATTTAAAAATTGATTTTTTATTTATAATAGTGATCGAAAAGAGTATTAATTTTTATTTTTTCTTCATCTAATTAGTGGTATTTTTGTAAAATTTTAATTAATTTGTCTTGAACTTGGAAATTGATCTTATAAAATAGGAGAATTAAATTTATTAAAAAGATCTTATATATTTAGATAGAGGTGGTGCATGCATAGAATCCATAAAAGAACAAACCTTGAAATTACAGCAAGTATGAAAGTAAAAGCAGGAACAAGGTCAACCATAGCAGATGACAACGTGGGAGAGCTATATCCAATTCCAGTATTCATTAAAATCTGCACTGCACAACTGCACATAGAATTTACCAAATTCAGATCCATAAATAAATACAACAAAAATTAATATTTTCTCCGTTACAAAATATAAATAAAAGTTGATCAACAAAAGTAAATATATTGATCTAAATTTTGAACCAAATAAATCAAATTTCTTTAACTCACTTTTGCTTATGTTTGTAACGGATGGAATATATCTGATTCAAAACATGAACCAGATCAACTTTTATTGAATCAATTTTTTTCTTATAGTTAAGACAAGAAGTAGTACTAGTACTATGTTAATTAATTTGTTGCTATAACTTGTTTTCATACTTGAGGAAACTAAGAAGAAAAATTCTGCAATAAATTGATGTTGAAATTGGAGGAGGAGCTCTTTTCCTATGGTGGAAGAAGGTGGTTGGTAGAAGGAAACAGAGAGCTAAAAGATTTGAGTAAAAGATGAAAATAAAAATACTCATTCCATCTTTTGTTGCTGATTTCATTAGAGTGTCACCACCTACTTCCAAGAACTGAGCTACAACCATTGTTGCCGTTACACTTGCTCCTTCAATCACCATTTTTTTTCTGTCTTTTTTTTTCCCTTCTCCTCAATCACTCTCACTTTAATAATTTGGTTTTATTATTTAATAATTTAACTAACAATTATTTTAATTACAAAGGCTCAAGGTATGCTAAATGATTCGATAAACAATATTAAAAAATTGGATAATTATTACTTTAGTGGTCCAATCCTATATTATATTCGTTTTCCAGTCATTGATGTTGTAGCATTGTTGTTGGTTTTTGTCGCTTTCTTGTTTGCTCATTTATTTATGACTTTTTTCCCCTCTTAGTATAAACGAGCAATTCTTCAATAGGCACAAACATAAATATTAGTTGTTGGGCACACATTCATAAGTAATATTAAAATTAAAGAAAAATAATTAAAGTAATAGGATTTGATGTGACAATTTTATTTTTCTTTTAATTTTTTTGATCTTTTTTTTGGTTACAAAAAAAAATAAAAATAAAAATAAAAAAATAAAAAATTTATAATAATAATAAAAAATTTAATAATAATCGATTTATGGGTGGAATTATTTAGTAATTTGATTGACGTATGTAGCAACATGCTGAGTTAGAAAAATTAAGTATTTACTAAAATAATATTATCAAATGTGTGACTGCAAAATATAAATTCGTTACGAAATAATCACGATGACAATTACACTGGTGTAGCATGTCTTGGTTGTCCTCACATCCCTATCGTGCAGATCTGGTTTGAGAAGAGAAAGAATAGGCTGCTTCAAAAAAAAAAAGAGAAAGAATAGGGAAATTGGAATGAATTTAAATAGTATTAGCTATAGACGGTATATGATAACATCCATGAAACATCACTATTTAATGGTTAAAAAATAATTGTCTTACTTGTGCACGGTAAGAGACCTATCAAGGTCTCCCACCCTAGACAGAGCCGCATAAAAAATACACTATTAGATCTAAAAATAAGAGCATCTAAACATTATCACATACAATCTTGTCCCTTCCATCTTCAAAACTGTTACAGAATTTCTTGTCGGTGATTCCTCCACTGAACAAAGGATTTGAAAAAACAAATGAAGCAAAAAGTTTTGAAATCTTTTCGATACTAAAGATATTAAAGCTTTTAAGATCGTTCATGAACCATGGTGTAGAGATAACCATCATTCTTTTCTCAATGCAAATCTGAAATCACTCTCTTTCTCTTACTTCATTTCACTCTCCAACACCACATAATGCCATGAAAACTATGTTATCCTTAAGTGTTTTTTTGTCTTCTTTCTTTTCAATCCGGGAAGAGAAGCTAGATTTTTAACAGTAGAGAAGTTAGGCTTAGCCAGTTCAATTCAACCTGAATTTTTTGAGGCGCTAATCCTTAACCACGCTGGTCAGCCTATTACACAAAAATTGGGTGAACCATGCACAATATATGAATCCCTCCATTATTGCTACACTACACACACTCCCCTGGCCACATTCACATCATTGCGACAGCAAATAAAAAAGAAACATCGGTATAACAACCGATTATTTTCTCACTAGATGGATTGACTACATGAATCGAGCAACACCACAATACCCTATCAGAGTATCACGTACATTAAAATCATAGATATAGATCATTTATCTCTAAATCTCTCTTAACAGCCTTTGCTACAATTTTCCTTGTCCTCCATTTGCCTCAGAACCCTGTAAGAAAAATGCACCAAACCACCTTATAATGTTACCCTACTTTATGAAGGCCATCCCAACCTTTTCTCTTATGATTGTATTCAGATACCTAAAATTTTCACTAATACTTTCATTGTAAAATAAAATATCATCTAACAAGAAATCTGGAGAGAAAAAGTAAATGGCAACACCCCCAAAAATCAAATAACAGCATAAAATAACAATTTTTTTGGGGTGTAAAAGTATCAAATACGTAAGGGGAAAAAATGTCTACTACTAGTCTATACTACCCAACGGCCAACACAGGCACCAGGCAAACTGAAAAACTTGACATGATGTTGTCCAAGTCAGGATTTTGAACAAATGTCTGCAACTGAAGTTGCGACGTCAAGATTTTTGGGACCTACACCATCATAGATTTTTTCAAGCACAATAACGGCTCATCAACAATATTTATCCGCAATACAAAGGATCACAGTGTAACCACGACTGTAACTTAAAAACTTGATCTAGATTATAAGGGGACTCCCTGAAATAACCTCAGAAAATGAAATAGCTACATGCCTACATCAGGTAAACGCTTGGAAGAATAGATCAAATAGACAAAACATGTGAGAAAACAGGACATATTGCACCATCCTGTCCATGAAAGTGCAATTTGAGTGACATGCCTTTTGTAATTTTTAATCTGCATGTGAGAAATTCAACAAGACCAGACATAATAAATGTGGGGAAAAAGACCCCAGGCATAGATATAAACTTCCATGTTAATAATATACATGAAGCAATCGTCACTAGATCTACAGACTCTTCAAGGAATTAGCAGGGTCACATGTGCAATCAACGAGATTGAACTCGGCTTAAAGCTACAAGTTGTCAAGTTCCACAGAAATTGTCACACATTCATACTTCAGTTGTGACCCTAATATTACACGACAATCTAAGGCTAACCAGATAACTATTTATTTTAATTCTTTGTTCTTCAGGCCTGGCTAGAGGCAGAGCGTTGCTCAGTCGGTTTAACCCAAATTCACTCAATTGGCAATCATATATTTATACCATACACATGAAAAAGGCTCAACTATAGAAGAACACGCAAAATTAATAACACCTCCCTATCCTAGAGATATCCACCCATGCTCTGGGTCATATTGGGTTTTTCACATGAGCTTCACCATAGCGGCCAAATTTTTTGGCGCTACCACAGCACCTCAAAACACAACACAATAGGCTTTCGCATAACCACTACATTACAACACAATGGCAGTAGCTACTGATACATAGTTAAAAACACATATAGTTAGAAACTCATACTTATGGAAAGATTCTTCGAATATTTCTTTCTCTGCGAGTGTTATTTTAGAAGTTCATAAAAGCTAGTTCTATATATATCCACAACAAAACCATCCAACAGTAATTTTGAACCACCATTACTAAAGTAAACTACCAAACTAATCACCTACAACAACACATTGATTACTATCCGAAAAAGCATTTAACTAAAAACCATAGAGCAGCAGAAATAACAAACAAAAACTCAGATAAGGACCTCTAAGCAGCAGAACCTTCTTCTCAATCTCAATTCTCAACTCCTAGCACCAGCTCCTTCCCTCTCGAATTTCTGCGGAAAAGAATTAGCAGCATACATGTTATCATCAAAATACTCCTTATACGGATGATTCTTCGGAACAAGTCTTCGAAACTGATCAAATTGTTTCTCAGCTTCATCTTTCTTTCTAAGCAAGGTATATATAATACCCTGACAAAGATAAGGCCTAAAATCTCTAGGTTCTTCTTTCACCAAATCTTGATAAGCTTTAAGTGCCTCAGGGTAATTCTCTTCCATCACCTTAATCTGAGCAACCAATAACCTAAAATCTCTGACATCAGAAACCCTATTCTGTTTCTTGCACAGTTCCATCGCCTTTTCAAGTCTGTTCAACAATCCTTTCAACGGTTCATTCGAATTCGAAGTCGCCATTACAAGACCGTGATAAGCTTCAACTTTAAGTGGATCTTTCTTGAGAATCTCTTCAAATAATTTCTTAGCAGATTCATGATCTTCGTTGTAGATATACATGTTAGCTTTCAATAAAGGCCATTCAGTTTCTTCAGGTTCGATTTCAATCAAACGGTTTATAACTTCAATCGCTTCATCAACTTTTTGTGCTTTGATTTTCACTACCATTAAATCACGTAGAGCTTCAGCGTTGTTTGGATTTTCGCGCAATTGCTCTTCGATTAGCTTTTCCGCTTGTTCTCTTTGAGTGGAGGTGTTTCCGTTTTCATTTTCAGTTGAGGTGTTTTCATTTTCAGTTTCAGTGGTTAATGGAGGAGAGAGAGTGGCGGCGATGACGGGAGAGTGATGGAAACGCATGAAGAAGAAAGCGGTAGCGGCAATGACGATGCAAGTGGTTTCGATGGCGGGGGAGAAGAGAGAAGTTAGGGTTTGGAATGGGTTTTGATGTAGGGAAGGGGGTTTGTGAAAGGGAGGGTTGTTGGAGGAGGATGAGGATTTGGTTGGTGGTGGTTTGAGTGACGGTGGAGGGAGGAATTGTTGTGGTGGAAGTGAACGGAAAGAGAGGGAGGGTGATAAGATAGTTGGAAATGATGGACGGTTGTGATTGAGTGAGAGGTTGGAGTGACGGAGGTTAGTTATGGAATGAGAATTCATGATGAGTGAGTTGAAGAATGAAGAAGAGAAGAGAGAGTGAAGTGTCTAAAACTAAAACCCTCACTCAATCTTTGAATGATTAGTTCGGAAGAGAAGGGTATTACAA
The DNA here is from genome assembly GCA_954870985.1 of Trifolium fragiferum. Taxonomy (NCBI): domain Eukaryota; kingdom Viridiplantae; phylum Streptophyta; class Magnoliopsida; order Fabales; family Fabaceae; genus Trifolium; species Trifolium fragiferum. Next base: position 51,100,613 of record OX940793.1, on the reverse strand, counting down.
GGAATGAAAATAAGGGGGTGATATAGTATTGTTGGGACTAAAATGCTCCTACTGTGGAACCCTTAGATCTTGTCTTGTGATTGATTACAACATCATCACGTCAGAGTCAGATCTGATCTACGGTGGCTATGAAGGGAGATGATTGTGCTCATTATAAATGAGGAGATAATTGAGATGATATCAAATATTTTCTAATCAATGAAGAGTCAAAGTTAAATATAAGTGATTCATCAGTTTTTAGAATTTGGATTAGGTGCAGTCGACTGTATGCTGCAGTCGTTTTATAGTCGTTCGATCTTGATTGGATGGTTTAAATAAACACAGTCAATAAATACAATTTTTAAATCATAATCGTCTGATCAAGATCAGACGTTTATAAATAGACCGACTACACGACTGCATGGAAAAGTTGAATGCACATAACCCAAATCCCATATTTTAACATGTGTTTCAATAATAAAAATAAAATGAAATGAAAATGTAGATCAACACTTTACTCTTTCCTATGAGATTGGTGTGGGAGACAATCCATTTTATTGATGAGATGGTTTAAATTTTAAAATCAAAAGTAACTTATTTTTTGAACTGTTTGATTAACGGTAAGAAATTTCATAACTATAGATAGGAATGTATACAACAGTAAGAAATTTCATAATTATAGATAAGAATATATACAACCATGATTCACTTCGGTCATTACTTGGTACCAATGTTGTCATTATCCATATATGAGCCATTAGATGTGCCAATTAGCGTATCTTTTGGTTTATTTTGTTTACTAAAATAAAAAGAAATATAAGTTGGAAAGAGAAATAAATCGGTGAATCTATATAATCTAAATTTTCGTGTAGTTATTGATCATAGTGAACTTTTTTTATTCATGAAACCACATCTCTAGTGTTTGGATTTGCCATGGTAAAAATTATTTTAATTAAATTAATTTTGATTAAAGGTGAATTAAACACAAGGTAATTTGTGTCTGGGTGGACCTTCATGATAATTCATATCACATATATTACTTGAATTGTTTAAATCGAAATTATCTTAAAATGTCCGTTTAAAAATTATCAAATTGATTTTTGACATATATAAAAACATCCCACCAACCCAATGTGCTTTGAAGATTTCTCTTCCCACCCCCCATCTTTCTTTTTCACCCATTGGGTTTCTATTTATACCCCTGATAAAAAACTTCGGTAAACACGTACCGAAGTTATAAACGATGTAAAACACATGTTTTTCTATATTGAGAAACTTCGGTAAATGAAAGCCGAAGTTTTATGGGATAAAATTAGGGACAAAATTTCTAGGAGGTGAAAAAGAGATGTGGGGGTGGGAAGAGAAATCTTCATATGCTTTTTTTAAGTAAAAAAATTAAAAAGATCGGCACAATAGTTTGCATTCAAATAAACATTCCAAGGCAATAGTAAAAAAAGTCACTTAATTTTCAATAAACTTCTAGAGCACTCTTAATTTTCAAAAATATTACTTAAATTCTAAAACTCAAACATTATTTTTGAGATTTGAGTTTTATAACTCGAATACCTTTTGAAAATTCAAGATTTCGTACGTTAAAATTCTAGAATTGAACTCATAGTACGAGTTTTGAGGAATTGAAAAAATACTTCAATCCATATACTCGGTGAAGAACAAATGTGGCATCACGAAGTCTAAAATATACAAAATTATAAGGTTTACTAGCTGCTAAGACAGAATGTTCGAAAAAGACTCTAGACTAGAGATCTAGAATTGCATTTTCATATACTCTGAAAATACTATTAACCTAAATTATGTATTTTTGTACGAATATGTTGCTAAATTACTATGACAACTATTAATACCGTATTTTGAAAAAAATAATTATATGGGCAAAAATCCAAATAAATTATACGTAGACACAATCCGAATAAACGAAAAATAAAGTAAAGAGAAAATTATTAAATTAATACGTATTAATTGATGCAACCACTTTATTTTGTTTCAATTTTTTTATTCGTGTATACACCTAAATTTTGTGATCATATTCTTGTACCCATTTAAGAATTTCTCCTATTTTGAATATATGTACCAATGGAATAAATGAAAATAGTTTCTTATTCCTTTTTTTTTTTATAATAGTTTTTCATTCATTTAAGTCCCAACCCCATGTGACTATCGATTTTTTTGTTTTTGAACGACTAAATTCTATTAATAATGTAACTGAGCTCAAGACGAGCACATTCCGCAAAAACAACTCATACATAATTCTTCACAAAGGAAGAATTCCATCAACACCAATGGCAAGCTCTAAAAATTCATACAATCACCCAAACATGAACACCTAAATCAGCAAGCTAGAACAATAACAGAAAAACACCCCAAAATTCAAATAAAGGTAATTACACAAACTACCATCCTCGCCGATCCTACACTCCATCGAAACCAAAACAACGGCTCTAATGCCAAGAAGCATCCATTCACATTCAGATATCAAACCAAACCTATTCAAAAAGAACCTCCATCCACCGGCATCACGAATCTCATCCCGAAATCAAAGCGCAAATACAACCACGCAATCACAACGGATCAAGATTAACCAATACACAGAAACAGACATCAACCTCTCAAATCCAAAACTAACAACACAAGCGGCGGCGTAAAGGGCTAAAACCGCACCTATAAAAAGCTTTAGAGAAAGGTAATGACGCTCCACGGTGGTTCCATTGAAACAGAATTTGAAGATATGCCTAACACAAACAGCCAATCACACACGACATTAATCATACACCCGCAGTACTAGATCCAAACCCCCACGTCAGCACCGCCACCACACCGCCTCCATCTCATATCCTTCGTGACCGCCATCACCACACCCATCCCAGGTCCATCGCAGCCGTCACCAACACGCCCAACTCAGATCCGTCGGAGCCACCACTAAACCTCTCATCACCTCCAACTCCAATCTGCCCCTATCACATGTGAACCAAAACGACTTCCACCAACAAATAGCAGATATGTCCAACTCCAATATGCCCTTATCACGTGTGAACCAAAACCAAAACCACCTCCACCAACAAATAGCAGATCTGTCAACCAAATGAGACCACGGAACAGAGACCCAACTGCAAATAACACCAAAACCCACTGCAAATAACACCAAAACACTGCCGGATCCGCCGAAACATAGAGTCCAGCACCAAAAACCAATAGCCGCCAGAAGCTGCAGCGAAACAACAACCAACACCCTTCCAGTGATGAAAAACAGGAACCGCAAAAACAGAAGAAAAAAAAAACGTTCAAACAAAAACAAAACCGTCAAAGCAAGGCAGCGACGACACCTTCCCTAACCATTACCCAACCTTCCGGCGCGGAGGAAGAACGTGGAGGTCCAAATCCAAGCTAAACAGACGAAATGAACGATGACGAAAAACAGAGGCTCACCGGAAGGATGGTCCTGTGGTGATGCGGACTGTCTAGCTCATCGCACCAACCGTCCATGATGGTTACATTGTGATGGAGATGGTTTGGATTTTAGGGTTAAAGGGTGACGGCGGAAGATAAGGTTAGAGAGAAGGGAGAGAAGTTTGAAAAGATGAGAGAGTGACTATCGGTTTATATCAAAATAATTTATACCAATATATAAAAAGAGTAACCTCTTTCGGTGCAACATTTTTTATTGTCACTTTGCCCTTCACTCTATTCTAATATTTGTATATATTTTTTTTAAAGGAAATATTTGTATATGTTAAAAAATACTAACTTTCACACAAAAGTTTGTTTTTCACTTACTAATCTATAAATTATTTTACTAATCTATAAAGAGAATACCCCTTTTGGTGTAGACTTTTTTTATTGTCACTTTTACCCTTCACTTTATTCAAATAATATTTGTATTTGTTGAAAAATAACTTCCACAGATAAGTTGATTTTGAATTTCCTTTTCTTTCTTAATAACTAAGCACAATCAAAAATGAGGTTTAATTGTTATCAATTAACAAACTTATTTTTATTATAACCGCATATATATATATATATATATATATATATATATATATAATACTCAATTTAAAATAAATCACTATTTACGATAACAAAAATAAAACGATGATAAAATAAAAAAGCAGACTAACGGACACGGGAGTGCCCGTCAAAATGCTAGTTTTCAATAAAACTCTAGAGTCTTTTAACATTTTATTTCAGTTTTTTTTCTTTCTTTCTATTTTAGTACTCCGGAGTATAATTTAATCATTCTATACACATGTTCTAAATAGGTAACCGGAGAAAAAACAAACACAACTCCTAGATGACTTAATTTGCCTTGTTAATTCTTTCCCTTGGTGAAGAAAAGAGCAAAGAATACGCAACATTTTTTCCGTCCCATAGCACAAGTTAATTTTATTTTTTTTGACAAAATAGCACAAGTTAATTAAACGCTAAAAAATGAACTGAAGTGACCCAAACGGCAAATAGTTGATGGCATAATCAAAATCACATTTGATTCTCTATAAAGGTTTACTACCGTGACCACGACAGAGATTGTGATTCCATACAAAGCCAGAAGCACCCACCAAATAGCAACGGTCCAATTAATGAACCCAATTTAATTATGGAGGTACAAATATATGTTTACATATTGCAAGAAATGTTCTCCAATCTAATAAAAGAAAAATTGTTATTTGCATATTTCGAATTACATTTAAATCAATGAAGTTTATTTGGTGGCTGGAGTATCGTCATCAAGGTTGAAGTTGGTGGTGGAATACCTACAAATACTCCAACTCATGTGAGTAAGTTGCGATAAGAAATATCGATGTATTAAGATTAGAGATTGTGTCTCTTAAGTCTATCTTAGGAGCGAGTATGTATAGACACAACACATTGTTTTAGTTATTAAAGATGAGAGACAACATAGATATCTCATCAATAATAAGAGAGAATCACGATTAATAAAGTTTTGATTCACAAAACAAATGTTAAAGAAGAAGATTTTTCTATTCGTTGAGATTCGATGGAGCTATGAACTCTAGAGTGGACCGAATATGTCTCATGAGTTTTGGGCCGAGTACAACAGCAAGTGTAGATCTTAGCCGAGTCTAGAAGCAAATATAAATATTAAAAAAAAATCCTAAATCTTAAGAAAATTTCTCTTCTCATCCCATGTTTCTTTTATACCCCCAACCTTCTTTTTTTCCCTAAATATATATATTTCGAAATGCGTTTTCCAAATTTTTTTTTTCATTGGAAAAAAACTTCAAAATGTATTTTTCAAATTTAAACTAAAATAACTTTGGAAAACGCATTTCGAAATTTTTATACAAAAATAAAACTCGAAAAGTAGAGGTAGAAAAGATTCGGGGAGTGCGATGAGAAAAATTTAAATCTTCATTTGTTATTTTTTTTATTTGTAGTAATCTTCATTTGTTACTATTGATAAGCTGAATATAGTACAAGAAACAAAACAAGTTGAACAAGTGGTACTAAATATAAATTTAACAATAGATTTTATTTATATGTACATCGAGTCTAACACATGTTTTCAAAATTTGATTTAGTAACATCACATGTATGCCATGTCACACATAACCATCACTGTAGAGTGCTGACTTCAACTTTCAATACCTTCCAACAAATCAAATGAAGCCATTTATGCCGCCCATATAATGATACGACGATGTTGTTCCTTGGTCCAATATTGTTTTGTCTTGTCACGGTTTTCACTATTATTACATGATTATTGTCATGTTCTTAATCATGTTATGTTATTTTACATAGACAACTAGTATAGCTTCTTCAAACTTCATTTAATTGATAAAAACTACTAATTTGCGTATGAAATCATCTAAAATTATTTATTTAGAAGAATCCAAAACCATGTTTCGTATCCTTTGCCTCATCTCTGTCTCTGAAGCTCTTTCTGCTCTGTTCTTCAAATATGCCTCGAAGAACTCCTTATTCTCTTTCTCTAATTCCTTCCAAACTGTTCTCCATATAGATCACACCACATGTAATATGCACATTTCTCATTAATTAATTTACTTATATCACAAAAATTATATATAAAACAAAAGATGAGAACATAATATTGGTCACATTAATTATAGGCATTTTTATTTTTAGTATTGAAAATTGGTACATTTTTTTATGTTTTGATCAATTTACTAGAAATATATCCTAGTTTTGTTGTTGTGTAGCTAGCTAGCTATAATAAGGCGATTAATTAATTTGGTTAATATGGCCATGTTAAATGATACCATGATCACTTGCAAAAGAATTTTTTTTGATGAAATTAATTAATTAAATAATTATTCATAGAAAAGTTTGTAAACTTAAGAAAAATCAAGTGAAGTTAATTACCGGTTGAGGTGATAACCGGTTTGATATTTGCATGCTTGGAAAGAGCTTCCATGCACTCTTCTTTGCTCATGTTGAATAAGATACATTCCTCTATCAAACGGTGCACCTATATATCCACAAGCTTTTCACAAATTGAATAATATTGAAAAAAATAATATTTGTACACAAAAAATACTAAAAATAAATTATGTTAAGAAAATTAAAACTCACTAGACGGATATAAGCAGCAGGGGAGTCTTCCATGGCTTTTAAATTTGGTATATGAAGGCGGTTGGGATGATATATGATAATAATAAATTAGTTATAATAATATAAATGTTACAATATATGGTGAAGAAGGTAGAGAAACATGAATGAGATATAGAAGAAAATGGGAGAGAAAGGACAAGAAAAGATGGACAAAAAAAGAGAAAAGAAGAAGAAGAAAGAAAATGAAATGGTTGGATTTACAAGGAAGGTGGTGGTTTGGCATAAGATAATTAAAAGAATTTTGGTCACAGTAAGAGATTGTATTAAAAAATAAAAGATTATGATAAAGGGGGCACATTAATTAATATATATTAATGTCAGGCATCTGTAGTGGGACCCAAAGTACCCACGTGGGAGCACAATGGGGATTGGTGGAGAGGAGATTAGAAGAGATTCTATATGAGGAGCACCAAACGCAATTGTTTGCTTCTTACGTGGCAATGGACCCATTCTTCACGTGACACGTGGGTCCCCTAATCTATTTGTATATCCTAGGTGGCATTCTAGTCCTATGTAACTAGGTTCATCTATTTTTTTTGACGTATTGTAAGTATGGGAATTTTTTTTCTGCAGTTATACATTAACGCTCTAACACGCGGTAATTGATATGAATTATCTGATCAAAATTTAATGGTGTAAATTATTATTATTAAAAAATTATGGTTTTATTGTGATTCGTTTGATTTTAATTTAATGATTCAGATCAAAAATAATGTGAAACTGTGATTTTTTATTACGGCAGGCAATTTGAATTCGCGAGTATGTAAGTAGGTTCATCTATGGCAGCTCCATTTTCTTACGTATAGTTTCACTTTTTCCAAAATTTTTAAAATATATTTATCCAACTTAAAAAACCGACTAATTTTAAAAAATCAATTATACCATTCATTCATGGAAGTTACATATTTTTCGTTTTGTTTTACATGGACTGATCCACTAAAATTAGCATTAGGAAAATAGATATGAAACTTTGATAAAAAACATATTTCAGAGTCCCAAATATATACATATAAATTCTGTTTGGTAAAATTAAGTTATAAGTTATAGCTTAAAGCTAAAAAGTTAATTTATAGCTAAAAGTTTAGTAGATAAAAATTAACGTGTTTGAAAGATTTAATTATTATAAGGATAAAATAACGTAAAAATACAATATTAGTGGATAGTTATTATATTTTAAAAAATAAATAAATAATAAAAAAAAATAACAATAAAAATGAAATAAAATGTAAAAAAACTATAAAATATAAGCTTAAAGGTTAAATATGTTTTTAGTCCCTACATGTTGTCTTATAGTTAAGAATAGTCTCTATATTTTGTTTATAGTTTAAAAAAATCCTACAACTTTTTCCATAATCAAAATTGGTCCTCGCCGTTAATTGTTTTTAACAGAACGCTGACGAAGCGTAATTAGCCAATAACATGATGACACGTGTCTTTTATCATGGTTTCAATTTGGGTTGTTGTTGTGGTTTTGCTTGAGTTTGTGGTGATAAAGATTTGGAAGAAGAAAGGTAGAAAGAAACATTTGGTGCGGAAAGGTGCACAATAAATCTGATGGAAAAAGTCACATGTCACCATGTTATTGGCTAATTGTGCCACGTCAGCGTTTTGTTAAAAAAAATTAACGGTGGGGACCAATTTTGATTACGGAAAAAATTGTAGAATTTTTTAAATCATAAAAAAATGTATGAACTATTCTTAATTATAAGGCAAAATGTAGGGACTAAAAATATATTTAACCCTAAACTTAAAAATACTATAAACTAATTAAAACAACTCATTATTAAACACCTTTATTTTTTTTTTAAACGAGGTTATTTGATCTTATCAAACACACCATTATAGAGTTTATTGATCTTATCAAACACTCCATTATCAGCGTAAGTTAACAATATAATTTTATAAAGGGTAAATAGGTCTTTAACGCCTGCAAAATAGGCGAGTTTTGCGTTTGTCCCTTGTAAATTTTTTTTGTAGGAATACCCCCTTGTAATGTTCAATTTTTTTTTTGGTAGTGTATTTTAGCTCCTCTGCCAATTTTTTTTCCCAACATAGGGGGGTAAAATACACTACAAAATTTTTTTTTGAACATTGCAAGGGGGTATTCTTACAAAAAAAATTTACAGGGTGCAAACGCAAAACTCGCCTATTTTGCAGAGAGGTAAAGACCTATTTACCCTTTTATAAAAGAATAACTTAATATGGTTTACACAAGACACCAAACATATCTAATGTAAAATAGAAAAGGTTGGTGCTACCATGACCGACCCAATAGTAATGATACAAGACAATTCATCATACTTTCCAAAAATATAAAATATTCATGTTGGCTTTCCTAATACATCCAACCTCTTCTTGGTGCTGCATAAGTCTCTTGTAGTATTTTGCGTAATACGAATTTTTCATGTAAGAATCAGTTAAATACAAACTCACAATTGATTGTTGCATGGTTCAAATATCAGTATAAACAAATAAAGTTATGTATTTGATAGAGTAATTTTGTTTTTAATAAAATATTTCGATGATTAGAAATTTCTATTTTAAAGTAAAACAATAGAACGATCGAAGTTCAAACTCTAATTTTTTTTATATATATCTCGGCCAACTAAACTAATCTCATCTCCTATAGATGAAATGTTGGTCACGTGGGACGATGTAACGGCGATTCAATTGCTATGTCTTTTGTGCCATATTATTGTTTATGCTTAATGCATGGTCATTCTCATCTCGTTGTGTAATAAAACTATTATATTAACTTTTTGTATTTGGAATACAATGAAGAATAATGTCATGACAGCGCAGAGTCTATTCCTTTCACCAGGGGAAAAAATCATATGTCAATACAAGTATATACAACTACAAAATGAAAAAAGAAACAACAAGTAGATTAATTTGCATAAAAAATTATACAGTAAAATGTAGTGATACAAATGTAGACATAAATCACATATATGTAGCTGCTCTTGCTAATTTATAAGCTGCTATATTAAAAATTAAATCTAGAGAACTTCACTGACGAGCTAAAGTATAACAAAAAATCATGCTAAACAGTACACTCAGTGTATTAGTTAAGTATAAAAAAAATGAAATAAAAAATTAAAATTAATGCTAGAATGATAACTTTTTATATTTTTAATATATTAAATGTACAATTTTCAAATAAAAATAATTATATATTAATATTTTTAACTAGTGGATCTAGTGCACTGTTTAACATTTTTTTTTAATAATAAAATTGTGGATCAAACAAAAAATCTCTAACATATATCAAATTTTTACACCACTAAACTTAAAAGACAATTTCACATTTGATGTGAAATTTTCTTAATACAAATAACATTGTTTTTTTTATTTATTTATTTTTTATTTCGAAAGGACAAACAACATTCTTTATGAGCAATTCTCAATAATCTTCATTAGGTTACAACGACAAGATATCAACGAAGACCTTCACCATTTTTTAAAATTTAATAAAGACTAAAAGTAGTCTGTATGATTACATTGCAAACCATAATCTAAGGTTACTTTATGAATAATATATTTAAAAAGTTTATCATTATGCAAAAAATTATACTACTACTGAATTTTACAGCGAGAAGATGACAATGACATGGGCCTGTTAATATATCAATAGGTCGAAATCCAACATCAAACAACTTAAAATAATTTGAATAGGATGAAATATTCTTTTATATTAACAAAATCGTAATTAAAAAAAAAATCTATAAAACCCAACTGCCAAAAATACAAAAATACTTTAATTTTTTTACTTTGTGTTTGCAAATTTTTAATAATTTATTGTTTCGTCTATCTAACAAAAAATATTAATTAAAAAAATAAAAGCAGCCAAAAGGTTTAGTTAATTATTTATTAGGGGCACAACTAAAGGACACCATATTCAAACGATTTATTTATAAAAATAAAATAAAATGATTCAAATGATTTGTCGCTTAATTTATTTTTAATTCTATAATATATTCTCTAAGAAAAGGTAATTATATTATTTTTAAAGTATTAATTTGCTCTACTTTTCAAATTGAACCTATCTACCTCTCATTGTCTCTACTCTACGAGGAAGCTCATTCGTTCATGTCACTTGCAAAATAGTGTGTTGCATGATCTTTTAGTTCATCGTTTGTTCAATTTTAAAAATAAACACGGTACAACCGTTAAAGTTGTCTTATTTATTTCATTATTTTTAACAAATTAAATACACTCTAAAATTAATAAAGATGATAAAGAGACTTGTCAAATAAAACTAATAAACACGACAAAGTAGTATATGTCAAGACAAATATATTTAGCCTGATCCAAAAATAAGAAAAATAATCAAAAAAAATATTTTGAAACGATATAAAAAGGTAGGTTGATAACTAAAAGTGTAAAACTATTTTAAATATAAAAATAGAGATTATTTTTTTATGTTGATAGAAATTATTATTGAAAACTCAAGTTAAATACAATATTTTTCAAAAAAGTAGGCTGGCAGATTAACAAATATCAACTAGAGCTGAATGGGTTCCTATGAGGCAAAAAAGAATTTATCGCAAATACGGGTGTCAAAGTGGTTTGATCCATTATTATATTCTAGTGGTTTGATTTTTTCATACACGTTATTATATTTTTATTATATTTTTTTAAAAAAAGAATTTGTTGTTATTATTACTAAAAAAAACTTGGTTATATTAAAAGAACCCAACAACATAATCATATAGTAGTTGACTAATGATTTGGTTTTGGATTTCACAAAAAAATTTGGTAAAAATAATTTTTTAAAAATGTAAATTTCTTCTAAACTAACTTGTGGGACGGATTATCCCACCATAATTTTTCAACGATTAAAATAGAGCTGTTTGAATTTAAAAGGTCGAATTTAAAATATCAACTCAACTTGCTTAAAATAGTGAGTTAAATAGGTCGGTCCGATAGATTCAACTTGTTTTATCACCCCTAGTCACAAGTCAATGATTACATGCAGTTAGGAAATTCGTGAGTGTTCAACTTGATTAAACTATATAGATATTAACAAAATTAAATTTTTCTTATATTAACGACTAGAGTATTAAACAAAATTAAATTATCTACCTTACAATCTGAATCTGGTAAAGATTTTAATTGTCTTGATATGATATGGCATAACTCTCATCTTTGAGATTTTGGAGGAAGAAGTCTTTCCTTCTCATGGCATAACTTTATCAACATTAAACTTATGTTAATACAACTTCATGATTGAAGAAGGCAATACAATTGCAACCTAGCAATGCTAAACTCTAGACATAGTTAACTATTATCTGTATCTCACATTTATTCCAAATTTTAAAAAAAAAAGTCAATCCTGATTATAAATTTATAATACATAACTTAGCCTCACAAAAACTTTCTCTTCTTTCCTAATATTGTATGATTATTCATCCCATGAGACATTTGAGAAGCTCCACTAGAATTTCCAGGAAATGCTAAACTCAAATAAGTTGGAACAGACTCATCTAGATTAACACTTTCCTTATCATAATTATTGCTTGATAAATAACTCTCCTCTTGGATACTACAAAGTGAAAGATTAGATGAAACAACACCATCAAAATTTGCCTTTACTAGACCAAATTTATTTTGATTTTGATAATTTTTTTGCTTTGGTAAGGCCAAGTTGCATGATTCAACTATTGAGGAATTTTTCTTCTTTTCATTTGATTGAAGACTAGACAAAGATAACTCACATGAAGGATCAACCTTTGTATTAATAGTACTATATGTCTTATCTGGTGTAGATGACTGAAAATTTCTTATTAGATGTTGAAGTTGATCTCTTGCTTCATCTCTTTCTTTGCTAACTTTCTTTAATATATTGTATAAATTTTTAACAGTGTCCTCATATTTCTTTATCTCAGCATTTGCTTCCATTTTTGCTGATATTAGTTCAAGCCTTGTGCAGAGAAGCTTGTTCTTGATCTCCTCAATGCTCTGTCATTAAAAGACACATAGTTTAGTCAATTATATATGAAACACAGACACCAGACATAACACAGACACTGACACGTTGGCATCAATAATAATTTAAGAAAATGACATGATTATATGTAATAATATGTGTAGAGTCAGTGTCCGACGCCGAAACACGCCTAATTCGAATAGTATCCGTGTTTCAATGAAATTGAGAATTTTGATCAATGTGATGCCAACATGATATTTGAAACAATAATGAAAAATTAATTAATACAAAAAATGAAATATCACTCACCTCATTTCTGGAAGAAATCATATTTAATTATAGCTAGCTATGAACAATAGTCACAATATAAGTTGTTGCTTATGTAAACTCTAATTGGAAAATTCATGTATATTGCTGATATAGGTAAATAGAACTTTGAAAATAAATGTAACGTTGTTTTTATATTCCAATTCAAAAGTGGTTTAGTCTGTTAAACTTTCCTAGTTTAAAGGGATGTTGTTTGCCATTATATCATTTATATCCACTTCTTTAATTTTAGGTCCTAAATTGTAGAGACAGTTATTTGGACAATTCAAAATTAGTCTTTGACAGATGAGGTACAGTTTTGAATAGTGTATGTGATACTAACGAACAAACATTCGTTAAAATTCAACTTTGTGTGTAACAAATTAAATTTTTTTTTTGTTGCAAGAAGACATAACTGCATGTGAACTGCTTTCTGTTTTGAGACCAAATTTTTCTTTGTAACAAATAGAAATGATTCTACCTTATGAATCATGTCATTTCTAGAGGGTGGTGTATAATTCAACATATGTACAAAGACAATATATGTAAATGCACTGCATATTACATAGGCCATTAATAATACCATTATACCTATTGGGAACAATTGTCCAAAAAAATCCCAACACAAGATACATGTTTGACTTGCTAAAGGTATTTTGATATATAAAAATAGCAGACATATTGGGAACACATCTCAAAATGAGAAAAATGTGGAAAAAAATATAACAAACGAAATTATCTTAAGTTAAGTATACTATTGTAGAAGAATAAAATAGTAGAAAGACGAGAGATACATTAATTGGGATAGATTCATGCTTTTTATTTAAACAGTGAAAGGTATTCCTTCATGCATCTTTTGCCTTAGATCTCTCTCTCACACACACATGTGCGATGTCCCATATAAACCCGACATCCGACAAAATTGGAGCTTGAAATAGTCGAAATTGGACCAAAATTTTACCCTAACAGTTTTTTTTTAGTGAACAAATTTTGATATGAATTCGACCGAACCCGCCCAATGCTCTATACACACGTGTTATGTTGTTTTTATGAAGTGCCCCCCCTAAAATTTTAGTATCGCATCCGCTTTGGAAAATTCTATAATATGTTGAAGGCACACCGCACCTCTCTCTCTCTGAATTTTTAATGTTATGCGGAAATCAGACTAGGAATCAAACTCATGTCTTTTGAGTAAAATTAGACCAGCTTGCCATCAAGTTAAAGTAAATTCTACAATATTCATGTAACATATCAGATATTTGAAACAATAATAATAAGACATTTAATATAGAAGTCACGAACACTCCTTAAATTGAACTTATCCCAATGTCGAACACGCATCGGTGTCTTGATATTAACAATTACAATTATATTTTTAATCCATTCTTTTATAATTTGGATATATTGACCCGTCAACCAATAAAAACAAACATAAATAGATTTACATATGTAACCAATTTTTTATGTAAAATATCCAAATCGTCTTGCTTATACCCTTACATTATGAAGATTTCATTCATTTAATTATATCATTATTTTTATTTATATTAAAATAAAATGTTAATATGTTGTTACCCCTGCTAAGTGGACGTGTTTTGCGTTATCCTGCTAAAAATTTCTTGAAGATGCTCCTTGCAAAGTAAATTTTTTTGGTTTCCCACCTTAGATGCACTTTTTACATCGGTTATTTTGTTCAACCGATTTAAAAAGTTCAAATTTCTTAGCGGAGGTAACAACCTATTAACCCTAAAATAAAACACTGCCACAGTACTTTGCATATATAGTATACTACCTAACTTTCATCCAATACCCATCCATTGGATCATTCACATGTACCGGATTGTGCCATGTGTCCAACTCATTACCTTTTTTAATTCAAAAGTAGAAAAATCTTTTACCGCAAAGTTATTGGTGCCGCCGAATCGCTTTCCTCCGGCCGACCATCGTGGAGCTTCCGGCCAACCGTTGTGTAACCCAACGCCCATTGTCATGCTTCAATTATTAGAAAGTTGTTTCTAAGTCTTGGCGGGGCGGTTAATAGTGTCGAAGGAACGTATGCCAACACCGGTGGAGGGACACAGGCGATGAATAACACGGAGGCGGTGGACGCTAACCAAAGTTAGTGATGGTGGTTTGTTTGATAGGAGTGAGTGACAGAGGCGTTGCAGGCAATGTTTTAAAAATCGGACCGGACATCGAACCGGTAAGGTCCCGATTCACTGGTTCATTGGTCGAACCTCTGGGTTATTGGTCGAACCGCATGACTAAACCAGATCAAACCGGTTGAATAAGCCGGTCAATATAACAATACTATATAGTTGTTAAACCGGTAGAACCGAATGAATCTGACTCTAAAAAAATTGGTAGAACAAAAATAAATTCATAACTTCATGAAACAGAACAAAAACTGATAAATTGAAGTAATATGAAAGAAATTAACAGAGCATAATATGAAAGTGTTCCGGCGTGGAACTTAGGGGGGATATATTTAGTAATGATGAATAAAGTATCAATTGTACTTAGGCTAATTTTCGGTGTGTAAAGATAAAAATAAGGAACGAAAAGAACACGCATTATTTGTTGATCCAGTTCGGTGAGAAGCACCTAGTCTGGGGGATACCAATCCAGGAGGGAGTTTACTATTGATGGTAGATGATACAATAATTGTGTTCAATCTCCTTTATTTGATGTGTGAGGAGTCTATTTATAGGCATCATCATCTATGTGATCATGCCTTGTTTTTCCCTTTTGTAACCGATTTGCCACTCCTCCATTATGTTGATCATGAGTGGTTTACAATTACCCCACCTCTCATGTGCGCAGATCATGTGCTTGGTGGACGGTTACCTTCTTTATGGTATTTGCTTAGTGGAGATCATGTGATGATGTTGTAGATAGTGGGTGGTTTATCGTTTGACCGCGTCTGGGGGGGCGTCGCCATTCGCATACGCGTCGCCCATGCTCTGTTTTTCCCGCCAATGAAGGATTTGAATCTTCTGGATCGTTTGTTGGGCCGCTTCTTGTTGGGCCCTTAGAATTTCGCCCGGTACACAGCCCCCCTAGCACGAGGCTCGAAGAGGCGAAGTGGTGATAGTGGTAAGACGTGGGGAAATAATCATTCTCTACTTCGTCTTTCTTGCATAATAACTTCCATAAGTAATCCTATTTGCAACATTGATTTTCTCTCATCTTTGCATTAATCTTGTATTTCCATTCGCTTTGGGCGTGCTTGCCTCTTTGACATCATCTCATCGGCGATCATTGGCGATGTGGTGCTGCTGTGCATCGCCCTCTCTTTTGTTGGCTCATACTTTTGTCTTTTTGCCTAGAGAAGATAATGTGTTCGTGGCGGCGTGGTGGCGTTTTCTTTAAATTTGTATCTTGAACTTGTTGTAGTTTCTTTGTAGTTTTCCTTGAATTTGTGTGTTGATTTTCTCCCGTCAATGAAATATTCCCTTTTGCAACTGTTTCTTCTTTTTCCTCGCCCTTGGTGACATATGTATAATGGCGTTGCTTGGATAATTTTGCAAGAAATAATATTCTCCCAATGACGGCTTACCTGCATTTGTTATTTTGATTTGCGATAAAAATTTTGTATAATTAAAAGGAATACATGGGGTACCTCAGTCACTCTTGAATATCACAGCGTTTGATCGCCTTTTGATTTTACTCGCCCTTTTGTGGCTGTTTTCTTTGTCATTGCTTTTGATTTCTTTCATATCTGCTTTGTTGTGTACGCCATATGCGTGCATAACTTTGAGTTTGCTACTGATTGTTTGGTCTTTTTCTGATGACCCAAAGGACTATTTCGCCTTTTACGTGATCGCCAAAGCATTTCAACTTCATTTTCTTTTTCTGACGTTTCCAACTCGTAATTAAGATTTATGGATAACGCCATGGTGTTTCAACTCGTTTCCGTCATATCCGACTCGTAAGATTTAAGGATAGCGCCGTTTCTTTTTCTGACGTTTCCAACTCGTAAGATTTACGGATAACGCCATGGTGTTTCAACACTAATTTCTTATTCTGGCGATCACATGGCGCTTTGTCTTTTGGCGTCCTATCTCAAGTGGTGCTTTATCAAATGGAGCTTTTGCGGTGACTTTATCAACTCGCATCTATAATACACGGTGAGTATTTATCCATTTCTTCAAATGTTATTCTTCCCCAGTACTCAATATGTCATTGATCTTTATGAGAGACTCATCAACCAACACTCCAGGGTGGCTTTTTATGCAATGATCATAATGAACATTAAATATCTCTTCGACTTCTTCTAATCTATGCCATTTGAAGTAACAAGCAATATTCAAAAATACATTTTGTTGTTCATCTTCCAAACCATCAAAGCTTACTTTATGTGTCTTTTGAATTTCGTTGTTGTGTATTATTTCATACATATCTAATGTAGATTCCCATTCTGCTATAATTTTTCCAAACAAGTTGGAACCCACTACTTCTAAAGCTACTGGATGGCGAGATGCATATTTAACCGCACGGTGTAAAATACCTACATAACTTGTATCAAATTCATTGCTTTAAAATCCACCCAACTAAACAATTCAACAGGAACCGATTCTCTTTCTTTTCCTCATTGATGAACGAGATGAAACTTGAGGCCTGAGGATCGTTTTACCGAGGTCCCACTGTGGGCGCCAATTGTTCCGGCGTGGAATTTAGGGGGATATATTTAGTAATGATGAATAAAGTATCAATTGTACTTAGGCTAATTTTCGGTGTGTAAAGATAAAAATAAGGAACGAGAAAGTAAAGAACACGCATTATTTGTTGACCCAGTTCGGTGAGAAGCACCTAGTCTGGGGGATACCAATCCAGGAGGGAGTTTACTATTGGTGGTGGATGATACAATAATTGTGTTCAATCTCCTTTTTTTTGATGTGTGAGGAGTCTATTTATAGGCATCATCATCTATGTGATCATGCCTTGTTTTTCCCTTTTGTAACCGCTTTGCCACTCCTCCATTATGTTGATCATGAGTGGTTTACAATTACCCCACCTCTCATGTGCGCAGATCATGTGCTTGGTGGACGGTTACCTTCTTTATGGTCTTTGCTTAGTGGAGATCATGTGATGATGTTGTAAATAGTGGGTGGTTTATCGTTTGACCGCGTTTGAGGGGGCGTCGCCATTCGTATACGCGTCGCCCATGCTCTGTTTTTCCCACCAATGAAGGATTTGAATCTTCTGGATCGTTTGTTGGGCCGCTTCTTGTTGGGCCCTTAGAATTTCGCCCGGTACAGAAAGTAACAAACATAAACTAATAAAAGTCGAAGAAAAAAAATAAACAAAACATAGAATGAAACAAAATTATAATTAACTAAGATGATAAAATAAAACAAATAATCATAATAAATCATAAATTCCAGAACCGATAAACTAAAAGAAATTGAAGAAATAGAACAAACAACGTTTCTATTTCCTTTTTTAATTGCCGGTTTTATTAAATAAAAAAATATTATAAACAAAACGATGTTGTTTACGCGTTTTTGGCAAAAAAATAAAAATAAAAAATAGGGGCATGCAATCAGACCTCCGGTTCGGTCAGACCGCCGATTCACCGGTTTTTCTGGTTCCGAGCGGTCTAATTACAACTCCGATCCAACTAATGAACCAAATCGATCAAGTTCCAGTTCACAGTCCAACCGGCCGATTCGGTTCGGTTTTTAAAACCCTGATTGCAGGGTTCTTGTTGCTTTAGTTGTTTCAATATTTTGGGGAAGAAAAAATAGTACGTGTCATTGTGTGAGGCACATGATTAATCGGATGGCTCAAAATGACCGAAAGATAGGTGACTTTGGCTCTAACAAGTTAGACAATCGGGATCCCTATACTACCCTCGTGAAGATCGTGTTACATAGAGGGATTTTGCGGCGTTGCGGTGGTGGAGCAAAGTCAAAACGACAGAACAACGAGGGAGAATCGAATCGAATCAAATCGAATAACCATAGCGCCACTGCCAGTATTTGTAACTGCAACACCGATGGCTATAACCGCCACCATTTCAGTTCCTATTACATCACCAACTCGTCGCACACTTTCCTTTTTCTCTTCATCTTCCCGATCCATTTCCGCCAAACCACAACGCACTTTCAAATACCCTAATTTCCGCCTCGTTGCTTCATCAATGAAAACCGAAACTCCTGTTAAATCAACAATCTCCACCACTTCATTCCTTCATCAAAAGGAAACTGGCTTTCTCCATTTCGCTAAATATCACGGTCTCGGAAACGACTTCGTTTTGGTGAGTTCACGTTTTTCACTCTTATTCATCTAATTTTACTCCAGTTTTGATTAATGATATTTGATGTTATGAATAGATTGATAATAGAGATTCTTCGGAACCGAAGATTAGTTCAGAGAAAGCTGTGCAAATATGTGATCGTAACTTTGGTGTTGGTGCTGATGGTGTTATCTTTGTTTTGCCTGGTATTAATGGTACTAACTATACAATGAGGATTTTCAACTCTGATGGTAGTGAGCCTGAGGTAATTCATTCATTCTATTTGCTAATATACTTGGCCTATTTCGATAAACAACTTAATTAAGTGCTTATAAGTTATAATTTATAAACATAAGCCCTTATGTTAAAGGGCTTATATATGAGTTATTTATATAACAAAAGAGATTTTTTTTTGCTTCATATAAGCTCGAGAGCTCTTAGGAATAAGCTGAAAACAAGTTATAGCTTATAAATTGTTTTGATAAGTTTTCTCAAACACTTTCTCAAGTGCTTATGCCAATAGATAAGCTCAAATAAGCTAATCCGAACATGCCCTTATTCTGCTACATATTGTGATTTGTTATGATCTTCATTAACCCACAAGTGTGCTCCCTTTCTTACATTCGTGCCTTTTTAATTAGATGTGTGGCAATGGAGTGAGATGCTTTGCTAAATTTGTTTCTCAGCTTGAGAGTTTACATGGGAGACACAGGTATGTTCATTTCCCAAAACTCTTACCATCTTGCTTTTTATGTCTTCTGCTTGTGCTGTTGTGTTTTTAGGGAAATTTTCCATGTTGAGCGAAAACATTTAATTTTCACAGATAAAAATATCGTATTTAGATGGTGCAATAAATGATAATGAATTGATGGTGATTAATCATATTACCACGGCCTAGTAGTCATCGCAGTTGTTATAGGTAATCTTGAAATTTCGTCTTACATTGTATTTTCATACTTTGTAGTTTTACCATACACACCGGTGCTGGTCTGATTGTTCCTGAAGTCTTGGAGGATGGAAATGTACGTTCTTATTCTTATATGAAGCAAATATTTGCAATTTTTTTGGCACTGATGTTTGTTTAGAGGCATCAACACGGTGCTTCCAAGGTGCCTTTTTGTGTACTGCTGTGAAGCTTTGAAGTTGTACAATATCATGCTTATTTGGTATTGGTTTTCCTTCTTTAGTTTGATGGATAATAATACAAATTGATTCAGGTCAGAGTTGATATGGGGGAACCGATTCTTAAAGCATCAGATGTGCCTACTAAATTAACTCCAAATAAGGATCAAGCTGTTGTTAAAGCAGAGATAGTTGTTGATGGAATTATCTGGAATGTTACTTGTGTTAGCATGGGAAATCCACACTGTTTAACCTTCAGTAACAAAGAAACTCAGGTTATTATTCTTGTCAAACAATAATTATTTCAGTTACAATTCCCTTTTTCATATTATACAACACATTTTGGATCTATTTGATGGAATGAATCACTATGTAGGAGTAGCAAGAAAAAACATTGAGCAATGAGATGATATTACAATTAAAGACATTCCAAACATAATTGAATGTCTAGCCATATGGCATTTATTATATCAAAAGAAGAAAAACACCTTTGAAATTTTGTTATATATTGTTTTACTTGTATATATTGTAAAGCATTACTTCAAATGTCAGCTTTTATCTTTGTACTTACAAGACCTTAACATTTTTTCATCTTTTGCCACATTTTTGTGCAACAGAATTTGCTTGTTGATGAGTTGAAGCTAGCAGAAATTGGCCCAAAATTTGAACACCATGAGATGTTCCCTGCACGAACTAACACAGGTCGGATTAGTATTTTTTATGACCGGGATATGGCTGTCAACTTCATTATGATATTTTCCTACACCCACTCCCTCAAATTTGTATTTCAGCTGCAACGTCTTTTTATTTTTTTGCTACCTTGATCTTCTGAACAATATGTTTCTGTTCTGTTAAGATGGAAATTCACTGAGTTGTAACTAGTAAAAATATAATGCTTGTGGGACTAAGTGAGTATGTCAAACGGTATGTCTGGCTATGCTTTGCCAGGGGTGCCTGTGCCTTCCCCTTGTTCAGAGCATACAATTCTAATCCATTTTGCATCCAGTTTTGATGTTATTCATTGTCACCAGCGTATTTTGTACCAGATTTTCAACAACTAAAGTTCTAATTCCTTGAATTTGACCCAAATGGTTTAAACGATGTGTGATTGGATCATCACTGTGTTCCTGTTGCAATTCGTCACTCTTATTGTGTCTTGTGATTTAATATGCAGAGTTTGTGCAAGTTCTTTCTGATTCTCACTTGAAGATGCGTGTTTGGGAGCGTGGCGCAGGTTAGAACATCTAATTTCCAGGCCGTGTCTGATTGTTACTGTTAGTGCGGTTAGGATAAGTCTAAGGTGTCTCATTTTGTGCGAGAAAGCTCATTTTTTGTTTGTTTTAACTGTTTATGTGCAGGAGCAACTCTTGCCTGCGGAACTGGAGCTTGTGCTACAGTTGTTGCAGCCGTTCTTGAGGGTCGTGCTGGGCGGGTAAGTTTGTTGTTTGATTGTAACACTATGAAAACTGTTTTCTTTTAAAAACTATTATAATATATATATAGACATGATAAATGTGATTGTCATTGCACAAGTGCGTCTATTTGTAATCAAATCATGAATCTTAATCATGACAAAACTTATATACAGTGCTTTAAGTACAGTGTTTGCTGTTTGCCAATCAAGATAAAACATTTGCATTAAGCATTCCACGTCACCTAACGTTGACAGTTGCTTTATAATAACTGCCATATCCTCTGTCTCTGTTTCATGCACTTCTTTTTTCCCTGTTTCATGCAAAAAGGAACCCAAAATTTCCAAATCTTCGTCTTTCAGCTACCATAAAAATTAGTGACATTAATAAGGTTACTTTGTTCTCATATTATCTCCAACTGCACTCATCTCCTTTCTGTGAAAAATGCTCCACAGTTCCTCCCGTATAGCTAATTCAAACTTCAAACATTAGAGAGGCTTACTGAAACAAACTAATTGAAAACTGAGTTTTGGCCTTTTGGGAATGATTTAAGTAGAATTTATTTATTTTTTGTTGAAAACTTGATCCTTTTCAAAATGTTATGAAAACACTTGTTGATGTATAATTTATGCAGCACCGGCAGTTCCGATTAAGGCGTGTCTAGTTTCCAAATGCATCAGTGTACTACACATGCTGGTGTCCAACATTGACACGACACCGACACATTGCTTACATTCAATTTTCTCAAATTAATTTCAGTGCCGTGTCCATGTCTTCTGTTTCCGGACTTCATAATCATTTCTTTTATACACTTCAACAAGGACCAAAAGTTCATTTGATACTCTTTACTAATACAAATGAAAATAGTTACTTTCTTCCTTTTAATAATTCTAAACTGTGCTACCTTAAGCTTAATATACTCTCTTATTGCTCGAAATTGCACATCCTTTCTTTTAGACACTTAAATAATGATATCTACTAGTTAGTTTCTGCACATCATTGTACAGAAAGGAAACATAAGTTGATCCAACTATGAACTAAATCACAGAGCAAGATTTGGAATTTGCAGCTTCATTGTGTATGGAAACAGAGAGAGAAAAGAGGAATGATGTACGGGAAAAGATAAAGGTTAATATCACTAATTTTTCATGGGTACAAGAAACAAGAGGATTTGGAATTGACAATTTCTTGTGCGAGAAAGAGTTTTTTTCTTTTGCGTGAAACAGAGAGGGGGAGAGAGATATTAGGAGTGCATGGAACAGGAAAAGGGAAAACGGCTGTTATCAAATACAGGTTAACATTAAGTGACGTAGAATACTTAGTACATGTGTCTTATTTTGGGCGGGGAACAAAAAAAACTGTAATTATAGTACCGTGTATAAGTTGTCCTTATATTTATTGAAGACTTTTCATCCTTAGAGATTTCCTACAGCCTGAGTACTGCTGCAGTTATTGGCTTGGCGAATGAGTTGATCTCTCCCCATTTTTCATTATTTATTTAACCATAGAATCTTCTTAATTTTCATTATTTATTCAGTCATGATAATACAATTTCCTATTAGCCCGAGTTATAATGTTTCAGCGGTGTTAGTGCCTCTTTTGGTATGCTCTGAACATACTGCCCTGCTTCCTTAGTAGAAGTATTACTGCTGTAGCTATTAGTAGTGTGGCTTGTTCGATACTATTTTGTGCGGATATGAGCTTTGGCCATGCATTTTCTTTTACCGGTTGCAAATGATCATTTTATTTATTGTATGCTTGAGTCGTGCATCGTACTATTTGTAGAGATTTGTTCAGACATTTTCTTTTATCGGTTGCAAATCATTATTTTTCTTATTTTGTGCTTCAGTTGGTTGCACTAGCTGTTGTTTCGGAGTTGGTTTCAATTTATGTCTTTTAAGATTTTATTGGTGTTATTTATTTTTTTTTGTCGCAATTATATTGGTGTTATTAGAACCATTATGACTTTGGGTGGTGTGATTCCTTTCATTGGTCGAATGAGCACTAGCTGAAAAACATATATAAAATCAGTTGAAATAAGACATAAAAATATAGGTTTTAGTTCTAAATTTGTTTTTTTTAAGCGAACATTGTTGATTCTTGCTGCTACCATAAATATGTACTGTACTTTGATTATTCTTTTCAATCTGTCATTTTGTTGCAGAACTGCACGGTTGATCTACCTGGAGGGCCTCTTCAGATTGAATGGAAGGAGGAAGATAATCATGTCTATATGACAGGTTCTGCGGAACTAGTGTATTATGGCTCTTTGCCCCTTTGAAACACAGCCCCTAAATTATTATTAAACCCCATACTTTGGGGATTATGAATTGCTGAATCATTAATGTATAACAGGTGTTCTTTTAATTTCATATTTTAGTTAATGTTTTTACCACAAATTCATTGTATTTCATTTAACTAACTGATTTGAATGATGGACGACGAGAATTAGATGATAACAATATGATGTATCAATGATCATATAGGCGAGACAAATGGACACTCGCCGTTTGCTGCTAGAGATGTATATATTGTCAATGTGTGAACCATCACTTATATTGTTTTGTTTAAATAACAGGGGTTATCAACTTTCAGAAAATGGATTAAGTAAGGTAGCTATTCGTAAAAAATAGTTTAAGTTCAAGCACTGTGAAGAAACAAATGTTATGCTAGAAACTTTGTAGTATTTGGTAAAATTTGTATCTAATTTTCCATGTTAGTTGATAGGTACATAATTAATGAAGTATCAAAGGCCTCTTTGTGATGATTAGTAAATAAAAGTCGAATTTTTGTATATTTTATTTTTTTTAGATCACTTTACTATTTTTATTTACTAGTATATAAGTTTGAATGTGAACCCTCATAAATGCAACCCAATCTATAAGTGAAACTCATGAGCAAATGCATGACGTATCCTTGTAAACATAGTATTTTTCCTTGATGAAAATAGTTGAAATTTCCCTTGGCTAATACATTAATTATTCTATTTCTTCTTGCACCAAACCCATTTTACTACATTGCCATGAATCTTCATATCTTTTCCAATTTGTTGATCATCTTTGACTGTGTGTGAAAATCTTACTATTTTCATTATATGTCAAAACTCGCCACCGCCGTTCAAAGTCTCTCCGTTTGAAAGCATGGCCAAAATTTCCAGATGCTACTTGTATTACCAACTAAAGCAGTTGGGAACACATTAAAAGTAAAAATTTCCTATCAAATTCAAACAATCCAACTCAACCAAATCCTTATACTAAACTAGCAGACCAAACAGTTATGTTATGTTACACTAACAAGGTTGTTCAGATGTTGGTATAGAATTTTTGTCACTATTGAACTTGAAGAAACAACATAGAAAGTTCTCATCGAAGTTTCCTAGAACTCGTTTCCCACGCCACTTGTTTGTTTCCTTGATGGGCCCACACGGCCCAATTGTTAAAAAATTAAGTTAGCGTAGGGATTAAGCATTTAAGCCTCACATCATGGACTTAAAAATTAAGCTATTTAAAAAATCAAAATACCAAAAAAGACAAACCTAACAAGAATATTCCACCTAAACTTAAGCAACAATTAAGGGCATTCACGTCATTACAACAAGTCAAAAAGCGTAGTCCAACATATTATATTATTACAGCTTCAACAATTGGACTTTCCTAAGATTTTCAACAAAAAACAAAGTCCACACACACTCACACGTTTTCTTGACTCATCTCAAACAAAGCCTATAAATACCAACTTACACATTCATAAGTTCCAAACCATTCAATTATTTAATATCCTAAACACAACAAAATCTTTCTAAACATTGCAAAATTCATCAAACACACTCACACACACACAAAACAACTCAATTTTCATTTTTTGTGATGGCAATGAAGAGACAAAGGAGCAATGAAGAAAGCATAGATTTAGTAAATTGTCTAATGCTACTTTCTTGTCCACAACAAAAAACCATTGAAAATGGAGAATATGAATGCAAAACATGTAACAAAAAATTCTCATCTTTTCAAGCTCTTGGTGGCCATAGAGCTAGTCACAAGAGAGTTAAACTTTCTGAAGGTGAAGAACTCAAAGAACAAGCAAAATCTCTTAGTTTATGGAACAAACCTAAAATGCATGAGTGTTCTATTTGTGGTATGGGATTTTCTTTGGGTCAAGCATTAGGAGGACACATGAGAAAACATAGAGCTCTTATCAATGAAGGGGTTTCTTCTATCAATGAAATTATTGCAAAAATTCCAATTTTGAAGAGATCAAATAGTAAGAGGGTTATGGGATTGGACTTGAATTTGACACCTCTAGAGAATGATGACTTGATGATGTTTGGAATGAAGTCACCCCTACCCCTAACACCAGTTCCTCTTTCTTTGTTCTGATCAAGATCAACTTTACATTTTTAACATTTTCTTGACACATATGCATTCTTTGAATTTTTTTGTGTAGAAATTCGTTGATTCTTTTCCTTATAGATATGGCTTTCCTTTTTCAATGTACGTGTAAACAGATACAGTTATTCTAATTATTCAAAATTGATATTTCAACATCAAGTTATTTATTGACTAATTATCTCTATAATCTTTTGTTACTTGACAATCAATTAAAATAAGTCACATATATATGAAGTAAAAATTGATTAAAAAATAGTCGGTATCACACGTAAATATACTTATGTAACTTGTTCATTATTTGTCGAATAAAAACTCTCAAATTATTGACGGATAGTGTGAGTCTCACCCTTTTTTACAAGTCTCATGCTTGTCCAAATGACTATTTTATTTCAATAGTTAACTCTCAACAACCTCCTTGATAAATATTGTCACATTAGCCTTGTTTCTTAAGGTTTTTAAGACATTAATTTAATACTGTATATAAGATTGGTATTAAATATGTACTGTATAGCATATATTTTTAGGCAAATGCTAACAAGTGTTCTCGGGGCACTCTTTAAATCCTTAAATAATAAGTTTTTTTTTTATAGAATTTTATTGGGAATGCGTAAAATCAACGCATTGAAAATTGTAATGTTCATTTTTTGAATAAAAAATTTCTTTAAATGAAATGCTTAAAGAGTACCCCGAGAACACTCGTTAGCAAGACTGTTATAGTACAAAAGTAAGTATAGTTTATCGTCTCCACAGGGACTGGTGCGATATCGATGCCGTTCAACAATTAATATAATTTTAAGTACAGTGATTCAAAAGTATTTGTTTGTGAAAAAGTACGGAAATATAACAACGGTAAAGAAATGATTGAAATCACAGAGAGATAAGTTTGATGGGATTAGATTTCACCAACCTAATCGTGTGTACCATTCGAATAAGTTATACAGGTTTTAGCTATTAATCAATTCTATCACATATCACTTACATACGTGTCTGTGTCCAGAGCACGACGAGAATTCCGTTATACCTATTAACCTTCGATGTCTCGAATGATCAATCAATACAACAACTATATTGTATTGCTTAAACTCCGATGTCTCGGACAATTTAACCAACACAATAGCATTAAGTTTTGATATTTAGAGTGAATATTAAATCCAAATCTATGTCTAGAGTTTAGAGTTTAATAGATGATTGTTCTTAGTTCTTGGATTCAAAAAGCATATGTCTATACCATTTCAAATCTTGAAGTAAAACATGAAATTCAAGAACAACATCAAAATAGAAGAATAATCTAAAACCATATATAACATAGATCAGAATAAATACATACTCATAGATTGATTACACCTAATCCCAACAAAGAGAGATTAGCTACTCATTTTCATGGTAGCTTTACAAAGATTAAGAAGAAAAGAGATGAACAAACTTATCAATGATGATTTCTCAACTATTGTAGTGAATCCACCTTCAAATCCCCTTGAATCTGGCTCCTTGGTGTCTCTTCTGTGTTTCTGGGCGTGGAAGAATGAATTGGTCTTAAAAAATGAAGTCTGAGTGCCTTTTATAATTGACAGAAAAGTGCATGGTCGCTTAGCTACGAGACGGTCGCTTAGCCACCAGACCTTTCTTCAGTAGGAGGGTTTGCTGACACGTGCCCTACTAAACCTCTGATTCACTCATTTTTGTTTTTGGTCGCTCCCAGCTAGCCATGGTTGCTCCAAGCTACCAAGCTTCAGTTTTAGGTCGCTCCCAGCTAGCCCTAGTCGCTCCAAGCTACTAAGCTTCAGTTTGCAGATTTTGTTTCTTTGGCTTTTCTTCATATTTTTGCCCAAATACCTATAAAGAGGGTTAGGATTAAGATATATTAAACAAAATTAAATAAAAACAACTGTTTACATGATTTTGGGGTTTTTCAAAAGGATATTTTACAAAACACATTAATAAGTGCCTTAATTCATTATATGATTTTACTACTTTTTTGCACTTATCAAAGACCCATATTTTTTGGGACAAATTAGGGGGTATATATTTGAACGCTTGGGAATTATTTATTTAAGGCTTAAATATTATTTTTGTCTCTGTATCTTCGTGAATTTTTTGTTTTAGTTTGTGTATCTTTTTTTGTTGCAAATAAGTTCGTGTATGTTCACGAATTTTTGGTTTTAGTCCTTAAAGTCAAAATCCGCAGGAAAATCCATAGTTTTCGTGCAAATTTTCCTTCGGATTTTTGTACGAATTTTGACTTTAGAAACTAAAACCAAAAATTCGCGAACATACAGAGACTTATTTAAAACAAAAAAAAGATACAGAGGCTAAAACAAAAATTTCACGAACATACAGGGACCAAAAAATCATTTAAGCCTTTATTTAAACATAGTTTAAATGATTGATAATGAGTATATATATGTATATGTAAACACTTTAAACAATATAATCTGTTAGAAATAATATAAAATTATTGATGTGATTATATTCTAAAAGCTTGAGTTTTTGCCATTGATGTGATTTTATTCTAACAATCTAATCTTTTAAGATAATCGGTTATTTATAACATGGACAATAATTTTTAAAATTTTATACATTATAACAAATATTTATATTTTTTTTTCAAAAAAAAATATTTATATTTATATTGCGTTAATCAGATATAATTGATCTAAAAAATTGATGTGAAATTTACACAACTATGGGTGCGTTTGTTTTAGCTTTAAAAAAATGATTTTTTCTTTGTATTTTTGAAAATAGTTTTTATAAAATTAATTTTCAAAATATTATAAGTTTTTTTATATTCGTTTTTTTTTTTTAAATTCAAATACTAATTTTGACATTATATAACATAAACGTATATTATTGAAGATCAAAACATAGTGAAAATCTTAATTTTTACAAAATGTTGTATTTCAAAAATGATGTTTATGAAAATCTATTTGAAATAGGTTAAAAAAAGTGATTTTTTTTTTGAAATTTTGATGTCAAAAAAAAGTTTCAACAAAATAATGAAATGTCTAAAATGACATTTTAAGAATAACTATTCAAATCAAATTTTCATTTGAAGCTTTTATAAAAAGTTTCTTTGTAAATTTTTTTTGCACAAAATTATATTACACTACGAGAATCTATTTTCAAAAAATCTATAACAAACGCACCCAGGGTAAACAAACCAATATTCTCATACCTTCAAAAAAGAAAAAAATTCTCATGATGTGATGATGACATATGGCATGATCAATAATGAAATGAGACTTTCTTAGAACTAACTAAATTGAGTAGTACACTTTCTAGTTATTTTATGTTAGTACGAACAAGTACTATTATTTGTAGTTTGTATACACGTCGTGCTTTGAACGTGTTAAGCAAGCATTCCCTGCGCCGACCGCTGCTAGTGGGGTATCCTCCCTCCCACTACTATATGCTTAATTTGGATTTTGACTGGTCATCATATTTAACTAACTAACTAACTAACAGTCTTGACATATATTTATTCTTAAATTAAATGGTCCACCTTGAATATAATGTGTGTCACTACGTGTGAACATGCTTAATGTATGAAGTAATGTAATGCATGACTTGAGCAATATTAGTGTGCGTGGAAAAGTATTATCCCCCCATTTTAATCAAATGCATGCTTTATTGTTTCACACCAAATTAGTTTATGTCAAAGCAATGAAAGCATGCAGTCCATCTTGAAGCTTTTGACTAGTAATAATAATCAAATTAATCAAACATAGTTCGATATTAATTTTCAGTCACACACTAATTAATACTACTGTATGAGTTTCAACATATAAACAAACAAGTACTGGTTCACGCACACAGAAAAATAATGAAAGTATGAATCCTATTGATTTGCTAATTATTCTACAGTACTTTATTACTCACCGTTCCTTTTTATTTTTTTTATAAATCAAAGGTATCATTTGCGCGCAACAGCAGAGACTAATCCCATTTAAGGGGTTGACTTCCCCAACAAATGCTTCTCCATACGCACCGACCGGGGATCGAACCCAGGACCAAATGGTTAAGAGACTCAAGTATCTACCATTTGTGCCACACTATGTTGGTTCACTATTCCTTTTTATACTAGACATTTTACCTTTTTAAATTTATTAAATGATTAGTGTATCTTATATATATTACAAATATAATTAAATAAATTAATTATTCAATAAATCTTAAAAGATAAAACGTCTCTTATAAAAAAAAATCAGAGGAAATACTACTTATTATTAAGAATTCCTTATGAAACATAAGTATTGACAATTTTTATTTTTCAAGCTAATTTTATAGTGTAAAGAATTTCTTACTATTACAAATCAATTTTATAGAGTTGCATTAGACAGCAATGTAAAATTCTATGATTTGTGTTAAAAAAATTGTTTGACAAATATACTAGAAAAAGAAAGAAAATATGAATATGAGTAGTAGTACATTTCACATTTAACTAGTAGTATTTCAAAGAAGAACAACCAACTAGTAGCTCATTATACACGACCGGTTCAGTTGGTAGTTCCCCCAAACATCAACATATGACAACTCCTCACGTGACCAAAACACTTTTTATAAAATACCCAAAAGGTACAACGCTTATACTACCTATTGAACGTTAAAATTGCATCAGCAATGAGGGTATTGATGTCATTGCAGTGAGTTCTGTACGACTAGTCAAACCTCAAAGAGCAAGTCCCAAATATCACTTTTTTGTTTTCCGCTGTTTGATGTTGAAAGTTTTGCTAATAAAAAAAAAAAAACACATTATAGCTTTATTTTATATCTTTTATGTATTTTCTAGAATTAAAAATAATTTTTTCATCAAAAATAAAATAAAACAAATTTTAGAATTGAAAATATCAAAATAAAATTAATTGAATTGTACAATATGGACTGAAGAAGTACTTTCAATGCATTTGAAGCATGGAGCCTCCATAAATAGTATAATTAAATCAGTCAAACCCATTGACTTTATTCTACTAACACCTTATAAATATAAAACTCCATATCCAAATGTTACTCACCAATTAATCCCAACTCATTCTCAAATTCATTGTATTACCCATATCACATCTTCATTCATAAATTCTTAATTTTTTACTTCAAATTTTGTTAATTCAACCTAAGTAGTCATGAAGAGACAAAGAGATATAGAAGGGTTAGGAAGCATAGATTTAGCAAATTGTCTAATGATGCTCTCTTATCCCCAACAACAACAAAACAATAAACCAAATCAAAAAAGTTTTGGGCCAGTGGAATATGAATGCAAAACATGCAACAAAAAATTCTCATCATTTCAAGCACTTGGTGGCCATAGGGCTAGTCATAAAAGATCAAAATTTGAAGGGGATGAACTCATCAAAGCAAATACATTGACTTTGGGAAATAAACCAAAAATGCATGAATGTTCCATTTGTGGTCAAGAATTTTCTTTGGGACAAGCATTAGGTGGACACATGAGAAGACATAAAGCTATCATCAATGAAGAAGTTGTTTCTTCAATGGAAAAGGTTGTGAAGTTACCAATTTTAAAGAGATTGAATAGTGCAAGGATTATGTGCTTGGATTTGAACTTGACACCATTAGAGAATGATTTGAAGTTATTGTTTGGAAAGATGGCTCCCAATATTGATGTTTTAGTTTGATGAATGACCAATTAATTCTTTTTTGCCGCGTAGATTCTTTGTAATTGATCTTACCATTAATTTTTTGTATTTATAATTTTTTGTTTCAATTAATTTTTAGCGTATATGAACATTTATTTTTATAACAGAAAGCCTAGAAAACTATGGAATTGGAAATAAAACAAAAATGCCAAAGCTATATGAGTTGTATTCTACTTTACAATATACTAGTATGTTAACCCGTGTCGTGCGCGGGATAATTTTCTTTTAAATATTATTTTTATATTTTATTTTAAATATTATTTGAGTAATTTTGTATAAATTAATATGAGTATATATGTAATCTCACATATTAAAACTAAATAATTGAGAATATAAAAATATTCATCCCCGTACGTATTAAAATATGAGTATAAATATAGGATTCAGTTTCCATAAAATAAAAATAGAAAATTACAAAAAAAAAAAAAAAAAACCTTGTATTAATGTATGAGTAGAAATATATCCTCCATAAATTAATAAAAAAAGAGACTCCCGGGTATTAATAAATGAAAAGAAATATAGATTTTTGTAAAAATTATAAAAATAGACATATCAATATATGAGTAAAAATAAATGTTGTAGTTTCAATTATACGGAAGATCAAAATAACCTCCTATATCAATATATGAGTAGAAATATTGTTGTCCATAGAAATCACTAAAAATAAGCCTACATATGTTACTTATTATTTCTAGTTTCTCTAATTTGCAACTAATCAAAACCCTAGTATGATGTTTACTTAGACGGAAAATTTTTCTTAATAATGTGCAATTAATTAATAAACCTCATCCTTACTCAGTGGTTACCCAATTGTTATCCACTAAAAATTTTACTATTTAGATTCTAATGTCAATCTCTAAAACTATGTCAATCCCTAAAAATATGCTAAAGTGATTATCTATTTTTTTTACATAGAATCCTATTAAAATTAAAATAAAGTTTAACCTTCACAAGAAAAAAAAAAGAGAGAGAGAAATTTTTGCGGTATACTTTTCTCTAACAATAATAGTAACTATACCCATAAAAAAAGGAATATACTAAAAATATTCTTTAAAAATTCGTTTATATATATCATCATATTTGAAAATTTTGCTAACTTGAATCCCATGTCAATTCCTAAAAATATGATAAGTTGATAATCTCATTTTTTTTGTTTTGGACAAAGAATACTTAAGAGGTATAATGAATTGATGCATAATTTTTTATTTGGGAATGCTATATTCTTAATATCCTATAATTTATCACATATTACTAATATACATATTATATAATTGAATGAGTGTGTTTCGGTTTGGCTTCACCGGAGTTGGTATGTTGGTGTCGGATCTGTGGCTTTTCAGTTGTCTACAGATCTGGTTTTAGCTTCGTTTGTTTTTGGTGGTGGTGAGGAGTTGAGGTGGTGATGGCGGTATTCAGATTTGACATCGCCGGCGTCTGGTTTCGTTGATGATTGCTGGTGCTGCGGTGAGATGGTGGTGGTGGTTGGGTGACGAGGTTGCGGTTGATGTAGTGTGATTGGTTTTCTTTGATCATAGATTCTCTGACCGCTTTTCAAATCTGTTGAGATTTGCAGGACTCCTTTTGGGTCGCTGATGGTTTCCAAATTTGTTGGGATTTGCAGGACTCTATGTATCTGGATTACCTATTCTGCGTCGACTGTTTTATCCTCAGATGGTGTTTTGGTTATTTGGTGTTTATTTCGCCACTATCGGTCTTATGGTGGTACCTCTATCGTTGCCGAGACTTGTCTGCTTGGATTTTTGTACTATTTTTGTCTGGTCAGCGGTTCGCCTGGTGGAGTTGTTTATGGGTTCTGATGGGCCGAGCGCTTTTGATTCGAGTTCGGGAGTTAGAGTCTAGTTGTGGTAACATTTTGTGCGGGGTTGGTGACTGCTCTGATAGTCTTAAATTTGTGGGGTGTCTTTCTGTTTTTGGGATTAGGAGTTGATTTTGATTATATGGTGTTTGTTCAGGAGTTTTTTCCTTTGGGTGTTCCGCATATATACGGCACCTATGTTATGTAGTTCCTATTTACAGATCTCTGTTCGTCTTGTGCAGAGACCTAGTTACTAATAAATTTTGACATTTCGAAAAAGAAAAAAAAAATCAATTCTACTATGTGATCAATTGTGAGAGAAGCAATTGAGATGTTTATATGTGCCCATCTTTTCTTACAAATGAAATATAGATATAGTTTTGGAATAAAACTCTTCATTTTATTTGAAAATATGATTTTTTTTTTGTCAAGTAATTTAATAGAATTCGAACTATGATTCCTGCAAATTATATATAGTATTTTATCAATTGAGTTAAATTCACGGAGACTAAAAATAAATTTTATCGATGAAGATTTAAGTTTTCTGTATATTTTGATGAATAGGTGTTTTTAAACTTTTTTAGATAGAAAAAGGTTAATATTGTCCACATTTTAAAATTTAGAGTATTAAAAATAAGGCAAATGCTAATATGTGCCCCAAGGGCACATGATAAAGTGCATTTAATTAGTCAATAATCCACTTTAATTAATTGTTATTTCACTCACTTCTCACTCCATCTTAATTAGTCAATATTCTATATAAATTAACCAATTAAAACATAAGCATCTCTCTTTATATACATCATTTTTTTTTTTCAATACAATTATCTCTATAATCACCATTTTTTTTTGTTAAAACACAAGAATGTTTTTTTTTTTCTCTCGTTACATACAACATATGTGCCCTATTTAAGATTTTTTTTTTCTTAAAGGAAAATCATCTCCTTTTACCCATCACAATTTTTTTCTCTTTTGCTAACTATTATCTCCAAAATCAAAGCTTGTGTAAAATGGAGATGTAAAATTCATTGAAAGGACTCAAAGCAATATAATAGGTATATGTTTTCAAAACTTTAATTTAGTGTTTTTGTTTGATACTTGCAATAGAGTTTTAAAATACCTTTTTTATTTATTCTTTCCATTTGTAGATGATAAATAGTATGCATAATCCATAGTGTCAATGTGATAGATATGGATTTTGATTTGAACGAATGTACGGTAGAATTAAAATAACAATTGTTATAGTATTATTTTGATTTTTGAATTGCTAATATTTTTTTTTGATAATTTTGAATTGCTAATTATATGTTTTGAAATTTTATATAACTTAAAATTATTTTAGTTTAAAATAAAATAAAAACATATAGTGTATATTTTTTAATTAATGGCAACCATATCTTTTAATTATTTGGTACCATATCAATTAATTAGTTAAATTAAATAATGTTACTACCGATTAACAATGTTGGGTCTCGAAATACCAACATGGTCAGGTCAGCTAGATACAAGGAACCAATGGCAATAATGAGCTGGACATTGCTCATATAACATCAAATTGAACCCTCATGACAAGCCAAATTTGTAAAACATCGGGGCAACAATTAACTTCTTTATATACATGACTAATTGTGACTAACCAATCTTGATTCAATAATCCCAAAATATTCTGAATCAACCACCACCATCGAAACTCCTCATAACTTAATGCTTTTGCTGTTACATTGTGTTTTTCAGTAGAGAACAATTAAGAATCATTGTATCTCAAGAAAGATTTCGGCATAGCGGACTTTATAAAAATAAAATATGGTAAGGTGTTTTAGGGGATCTCCGTTACTTAAGTAACGGATGGAGATATTTTTGTAATTTTGTAGGGCACGCCCCAAAAACGGTAGGGTGGCAGAAGTAATCATTTTATGTTATGCGAAGCTTGTGAAAGTTAAGATTCCAGACTATGAATATTTTTTGAAGAGGAAGGGTCTATTTATTTAGAGTTTTCGTTTGCCATTCTATTGATTTTTCGTGCGTCTTACGCCTTTTATGTTTTATCCTTTCGCTAGTTAAGTAAGAATGAACAATTTTTAAGAAATTTTGCGAAATTGTGGAAAAATACAGGTAGCCAATTGTCCGTCATAAGTCATCATGCGGAATGGACTATATTGCCTAAGTATAAAAAATTAAAAAGGAAAGCTAATTGTACTTCATTTCTTATAATTAAGAATTATTTAGGTTCAACTCCTATAAAGTTTTAGAGTGTAATTAAAGTAAGTAATATCGAATATTAATTAATAAATCAAAGATAGATGTTATATAGTACATGATAAATCATGGGTTGTTACTTGTTACAATCTATGAAGCACGAACTCTGACAAAGACACTCTGACACCGTTAATGTAAAAAATATACGACACCGACACCGCTACATATTTATAAAAAATATAAGTTTAGAATTAAAAATACATACATATGCATCTAAGTTGAACAAATTTTTCAATAAAAAAAGTTTTAAAAGAATATATGATGATTAGTAAAAAAAAAAAAGAATATATGATAGTACATTTAACATTTACTCATCCAACTACTATCGAAAAACTAAAAATAATATAATCAAAATGCAATATCTTTAATCCTTCATTGATCAATATTATTATTTCGACACATCTTTAATTGTTGTATATATGTCTCAGAAAAATATAACCAAATAAAAAAAAAAAAAATTTGGACACTTACCCCGACACGTTTGTAGGAGTGTCTTATAGGTGTCGGACACCGATTTAAGGAGTGTCGGAATAAAGAAAAAATTATTTTTTTGAACACCTCTCCGACACGTTTGTATGAGTGTCGTACGGGTGTCATACAAGTGTCGGACGCCGACACGTGTCGGACACCGCGACACGTCTAATCATAGAGGTGTCGGTGCTTCATAGAACACAATCACAATTCTTGCTTTCTTTACTTTATAGGATCTTAATCTTTATTATTTATTTATTTATTTATTTATTTATTTATTTATTTATTCATATATGTGTAACTAACAAAGGAGAAAATAGCTATTATTTATCTGTATGTGTAATTAACAAAGCACAATACTTGTAATTATAAAAAAAAGTACTAAAAAAAGAAAGAAATATGCTAATAGTTAAGCATATATATTTACAGGGGATGTATCAAGTGAGAAAGAGGTTTCTTATGTGAGAGTGAGAGGATAAAATATCAACTTTTAGATTAAATTCAACGGTTGAGATTATAAATACCCATTAAAATATTCTCGTGTGCGTGTTGTTTGTGAATCAAATCTGTAACGAACCCTAATTCATGAAACAAAATCACGCAGCCCACAAATTGTTTTCGTCTTCCTCTATCACGTATGCTAGCAGTGCAATTGCAAGAAGATAAATTGACTTTTACAATTGGTGGCAACATGTTATTTAGCATGGGCCAAAGTTATTATACATAAGGATATCCTTATGTATGGTGCATAAGTGAATAATAGTCATTAGATCCCAGTGACACGTGTAATAATCCTAGGCAGCTCACACTCACAACTGGATCTCAGTCTCAATTGCTCACTCCATCGCTCCTTCGCCGTCTTCGATTGTTCTCCGATTTGCACCGCGGTGCAACGTGCTTTGTTGCTTTTCCGGCCACATTCTTGTATGATTTTTCTGTCTCTGCGTGATTTTGTTGTGTTTTGGTTTTGTTTCAGTCTCTTATTAGTGATTCAATTTTGGTTTTCGATTTCGATTTTGTTTTCGTTTTACTTCTTCCGATCTGGTTCATCTTCATCATCGATTTTATTTTTCTTTTTTCGTCATTTTCAGAGTTGAAATTTCCAC
Organism: Trifolium fragiferum; assembly: GCA_954870985.1. Taxonomy (NCBI): domain Eukaryota; kingdom Viridiplantae; phylum Streptophyta; class Magnoliopsida; order Fabales; family Fabaceae; genus Trifolium; species Trifolium fragiferum. Next base: position 51,063,333 of record OX940793.1, on the reverse strand, counting down.
TTTCAGAGCTGAAGATTCAACAAAAGGTACACTTTGAATTCTGTTTTGATTCTCCTCCTTGTGGCCATTTGTTCATTTGTACTGTTTTTATGTGTTCTGCTTCTTTGATTTTGTTTTGGGTTATGGTGGTTGGTAGTGATTTGTAGTGATGATGAATGAAAGTGAATGTGGTGATGGAAGGTGTTGTAACAACAATCAAGTTTTTCTTTTGTTTTCTATTGATTTTTTTAATTGAATTTTTAGTAACAATTTTGTGTGGATGTGTGTTGGTTGTGGTTACTAGTTTGTGTAGTTGAGCATTTTGATACTTTTGTTAGCAGGTTCAAGTTTTAAATGGTATTCCACCAACAGAGGACTATTCTTTTGCCAAGTACAACAAGGTAAATGTTGATTCAGTCTTTTACATTTTCTGGTGCACCTTGTAGCTTTTTTTGTTAAAAATCATACCTAAACCATTTTGCTGGAAGAATGGTTTCAGAAGGTTGTACTCCAAAACCATTTTGCTGGTAGAATGGTTTCATATAGTTCATGCTTAATTGTTGCATCCTAAACCACTTTGTGTTTGTGACTGTGCAGGTGTGGTTTCAGAGATCTTCGTGTTGAGGGACTGATGCTATTTAGTTTTGTGCTTCTGTTTGCAGGCCTCAGTTTGTTTAGCTTTGGTTAAGCTTAGTGTTTTGGTATAATAGCATTCTTTAGTTTTGGTTTAACTTAGTAGATCTCTTATGGTATAGTAGCTTTGGTTAAGCTTAGTGTTTTGCAGGCCTCATTTTGCTATTTGTAAGAACAATATTTTTATAGAGCACAAATTGTAACAACAATCAAGTTTTTCTTTTGTTTTCTATTGATTTTTTTAATGTAATTTTTAGTAACAATTTTGTGTGGATGTGTGTTGGTTGTGGTTACTAGTTTGTGTAGTTGAACATTTTGATACTTTTGTTAGCAGGTTCAAGTTTTAAATGGTATTCCACCAACAGAGGACTATTCTTTTGCCAAGTACAACAAGGTAAATGTTGATTCAGCCTTTTACATTTTTCTGGTGCACCTTGTAGTTTTTTTTGTTACAAATCATTCTTGATAAGTTAAAAATCATATCTAAACCATTTTGCTGGAAGAATGGTTTCAGTAAGTTGTACTCCAAAACCATTTTGCTGGTAGAATGGTTTCATATAATTGATGCTTAATTGTTGCATCCTAAACCACTTTGTGTTTGTGACTGTGCAGGTGTGATTTCAGAGATCTTCGTGTTGAGGAACTGGTGCTATTTAGTTTTGTGCTTTTGTTTGTAGGCCTCAGTTTGTTTAGCTTTGGTTAAGCTTAGTATTTTGGTATAGTAGCATTCTTTAGTTTTGGTTTAACTTAGTAGATCTCTTATGGTATAGTAGCTTTGGTTAAGCTTAGTGTTTTGCAGGCCTCATTTTGCTGTTTGTAAGAACAATATTTTTATAGAGCACAAATTGTAATGGGGAATGGAATAGAAAATGAGATTATGATGTAAAAGATTATTTTTTGTAATTGTCGATTCTTTTCTAAATCATGATTGAAAATGGATGCTACAACGCTCATTTCTGTGCTAACTAGTAACTACTATTGGTCTTAAAGTATAACTGAATATGAAAATAACCTATGATGATAATTTTGTTCTTATGATTTGCACAATTATTTTGGATAAAACATGAATATTTTATTGGAAACCAAAAGAGATCTACTTTGGTTTCACATACAACACTAGTGAAACCATTAAGTTACACTTATGGTTTCAATTATAATATTTATTTTGAATAAAATATGAATATTTTATTGAAAACCATAAGAGGGCTATTTTGGTTTCAGGTACAAAACCAGTGAAATCATTAAGCCACACTTATGGTTTCAATTATAATATTTATGTTAAATTAAATATGAATATTTTATTGGAAACCATAAGAGGACTACTTTGGTTTCAGATACAAAACTAGTGAAACTATTAAGCCACATTTATGGTTTCGGTTATAATATTTATTTTAAATTAAATATGAATATTTTATTGGAAACCATTAAGTTACATTTATGGTTTCAATTATATTATTTATTTTGAATAAAATATGAATGTTTATTTTTTGTTTATGCATAACTGCATTAACATTTGAAAATAAAAGATGGTACATGAGAATCAATAATTCACGATGAAACAACAATTAAGCATCAACTATCTAAAACCATTCTACCAACAAAATGGTTTCGGTGTACAACTCTATGAAACCATTCTACCAGCTAAATGGTTTCAACCAGAAACATTCACTTAGGCACTCCCTCTTGGGCATGTATAACAACCAAGCTTGTGGGAAATATATACTCAGTTCCTGTTAGCAGCAAGAAAGAAAAGACATGACATTTTCTTTGTTAACTGAAGTTTGTGACGCCTTCTGTTTGAAGATTGAAGCAAAATTTTTGATAGCATCTCCAAAATCAACAACCACACCGATTTTTCTCAATTCTTCGTTGTAATCGAAAATCTTTTTTCCATAGAATTTATGATCAATCACAGAAAAGCAGTCCCAAACTTGGTCATACAAAAAACATTCACTTGGTATCTTGAAACACGACGATGGTGAAGTGTTGTTGCCGGCGATTGTGGATGAAATCGGCGACGGTGGCAGAAAAAAGGAGGTTATGAGAACAAACTTTAGTGTTGCGACCGGCGATAATAAATTACCTCATTGTCCATTTTAGCTTCCAAATTTCAAATCCAAGTAGTAATAATAAATGATCCAAATTTATGTTTCTGAACTGTCCATTTTAAGAACCTTCTGATCCCATCAGCATAAGAATCTCTGCAATCATAACAACAACATTTGTTTCAAAAATATTCATGTAAATATTTTCCATCAAAGAGATAAAAACCTCACACTCACACACACACACACACACACACCTAGCTTCTATTTAGCAAATATATTCCTATTCCTAATTCCTAACAGAGAAAGATAAGAAACAATCTCTGGTTCGAATTCTTGGTGAATTGTTGTGAGTTTGAAAAGGTATCTGAAAATGGTTGGATCAAAGGTTAAGCAGAAAAATGATGAAAAGCTGAAACAAAGATATGAATGGATGATTTATGCGATGGTGATGAAGATGGTTGTGATTTCCGATCGTTGATTGGGATTTGGTGGCGGTGGAATTGGAGAAAGGAGAAGAAATGGTATGGGGCGCGAGAAGAAATTGTATGGGGGCGCGAGAAGAAATGGTATGTGGGCTGGGCTGTTTAATGGCTGCTTATGCAGCGTACATAAGTTTTACTTATGTATAATAACCAGACCCTTTAGCATGGATATCTATAATTAATTGATCACTTTTGCCTAGTATTGAATTATTCACATAAAGAACAAGACAACTATTTTAGATAATTTGTTTTATGTATCATGAACGGATCCACCGCCAAAACTAACAGTTGTAATTGTATGTATTTGTGAATGTGACATAATATTAATCTACCTGATTTGTGCTTTTCTTCATAGTAGTATGATAGAGGAAGAGTTCATGAATGCATGCAAACAATAAAAAACCAAGAATGAGAGGCATGTGAATAGAAAACACGTGCACAAGAATATTTTAATGGATATTATAATCTCAACCGTTGAATTTAATCTAAAGATTGATATTTTATCCTCTCACTCTCATATAAAAAACCTCTTTCTCACTTGATACATTCCCTATATTTACAATTCTTTATTATAAGAAACTAAAAAAATAAAAAAAAATTGTCAAAAACAAAATAAAAAGAATTATTTTATAAAAAAAGCAAAGAAATATTCATTATCAGTTTATTATTTTAAATCATAAAAAAATTATTAATAAAAGGAGTATAAAAGATACCAAATCCCTTATAACAAAGATCAATCCGATCAAGACCATGCATCATTGAATTCATAACAAACGAGTTCTACCCACCTTCTGTGAAGAGTTCTACCAACACCACCTAACCAACATGAGATCCCACCCTACTACCACTATCAATTATCATATCTTAGATTCTGTGTTCTAACTTATCAGCTATACATAATGGATTTTGTTTTTCCAATATTTTGCGACCAATCTCCTTTAGATTCACTTTGCATGCATGCTCATCTGGGTATCTATGCATTCCACAAAATACGTCTCCACAACGGCAATTGAAACCTAGTAGTCCCACTTTTTTGTTGCAGCTGTTGCACCTATTTTTCTTCTTCATCTTCCCATTGTCATTGAGAGAAATAACTTCCACGGCATCACAAATATCATTAATATTTGGTTTGGCGCCGTTTTCTTTGAGATACTCGTTGTAACACTTTGAACAAAGGTTCTTATTCAAAGGAGAACCATAAAAACCACAACCATTGGCACAAAGTGATGGAACCATGTTGTTTCACTTAGTTTTTGACACAAGAAAAAAACGTGAAATATTGGTTAGAAAATTTGGAGAAAGGGAGAGTTTATGAAGAAAATATTCAAAGCTTGAAAGTGTTGGATGAATGGATAATTGAATTGGTTGTGTTAATTTATAAGGTAATCCTAATAAATAGCCCACAGTCACTAGGAAACTAACTCTCATATAATTAGGCAATATACGTTATCCAATTTATTTATTTTTTTGTCAAGATTCGTTATTCATTTTTTTTTTTTAAATATATCATTATCTTTATCTTTTTGTTTTTCATTAGAAATTAAATGAAAATTCTATCATTTATCCATCATATATCTTCTTCTTTTTTTTTTACAATTATTTCAAAAAAAATTATTTTTTTTGTCGCAAATGCCTAAATATTATCTTTATCTCTTTCTTATCCATTATAAATTAAATGAAAATTCTATCACTTAATTATTCATCATATATCTTTTTTCTTTACGATTATTTCAAAACGTTCAACTTTTTTCTATCGCAAATGTCTAAATTTCATCTTTATCATTTTGTTTTTCTTATAATTATAAATTAAATAAATTTATTGTCTCTAAAATTTAAACTCTATTGTGAATGTTGGTCAATTATTTCACTATTAGAAAAAAATAATGTAATTATTTTCATCATAAGTTTGAAGTTGTAGCCTTGTAGGTGTTCTGCAAAGCCAATATCTTGCATAAAGACGTACTTGAGAACCATTGTTTTTTTTTTTTAAGAAACTAAATTAACTCACCCGAATTGGTGTTAGAGAGAACCGAACCTAATACTTTAAGAGGAACACACTCTCAAATCACTTGAGAACCATTGTTGTATGCAACAAACTAACTTTTGTGTTATGTCTATAAAAAAAGAAGTCTTATTGGCACTCTCGATCTCATCCCTAGAAATAAAAAAGATTTAACACTGTAGATAGTATAAATTTACTTGGGCAATCAAATACTAAAGATAATGGAATGAACCACCTTGCTTCACTACAACAGAAAATAGCTATCGTAGCAATTTTTTTTTTTTTTTTTTTTGATTTTTTGCTTTAATAGCACTTTTAAGTGCTATTGAAGTTGATGCTATTAAAAGTCCCTACCTATTATAGCGTTTTCCAAAGTGCTATCTTTAATAGCGCCCGTATACTAAAGGCTATTGTATGTATGATCACCTTGCATTTCATCAAAAAAATGCTATTGTATGTCTTTTTTAATTTTTTTTTACAACCTTGAATTTAATTTAATTTTTTTTCTCTTTCTCTATTTGTTTATACAACCTGGAACTTCATTTTTTTTTTCAATCAATGACCTAAAGTTTAATTTGAAACTTAAAACATAGTAATACAAAGGTCCTATCCTATGATCCTTAATTTATTTATTTAATTTTTTTTAAAAAGGCCAAAAATATATTAAAAATAAAAAGGCACAAGGAAAGTCAATAAGTAAAATCAAATTATATGAGGTTCACTCCCTTCGCAAAGCAGACAAAGAAGCAAGACAATAATGTGTCATAGACAAAGCAAACTTCCTTGCTAGTAATACCAAAACTTGGTTTACTACAACATTCACAATAAGCTCCCATACAACATTCACAATAAACTCCCATACAATTTCCAAACTAACTAAATTGTATGCATGCTTATTCCAAATGACAAACGCACCACTCTTCGTATATCATAATTTTAACACATTCACTGTTCATCTCCTTTGAGTCTCCAATCTTCGACTTTTTTTTTTGTCAATTAAAAGTATTGGTGCTAAAAAAATATCATTATTTGATAATATTGAAAATATGTTATTTTTATGAAAAAAAATATGGTGATGATATTCAACATTTTATGATACTAAAAAAGTAGTGTAAATATGTTACACCATTTATATAAAAAAAATGATGATTCATCATTTAGTCATTTAATATTGAAAAAAAATTTAAAAATTAAAATTTGGATAACCCTCATAATCCACCCAACCCGGAAATGAGTTGGTTTATCCAACCCGGCCCAATACTGAAGTTGATGGTTATTTTGTTAAACCCAATCCGAAGTACCTTATATGGTTCGAATTTTAATTTTGCTTAAATCCAACCAGATCCGGCCCATAGCAACACTTACATAGGCACAACCTCAAATACAATTTATTTGGGCACACACACAAAGAGAGAAAAATAAAGAGTAAATAATTTAATCATATCACTTTATATTATTTAATCATTTTATTTTTTTTACTTTTTTGAATTCATATTTGTGTGTCTAATATATATTATTTATGATTGTGCCTAACCAAGTATTTTTCTCCGGCCATGTACACCCCTATCTATTACCTGTTACCTACCTATTGCTTAATTACTAAACCAAAACGCATTGCCAACTAAACAAACGGCAGCACGCACTTCATTTGTGAATTTTTCGTCACCTACTTTCCGTTGTATAAAGCATTTCTCTAAACCTAGTATGACTCTTGTGATTTTGAACTAAATTATTTACTCTAGTAGCTAAAGAGGAGAAGAGGGTGAAGCTTTTACGGGTACATGTTGGAAATAATGTCTTAATATCTTTTTTGAAAGATTTTATATTTGAAATAAAATAATATTAGGGTTTATGATTTATATTTCTGTTTAGAATATTTAAGATTTGTTATAATTTATTATATAATTAGTTTTGTTTTAAAAAATATATGATTTATTTTTATGTAGTTCTATATATATACAGAGAGTCATAAGCATGATGAATAAAATAAGAACTTTAGTATTCTTCCGATAACTCTATATTTGGTGAGAGTTTTTTCTTTAAAATTATATCTTACCGAATTCCGCAATAAAAAAATCATATCACAGTGTGGAAAATTTATTACTTTCTTCTTCTCAAACTAGTCGTTGATGTTGTTGTTGTATGGTAGAATCAATTTTCTCTTCTGTTTCATAATAATACTCGCTTTTCGCATGGGTTTATCACTCATTTTCTTTTGCATTATACTATATAATAATGGTTTAATTCTCATCATCGTTCTTCCTTTTCCTCTCATGTAGATACAACCCAACCCAAGATGTCGCTGATGTGGGAGCTTTATTACATGATCCCGTCTTGGCGATTTAAGGTTTCCACATGGTAATCACATTTAAGCTTTCTAACATCATCCCCTTTTCTCTTACATAAACATTTAATGAAATGTACTGAATAGTCTTAAAACTATTAATAATGCATCAATTTCGTCATCGAACTATCATTTTCTTTATGTTTTTAAAAGGATTGAGGGACGTCCTATAAGTCCTAGCTCAACTGGTAAAAATTTGCCGAAATTGTAAGGCATGGACGTCATGATCGGGGTTCGAACCCCGACTCTCTCACTTGTGTGAGAATTTCTTATATTTACTTTGACAATTCTTCTATGTACCAAAAAAATAAAATAAAAGGATTGAGGGACTAAATTCACGCATTAATAATAATTTAGGACTATTTAGTATATTTCGATAGTTTCGGGACTATAACAGTAAAATGGGAAGAAAATTTGATAAACCATAAGTTCATAAATTACTTGAAATAACGTCTTAAAATAAGTTACAAGTTAGCGAAATAAGCTATAAACTCATGGTGATATGACAGTTACCAAGCAGAGCTTTTTTTTCTCATACGAGCTTATAAGCTATAAGCCATAAGTCAATTTATATGGCTTGCCAAACAGAGCCTTAGTATATTTCGATAGTTTAGCTGTTTAGGGATTGAATTGGAGAAAAGTTGATAGTTTAGGGACCAAATTGATGGTTTATTTTTTTTATCAAACCGTGTAATGGCTAAAAATTCACCTCTTGATGTGAATAAGTGGGCAATTTACCAACTGAGCTATATTGTTTTTTTTTCTTACAACAATAAAATTGAAAACTGACTATGTATATATTTGCATTTCAGCAAGACTTTGCTAAAAAAGATAATTAAGGATGCTGAGAAACTCCTTGAAACGAAGAATAAAGATAATGAAGCTATTCGAGAGGAAATTTCTAAGTTACTCCGGACTCCGGCAGAACATGAGGCTCATATATTTGCTTGCTATGTTTAAATGTTCTTCAAAGCACTCTTCCTTTACACGAAACTTTAACCCTTTGAATTAGGACCAGGGTATGTTTTGTGCAGGGAAGGGAATGTGGGTTTATTGGTACAAGGTGATTAAATGTGAAACAGTTTCTAGCATCTTATATCAAAGTCCAAACACTTTTGGTTGAATTTAGTTATTCTTCTTTTATCCAAAAATATAAAAATAGTGAAAATGGACCTGTGTAGGACTAGGGCCATAGTTGTTAATTACCTCACCTTGTGTAACATCCTAATCCTCCATTTATTCTCTTTTCTTTTTTGTTTTGAATTTCTATTAATGTGTTCTCTATCTTAAAATTAACTAGTTTAGAGAATATCGTTTAATGTTGTTATTATTCGCCAACACATCAGATAAGTCCAAATTATGTTCAATAATATTTATGCGTTAGTTTTATAGTTTTAAGTGGATGTTTTGATTAAGACTCTGCTGTAGTTTTAACTCAAGTATAAAAAGCTAGTAATTATTCTACAATTTTGTATCTGAAATCTCTATGTTGTTTAGGGAACTTCACCCAGAACTTAAGGAAGCTGTAGCTAGTTTATGTTATGTTGAATCAAGATATAGTGAACTTCCAGCTTTGCACAAACTTAAGTCACAATTTTCTGTAAAATACGGGAAAGAATTCGTGGCTAATGCGAGAATGTGCAAGGAAGATTGTGGTGTTAACAAACAGGTTATGTGTGAATGTTTCTATGCTCTTTATACTTTTTTTTTTTTTTTTCTGTATAAAACAAACATCTTATACAATTTCAATTGCAGATACCGGAGTTGCTTGTAGTTCCAAACCCGCCGGTTGAGGAACGAAACAGTCTTCTGAAAGAAATTGCTAATCAATTCAAAATAAATTGGGAACCAGATTCTGTTTTTTGTTTGCATGGTTGTTGGTGTACAAGGTGATGAATCAATGAAATAGTAAGGAGAGAACAAAGACAGCAGCCACAAATATGAAAGGAAGAATTAATTGCATTGATAAAAGAGTAGATATTTATACAAAGAGTAAAGTTTGCCACATAGGCCCTAAAATTGAAAAAACTTAACAGACAAGTACTTAACATAGTAAATACTAAAATACCCTTAAATATAAATTACTTCTAACACCATTCCTTAATTTATATTTAGACAAAACTGACAACACCAATTCCATCCCTCAAACGAAGAAATTGATCAGTTTTGATAGCCTTTGTCAACACATCTGCCAGCTGCTTCTGAGTGCTACAGTGCACAACTTCAAGCACTCCATTCTGAACCTGATTCCTCAGAAAGTGATACTTGGTCTCAATATGCTTGCTTCTTCCATGCAGCATTGGATTCTTGACAAGATTGATTGCAGACTTGTTATCAATCATCAGCTTCAGAGGCTTGTTTACCTTGATCTTCAGATCCTGCAGTAAGTTCAGAAGCCACACAGCTTGGCATGCAGTCACAGCGCCTGCAATATATTCAGCTTCACAGGTTGATAGAGCAACAACAGGTTGTTTCTTGGAACACCACGAAATAGGACCTCCTAGAAATTTAAATAAATATCCAGAAGTGCTTCTTCTATCTACTCTGTCTCCACACCAATCAGAATCTGAATAACTCAGAAGTTCTGATTCAGTCCTTCCTTCAGAGGGAAATAGCACTCCATGCTTCAGAGTCCCCTTGATATACCTCAGAATCCTGACAGCAGCTTGGTAATGGGACCATTTTGGTTTACTCATAAATCTGCTAACCATTCCAACTGCAAAACAAATATCAGGTCTGGTATTACACAAATACCTCAAAGAACCAACCAACTGTTTGAAGGTTGTAGCATCCACATCCTCTCCATCAGAATCGGAATCCAACTTTTGATTCGTATCAGAGGGTGTGATAGCAACTTTGCAATTTTCCAGCTTAAATCTCTTCAGAAGCTCAAGTTCATACTTCAACTGATGCAAAATGATTCCTTTCTCAGAATATAGAAATTCCATCCCTAGAAAGTAACTCATTTTTCCAAGGTCTGTCATCTCAAACTCATTCATCATAACCTTCTTGAACTTAGCTATCTCTTGTTCAGAACTTCCTGTCAGCAATATATCATCAACATACAAACATACCAGAATCATATTGCCTTCTGAAGTGTGCTGAACATAAACACCATACTCCAACTCACATTTCTGAAACCCTTGCTTCTTGAAAAATGAATCAATCTTCATATTCCAGGCTCTGGGCGCTTGTTTCAATCCATAGAGGGCTTTATGCAATCTATACACCATCCCTTCCTGATTCTTTTTCTCAAAACCAGGAGGTTGTGACACATATACCTCTTCTTGTAATGGACCGTTCAGAAATGCAGATTTCACATCTAAATGCATCAGAGGCCAATTCCTGTTAGCAGCTATTGCAATTACCAGTCTAATTGTTTCGTGTCTTGCTACAGGTGCAAACACTTCAGAATAATCTAGTCCAGGTTTCTGCAGAAATCCTCTTGCTACTAACCTCGCTTTGTGTTTGCCAATTGAGCCATCTGGCTTTAGTTTCTGCTTGAAAACCCATCTGACGCTGATGGCTTTCTTGCCTTTTGGAAGTTCTGAAAGCTTCCAAGTCTTGTTCCTCTTTATAGCATCAAGTTCTTCTTTCATGGCCTGCAACCAGACTTGTTGCTTAAGAGCATCTTCTGTACTCACGGGTTCAGAATCTACTAACATTGCACACTGAATAATTTCTCCCTCAGAGTCTACTTCAGTGTCTTGCAACATTTCAAATCCTGCAAATCTTCTTGGGATGCTTCTGATTCTCTGTAGCCTCTGAACTTGTTCAGAAGCATCTTCAGAAGTTTTTGACTCAGAGGCTTCACCTTCAGAAATTCTTTCTTCAGAATTCTGACCTTCAGAATTGGCTTCAGAATTCTGACCTTCAGAATTGGCTTCAGAATTCTGACCTTCAGAATTGGCTTCAGAATTCTGACCTTCAGAATTGGCTTCAGAATTCTGACCTTCAGAATTGGCTTCAGAATTCTGACCTTCAGAGTCAGAGTCAGATTCAGAATCACCATCAGACTCAGAATCACCATCAGAGTCATCTCCATCTTCTGAATCATCTTCAGAGCCTTCAGATTCTGACTCACCTTCAGAGCCATCCTCTGAGATTCTCACATCAGAATTTGATTGAGACTTGTTCCAATCCCAAATTTCAGATTCCTTCACAATGACGTCTCTGCTGAATTCAATTTTATTAGTCTCTGGACAATAAAGCTTGTACGCACCTGTACTGTGGTACCCCACCAGTAACATTACTTTGCTTCTATCATCCAGCTTCTGTCTTCTGGCTTCTGGAACATGTTTATAGCATACAGATCCAAACACCTTCAGATGACTAACACTTTGCTTCTCTCCAGTCCACTTCTGAATAGGAACTATTTCCTTCAGCTTCTTCGTTGGACATCTGTTGAGCACATATGTTGCAGTGGCAACAGCTTCTCCCCATAAGTGATGAGGAAGCTTCTTCTCTTTCAGCATGCTTCTCACCATATCAAGCAAAGTACGATTTCTTCTCTCAGCAAGACCATTGTGTTGAGGAGTATAAGGAGCTGTAACCTCATGCTCAATTCCATTCTCCTCACAGAAAGTTTTAAACTCATTAGAATTAAACTCACCACCACCATCAGTTCTGAGAATCTTCAGCTTCTGATCACTCTGTTTCTCAGCCTTCACCTTGAACTTCTAAAACTTAGCAAACACTTCATGCTTGAACTTGATGAGTGTTACCCATGTCATCCTTGTGAATTCATCAACAAAAGATACAAAATACTTGTTTCCTCCAAGTGAAGGTATTGGAAATGGTCCACACACATCAGAATGTACTACTCCCAAGGCATGTTTTGCTCTTGGAGCTACTTCTGATGCAAACGGCAGTCTTGGTTGCTTCCCTTTCATGCACACCTTGCATGATTTTTCAGGCTTCTTGATTATAGGAATTCCATGTACCAGATTCTTTGACTTCAGATGCCCCAAGCTTCTGAAATTCAGATGACCAAATCTTCTGTGCCACAACTCACTATCCTTCTCAACACTTGTTGCACTAAGACATTCAGAATCTGCAGTTCTAACATTCACCTTGAATGTTCTGTTCCTTCCCTGTTCTGACTCCATAATCAGCTTCTGATTACCGTCATATAGCTTCAGAAGATTGTCTTTCATAGTAACTGAAAAACCTTTCTCAATCAATTGACCCACACTCATCAGATTGCTTTTCATGCCTGGTACATACCACACGTTCTGAATCAATGCTGCTTTCCCATTGTTCAAAATGACTTTAACATTTCCCATACCTTCAGCGTTGAGGTATTTATCATCAGCACATCTGATCTTTGTACTCTTTCTAGAGTCAAAATCAACCAACCACTTCTTGTTTCCAGTAAGATGGTTTGAACACCCTGTATCCATATACCACCACTCTGAATTCACATCATCAGATTCAGAAGCCATTAGTAAAACAAATTCACTATCGGAGTCATCAGAACTTCTGGCTATATTTGCTTCTTCTGACTTTCTTTCTTTGTTTGACTTGCACTCAGATGCAAAATGGCCAAACTTCTGACAAGAGTAACACCGTACCTTTGTCTTGTCTTTTCCTTTCTGAGCATACTTCTGCTTTCCAGAAGTTGAGGTTTTTGGATTCTGAGCTCCATCAGATCTATTCTTGGCTTCTGAACCTTCTTCTCAGAGGCTGCTTTCAGAGCCTGCTGCTCTACTTCTCTTTCAGAGTTTCTCTCAGTTAGACGCAACTCTTGTGCTTCTAGACTGCTCTGTAACTCTTCTATTCTCATGGTTTCCAAATCTTTGGAATGTTCAATAGATACAACAATGTAATCAAACTGAGGGGTAAGGGATCTCAATACCTTCTCAATGATTACTTGTTCTGAAAGAGTTTCTCCACAAGCTTTCATCTCATTAGTAATCAGAATTAGTCTGGAGATGTACTCACAAACCTTCTCATTGTTCTTCATGTTGAGATTCTCATACTGTTTTCTGAGGGTTTGAAGCTTTACCTTCTTTACTGACGCATCACCACCGTAACACCTTGTCAGAAGATCCCAAGCCTCCTTCGCCGTCACTGAATCAGCAATCTTCTCAAACACACTCTCATTCACACACTGATGAATGTAGAACAACGCCTTCTGATCCTTCTTTCTTGTAGCTTTCTGCGCCTCTTTTTGCTCCTCTGTTGCATCTGCTGTAACAGGAACGTATCCTTCAGTGACAAGCTCAAGCACACCTTGAGCACCGAACAATACAAGCATTTGTTTCATCCAACGATTCCAGTTTTTGCCATCAAACACTGGAAGCTTGGTACTCATGCCACCGTTTCCGTTCATCTTAAACCTTGTACAGTACACTCAAATCTCACTAACCACTAACACTCGTGTTTCCCAATCCCACAAAATCAGAAAAAGTGATTCTGTTCAGATTTTTGTTCAAGATTCAACACAAATCAAGAACCAAAAATCAAACACACACAACTCACGTTTCACTCGTGTTTCCCGTGGATTCTAACCGGAGCTCTAGATACCAATTTGTTGGTGTACAAGGTGATGAATCAATGAAATAGTAAGGAGAGAACAAAGACAGCAGCCACAAATATGAAAGGAATAATTAATTGCATTGATAAAAGAGTAGATATTTATACAAAGAGTAAAGTTTGCCACATAGGCCCTAAAATTGAAAAAACTTAACAGACAAGTACTTAACATAGTAAATACTAAAATACCCTTAAATATAAATTACTTCTAACAATGGTTATTCCTTACCCGTAAAACATAAACTGCGTTTACAGGACAACATGGAGATTGTGCCGTCTAGGATGCAAAGTGAGGCTTGATTTGGAAGTAACTTATATGCACTTATGAATGTTTCTTCTACTTGCCAAACTTCGTTTATAGCTCTGATGAGATATTCGCGTTTATTTAACAAACCTTAGCGATTATTTAACAATGTTAGCTTAAATTTGACACTACTTATGGTATGCATTATTTAGTATATGTAGAATTGCATGTCTATTGTAGTTCTTACATATTTTAGTAAACCAAACTATGAATTGTTTACTTCTATTTTTAATCAAGTAACTGGATATGCTGATTACATATTTATTTGTTGTTTTATCCTATTGCATTAGTTACCATGCTAAGGTCATTGAGTTTTGTAGACCTTTTACATAAATTGCAACCAAGTAAAGTTGACGGTTTTCAAGTGGAAAATTGTAGGACAACTGGTAGTTACACTCCAGGGAAATTGTTGTTTTGAATAATCTATCTCTGTATGTAATAGGATTAAATATTATTTGGCATCATAAGTAATTTTTATGATATTTTGATTATTTTCTTAGGAACTACGACATATAGTAAAGCATATGTCTATGTGTTTTGCAAAATTTAAGTTGGGCCAATCAATTGAGTTTGAAGTCACGAAATTAAATGGGCTGTTAAAAAAATTGAAACTAAATATATTTGATGAATAGTTGCTCTTCATTGTTCCAAATTGATTAGAGTGTAGGTTTGATTTCAATTATGGAGTAGCTAGTTCATTTCAGACCTGTAAAATTAATATTTGTTTGTTTGGTTTTTTAAAAGTAGAATTGATTCTACTTAAGCTATAAATTGTAGCTTCTGATTTTAAAATTGATTTTTTCACTCACTTTTTTTGTTGAACTTACTTTTGCATGAATATATCCAAAAATAAATCATTTTATTTTCAAATTAATTTTGGCCAAAATCAATTCTATCAAAATACCGCAGAACCAAACATATACATAATCCTACTTGGAGATATATTCTCATAGTGAAAATTCTTCCGAGAGATATATTCTTCCGAGCACACAAATTCAAACATATAAGATTAAAGACTCAGATGGGTAAGTCTCCAATCCCCTAATACTATATGGAATGTACTTTATCCGTTGGTTATGGAGGATGCAGATCCAACGAGTTAAAAATGGACTCATAATTCATTAGATAGATAAGATCATCAAAACTTCGTGATATGCTGGTGAACTTATTCCAATTCATCAAGAGATCTCAATATTATGCCTTGCAAAAAGTCACCTACTCTTCATTCATTAGATAGATAAGATCACCAAAACTTCGTGATATGATGGTGAACTTATTCCAATTCAACAAGAGATCTCAATATTATGCCTTGCAAAAAGTCACCTCCGCTGCAAGTTGAGTTCTCGTCATGCACTAGTGGCTTCTCTGCTTATTTCTTGCAAGCAATTTTGGGATTTATTTTAATTTTTTAATCAGATTTATTAAATTTATTTTGAGACATTGGATTAATTAAACGCTTGAGATTTCTGTTGCAGATATTGCAGCATATAAAATGGCTGCTGAGGATCCATATTGATCTCATTCATAAATTCTTAATTATTTTTTTCATATTTGTCTTTCATTTAAATGTAATTATATATATATATATATATATATATATATATATATATATATATATATATATATATATATATATATATTTTGAAATCGAGTGATTATAAATATAAATTAGAAGGTTTTTTTTTTTTTATGGAAGATATATATAGAAGGGTTAGCAAGCGTAGATTTAGCAAATTGTCTAATGATGCTCTCTTATCCCCAACATCAACAAAACAATAAACCAAATCAAAAAAGTTTTGGGACAGTGGAATATGAGTGCAAAACATGCAACAAAAGATTCTCATCATTTCAAGCACTTTGTGGTGGCCATAGGGCTAGTCATAAAAGATCAAAATTTGAAGGGGATGAACTCGTCAAAGCAAATGCATTGACTTTGACAAATAAACCCAAAATGCTTGAATGTTCCATTTTTGGTCAATAATTTTCTTTGGGACAACTGGACAAGCACTAGGTGGACACATGAGAAGACATAAAACTATCATCAATGAATAGTCAAGAGTGTATTTAGATGAATATAGTATTTTTCATTAAACAATTCCTTTATGATCCCAAAACTCACCCAGAAAAAATCTATTGTTTGTAACGAAAGACGTCCTTTCTATAAATTAACATTTACTTGTTTATTCACTTTCTACATTTGCTTATAATTTTGTAAATAATTTTGTAAATGAAATTTTTTCACATTTCAATTGCATGAATAGTGTGAATGTTTAAATTTGGGGTTAATATTTTGAATATAGGAAAAAATTAAACGTTGAAGTATAAATTGAATTATTAGATTTGTTTAGTTTATTTTTGTTAGGTTTGATGATGAATATGATGAATGAGCTGATGGTTTTTTGGATTTAGTGACAATGGTTAACATTTTCTAATAAAAATAACTAATTTGACGGAAAAGACGCAGAACGTTGCAGGAGTTCCTAAAATGGAAATCAGTTAACTCTTGCCGATAATCGGAAAATCAATCATTTGTCTCGGACACAAAATAGAAACTCTTGTACTGAAAAAGAGAAGGACGCAATGCCTTTCTTTTACTTACCCTTTTTCTTCTCTTATGTATGATATTTATAGTGACCCGGTAATGCTCCAATCAAGTTCGGGGGGGGGGGGGGGGGGGGGGGGAGGGGGGGTGGAATATTGGTTCTAAAATAAAGAGAGATCAATCACTTTGGCAAGAAGAGTGAGCGAACAAGTCTGCTTTCTTCTCCATTGATGTCAAATTCAAGTTTATTGACCTCTGACTAAAAGGAGACAGCTAAGAGCTAGGGGTGGCGAAAGCTTATTTCGGGAACGGTATTTCCCGGCCTGGGACAATTGGTTGATTGGATAAGAGGGGAGATCCGCGAAGGGAGTATAAAAAAAAAGTAATAGGAAAAACTACTATTCGAAAGAATCAGACTAGCTTTTCGTACTGACAAAGAGTCTTTTAGTATTACTATGAATTAATATGTAACCAAAAAAGAATGAAGAGAACGAAAAGATAAGAATCAGACGGAGCCCTACAAAAATTAAAGCAACAGGAACATGCAAAGATGCCACTGGTTAATAGTTGAAGATTGTGCTTCATATTCTTTATTTATTATCCATTCATTCGGACTTCGAACAAGCCTCAGGTTGAATCCCAACATGGGCGAGTAGAGATTCCAGGACAGTTTCAATCTACTTCTTTGTGTCGATTACTCATTCGCTTTGTTACAAAAGAAGTTGCAAGGTGCGGGATGTGTAGCCTTTGATCCAATTCAGCTTCAAGGGCCTTACCATCCTGGTTAAGGAATGACAGGTCAACAAGCAACAATGAATTCAGTTTGTAATGCTAGGTAAAACATCTTCACTTTGCTTGAGCATCTTCAAACCTCCTAAATTTTTTGTTTATAGTCTTCTCTCTCCCTTAGGCGGACTTTCGACTTTGAGTAAGTTCTTATGTCAAAAAAAAAAAAGAGCTCAATCACTTTGGCAAGAAGAGTGAGCAAACAAGTTGGCTTTCTTCTCCATTGATGTCAAATTCAAGTTTATTGACCTCTGACTAAAAGGAGACAGCTAAGAGCTAGGGGTGGCGAAAGCTTATTTCGGGAACGGTATTTCCCGGCCTGGGACAATTGGTTGATTGGATAAGAGGGGAGATCCGCGAAGAAAGTATAAAAAAAAGTAATAGGAAAAACTGATATTCGAAAGAATCATACTAGCTTTTCGTACTGACAAAGAGTCTTTTAGTATTACTATGAATTAATATGTAACCAAAAAAGAATGAAGAGAACGAAAAGATAAGAATCAGACGGAGCCCTACAAAAATTATAGCAACAGGAACATGCAAAGATGCCACTGGTTAATAGTTGAAGATTGTGCTTCATATTCTTTATTTATTATCCATTCATTCTGACTTCGAACAAGCCTCAGGTTGAATCCCAACATGGGCGAGTAGAGATTCCAGGACAGTTTCAATCTGCTTCTTTGTGTCGATTACTCATTCTCTTTGTTACAAAAGAAGTTGCAAGGTGCGGGATGTGTAGCCTTTGATCCAATTCAGCTTCAAGGGCCTTACCATCCTGGTTAAGGAATGACAGGTCAACAAGCAACAATGAATTCAGTTTGTAATGCTAGGTAAAACATCTTCACTTTGCTTGAGCATCTTCAAACCTCCAAAATTTTTTGTTTATAGTCTTCTCTCTCCCTTAGGCGGACTTTCGATTTTGAGTAAGTTCTTATGTCAAAAATAAAGAGAGCTCAATCACTTTGGCAAGAAGAGTGAGCGAACAAGTCTGCTTTCTTCTCCATTGATGTCAAATTCAAGTTTATTGACCTCTGACTAAAAGGAGACAGCTAAGAGCTAGGGGTGGCGAAAGCTTATTTCGGGAACGGTATTTCCCGGCCTGGGACAATTGGTTGATTGGATAAGAGGGGAGATCCGCGAAGGGAGTATAAAAAAAAGTAATAGGAAAAACTACTATTCGAAAGAAGGGGGGGGGGGGGGGGGTGGAATATTGGTTCTAAAATAAAGAGAGATCAATCACTTTGGCAAGAAGAGTGAGCGAACAAGTCTGCTTTCTTCTCCATTGATGTCAAATTCAAGTTTATTGACCTCTGACTAAAAGGAGACAGCTAAGAGCTAGGGGTGGCGAAAGCTTATTTCGGGAACGGTATTTCCCGGCCTGGGACAATTGGTTGATTGGATAAGAGGGGAGATCCGCGAAGGGAGTATAAAAAAAAAGTAATAGGAAAAACTACTATTCGAAAGAATCAGACTAGCTTTTCGTACTGACAAAGAGTCTTTTAGTATTACTATGAATTAATATGTAACCAAAAAAGAATGAAGAGAACGAAAAGATAAGAATCAGACGGAGCCCTACAAAAATTAAAGCAACAGGAACATGCAAAGATGCCACTGGTTAATAGTTGAAGATTGTGCTTCATATTCTTTATTTATTATCCATTCATTCGGACTTCGAACAAGCCTCAGGTTGAATCCCAACATGGGCGAGTAGAGATTCCAGGACAGTTTCAATCTACTTCTTTGTGTCGATTACTCATTCGCTTTGTTACAAAAGAAGTTGCAAGGTGCGGGATGTGTAGCCTTTGATCCAATTCAGCTTCAAGGGCCTTACCATCCTGGTTAAGGAATGACAGGTCAACAAGCAACAATGAATTCAGTTTGTAATGCTAGGTAAAACATCTTCACTTTGCTTGAGCAAACCTCCTAAATTTTTTGTTTATAGTCTTCTCTCTCCCTTAGGCGGACTTTCGACTTTGAGTAAGTTCTTATGTCAAAAAAAAAAAAAGAGCTCAATCACTTTGGCAAGAAGAGTGAGCGAACAAGTTTGCTTTCTTCTCCATTGATGTCAAATTCAAGTTTATTGACCTCTGACTAAAAGGAGACAGCTAAGAGCTAGGGGTGGCGAAAGCTTATTTCGGGAACGGTATTTCCCGGCCTGGGACAATTGGTTGATTGGATAAGAGGGGAGATCCGCGAAGAAAGTATAAAAAAAAGTAATAGGAAAAACTGATATTCGAAAGAATCATACTAGCTTTTCGTACTGACAAAGAGTCTTTTAGTATTACTATGAATTAATATGTAACCAAAAAAGAATGAAGAGAACGAAAAGATAAGAATCAGACGGAGCCCTACAAAAATTAAAGCAACAGGAACATGCAAAGATGCCACTGGTTAATAGTTGAAGATTGTGCTTCATATTCTTTATTTATTATCCATTCATTCTGACTTCGAACAAGCCTCAGGTTGAATCCCAACATGGGCGAGTAGAGATTCCAGGACAGTTTCAATCTGCTTCTTTGTGTCGATTACTCATTCTCTTTGTTACAAAAGAAGTTGCAAGGTGCGGGATGTGTAGCCTTTGATCCAATTCAGCTTCAAGGGCCTTACCATCCTGGTTAAGGAATGACAGGTCAACAAGCAACAATGAATTCAGTTTGTAATGCTAGGTAAAACATCTTCACTTTGCTTGAGCAAACCTCCTAAATTTTTTGTTTATAGTCTTCTCTCTCCCTTAGGCGGACTTTCGACTTTGAGTAAGTTCTTATGTCAAAAAAAAAAAAAGAGCTCAATCACTTTGGCAAGAAGAGTGAGCAAACAAGTTTGCTTTCTTCTCCATTGATGTCAAATTCAAGTTTATTGACCTCTGACTAAAAGGAGACAGCTAAGAGCTAGGGGTGGCGAAAGCTTATTTCGGGAACGGTATTTCCCGGCCTGGGACAGTTGGTTGATTGGATAAGAGGAGAGATCCGTGAAGGGAGTATAAAAAAAAGTAATAGGAAAAACTGCTATTCGAAAGAATCAGACTAGCTTTTCATACTGACAAAGAGTCTTTTAGTATTACTATGAATTAATATGAAACCAAAAAAGAATGAAGAGAACGAAAAGATAAGAATCAGACGGAGCCCTGCAAAAATTAAAGCATCAGGACCAAGCAAGGATGCCACTGGTTAATAGTTGAAGATTGTGCTTCATATTCTTTATTTATTATCCATTCATTCTGACTTCGAACAAGCCTCAGGTTGAATCCCAACATGGGCGAGTAGAGATTCCAGGACAGTTTCAATCTGCTTCTTTGTGTCGATTACTCATTCTCTTTGTTACAAAAGAAGTTGCAAGGTGCGGGATGTGTAGCCTTTGATCCAATTCAGCTTCAAGGGCCTTACCATCCTGGTTAAGGAATGACAGGTCAACAAGCAACAATGAATTCAGTTTGTAATGCTAGGTAAAACATCTTCACTTTGCTTGAGCATCTTCAAACCTCCAAAATTTTTTGTTTGTAGTCTTCTCTCTCCCTTAGGCGGACTTTCGATTTTGAGTAAGTTCTTATGTCAAAAAAAAAGAGAGCTCAATCACTTTGGCAAGAAGAGTGAGCGAACAAGTCTGCTTTCTTCTCCATTGATGTCAAATTCAAGTTTATTGACCTCTGACTAAAAGGAGACAGCTAAGAGCTAGGGGTGGCGAAAGCTTATTTCGGGAACGGTATTTCCCGGCCTGGGACAGTTGGTTGATTGGATAAGAGGAGAGATCCGTGAAGGGAGTATAAAAAAAAGTAATAGGAAAAACTGCTATTCGAAAGAATCAGACTAGCTTTTCGTACTGACAAAGAGTCTTTTAGTATTACTATGAATTAATATGTAACCAAAAAAGAATGAAGAGAACGAAAAGATAAGAATCAGACGGAGCCCTGCAAAAATTAAAGCATCAGGACCAAGCAAAGATGCCACTGGTTAATAGTTGAAGATTGTGCTTCATATTCTTTATTTATTATCCATTCATTCGGACTTCGGCCAAGCCTCATGTTGAATCCCGACATGGGCGAGTAGAGATTCCAGGACAGTTTCAATCTGCTTCTTCGTGTCGATTACTCATTCGCTTTGTTACAAAAGAAGTTGCAAGGTGCGGGATGTGTAGCCTTTGATCCAATTCAGCTTCAAGGGCCTTACCATCCTGGTTAAGGAATGACAGGTCAACAAGCAACAATGAATTCATTTTGTAATGTTAGGTAAAACATCTTCACTTTGCTTGAGCATCTTCAAACCTCCTAGATTTTTTGTTTATAGTCTTCTCTCTCCCTTAGGCGGACTTTCGATTTTGAGTAAGTTCTTATGTCAGAAAGAGCGGCCCCACATTTCCTGATATGATAACAGCGGATCAGCGACATCAATAAGTAAAGGAGTCAGGGGCGAAACCTTTCATCTGACACTCTATCTATATCTATAGCTAGATCAATTCTCAATCTTTAAGGAAGAGATCGACGATCACAAGTTCTTTTACTCCATTCATAGTCTTTTCCGCCGAACGACTTGTAGAGGTGAGATGGGCCCTTACTCCGTCCCACACACTATACTACTATCGGCCCTACCAGGCAACATCTACCTACACAAGCTCGATCAGGAGATAGGAAGGATCTAAGAATAAGATCGGTTATATTAAGGACAGGTCGTATTGATGACCAAGAAAACTCTGGAGAAGAAGCAAGCTTAAATGCTCCCCAAGACAACAAAGCGATCATTACAAAAGTATAATTTATCATTTAAACATGGGATATGGTAATTTTTAAACATAAAAAGTCAAAGATAGTATTTGATAGAAATCATGGGATGGTTAGTTTTATAATTAACTATCTCCCATAATAAAAAGCATTTAAATGATCCGACAAATGTACGAAATTCCGAGAATAAGATCGGTTCTATTAATTACAATTGTATTGATGACCAAAAAAACTCTAGAGAAGAAGCAAGCTTAAATGCTCCCCAAGACAACAGAGCCATCATTACATAAGTATAATTTTTTTTATGGAATCATAACGAATCAATAATTATTTTTTATAAAATTAAAATGAAGCTAAAAGACTTCTACCTTTCAATTTACACATTGATTAACCTCTCGAAAAGAATAAGTGACCTCTACCTCCCAATTTCTATCTAGCCAATTTCTGATATTTTTCACTAAAGAAAGCCCCACCAGACGACTAGCCAGCTGGCCAGACTTGACAACATGAACAATTGGCATCGAATCAAATACTTCAAATCTCGAAACACATCACAAATCTTCAACAAGGCATGGTAATACACTGGATTGCTTAAGTACAGCTCAATAAAGTTTATCTAATTATACGTAATCTATCAAAGCATTGCAGGTTAGGTTGAGCTTAACTACCTACACGATAAACACAAGCCACAAAAATTAATTAAGATGAGTGAGACAAGTCAACGCCCCAACTTCTGGGAGTTGGCACATGACAGCCAGAGTTTAACAAAACAAAGCTTCTCCTGTATATAGTTCATACATACTTATTTATATAATCTTCATTTTCAAAAATTTACTACAAATATATTTATAACAACAATTTGCCTGATTTGTCTTTGTTGGGAATAAAACTCAATGACAAAGAGCACAGAAGGAAGAAAATGATAAAGAAGAAAAAATGAAACTTAGGAAAGAAAAGAGTGTTAAAAAAATCTTATTCACAAAAGTTGTTATTTACATGTGAAGTTACACCCGTATTTATATACAACTACCTAACGGATAATTTCAAACTAACTACCAAAACAAAAATCATAACTGAACAGAGGTTCAGAAAAACAGAGTTTCAGAACGAACCGAGCTTCAGAAGCTGCTGAGCTCCAGAACCTGAGACACTTCAGAAGCTAGGAGCCTTCAGAAGCTGCAACCATGTTTCAACGCTTGACTTACAAAACCAATACTCCTCCTTAAGACAAACTATCGAAACATACAATCCATATCTCCCTCGAGCTTGAGGAACTGATCTCTCTTCACAGTCATAGTCATTATATCAGCTTGTTGATTCTCAGTGGGGCAATACTCCAGAATCAACTTTCCCTTATTAACTTGGTCTCTGAGAAAGTGAAACCGAGTTTCAATGTGTTTGCTCTTGCCATGACTAACAGGATTCTTAGCCAAATTGATTACTGATTTGTTGTCAAGCTTCAGCACCACTGTGATGTCTTCAACAATCCTTAACTCACTAAGAAGTGATTGCAACCAATTAGCTTGACAAACTGCTAAAGAACCTGCTACATACTCTGCCTCACAGCTTGAGAGAGCTATGACTGACTGTTTCTTGGAACACCAAGACACAGGTGCATTTTGGAACTTAAACAAGTAACCACTGGTGCTCTTCCTTTCTATCTTATCACCACACCAGTCAACATCAGAAAATTCACTCAACTCTAGCTTTCCATTACCCTTAGAGTATGGAAACAGCACACCATACTGGATTGTACCATTGATGTATCTAAGTATCCTCTTTGCTGCTAACAGGTGACACTTCAATGGTTTGCTCATAAACCTGCTAACATAACCTACTGCATAGCTTATGTCAGGCCTGTTTTGACACAAGTATCTCAATGAACCAACTAGCTGCCTAAACATAGTTGGATCAACACTGTCACCACCTGCCTCTTCATCAAACTTGACCTTAGTATCTGCTGGTGTGACTGATGAGTTGCAGTCAAGCATCTCAAACTTCTTCAAAATCTCAGTAGCATACTTGGATTGATGTAATATCATTCCCTTTGGAGTTTCCAAAAGCTTCATCCCTAGAAAGTAGGTCAACTTCCCTAGATCAGTCATCTCAAATTCACACTTCATCTGTGATTTGAACTTCTCTATTTCTGTAGGTGAGCTACCTGTCACCAACAGGTCATTAACATACAAGCATATGATCAACATATGCTTGCCATCATTGCCTTTTACATAAACACCATACTCTACATTGCATTTCTTGAAGCCTTGTGTGACAAGGAACTGATCAATTCTCTTGTTCCAAGCTCTTGGAGCTTGCTTCAGACCATACAAGGCTTTGTTCAGCTTCAGCACTTTGTCTTCATTGCCCTTCAGTTCAAACCCTGGAGGCTGCTTCACATACACATCTTCCTCTAGGGTTCCATTCAGAAATGCTGACTTCACATCTAAATGAAACAGGGGCCATCTGTTGCTGCAAGCTAAGGTCATCACTAACCTTATTGTCTCATGTCTTGCCACTGGTGAAAATACCTCATCATAGTCCAACCCTTGCTTCTGTAAAAACCCTTTAGCTACAAGTCTTGCCTTGTATTTTATCACTTTGCCTTCAGGATTTTGTTTAACTTTGTATACCCATTTCACATCTATTGCTCTCTTGTCTGAGGGCAATTCACACAAGTCCCATGTTCTGTTCTTCTCAATTGACTTCAACTCATCAATCATTGCCTCCATCCATACCTTACTCTTTAATGCAGCTTTGGTATCTATAGGCTCAGTGTCTGCAAGCATTGCATAATGCACAATTTCTCCTTCATTGTCTACTGCATTATCAGGAACAATCTCACAGTCAGCTAGCCTTCTAGGCAACTGAACATTCCTCTGAGGTCTTGGTGGTACAACATTGTCATCATCACTAGAGGTATGCATATCTTCATCACTGTTGGCACCTTGGTTGTGATTTTGGTTCACAAATGTGACTGTGTTGCTAGTGTTGCTTGATCCAACATTTAAGTCCACTGCACAAGCTTTCTTAGATGTGATCTTATGTTTTCAATCCCAACTTGAATCCTCTAACACTTTCACATCTCTACTAATCTCTACCTTGTCTAAAGTAGGATTATAGAGCCTATAAGCACCAGTCATGTGATATCCAACGAATATCATAGGTACACTTTTATCCTCTAGTTTCTTCCTCTTAACATCAGGCACATGTTTGTAGCACAAGCTACCAAACACCTTCAAGTGACTCACACTTAGCTTACTCTTAGACCATACCTCTTCAGGTACCTTATCCTTCATTTTCTTAGCTGGACTTCTGTTTAGTATGTAAACAGCTGTGGCTACAGCTTCACCCCAGAACCTTGATGGAAGGTTCTTCTGCTTTACCATACTTCTGGCCATATCTAGAATGCTTCTATTCCTCCTCTCAGCAAGACCATTGTGTTGAGGAGTGTATGGTGCAGTGACCTCGTGGATTATGCCCTGATCCTTACAGAATTTCTCAAATTCTTTAGAGGTATACTCACCTCCACCATCTGTTCTCAGAATCTTCAAAGACTTGTCACTTTGCTTTTCAACCAGTGTCTTAAACCTCTTAAACACTTCAAAAGCTTCACTCTTGGCCTTTATATGATACAACCATATCATCCTTGAGTATTCATCAACAAATGTCATGAAGTACTTGTTTCCACCAGTTGATAGAACATTAAATGGTCCACATATGTCAGAATGCACAACATTCAGCACATCACTAGATCTCATAGGCAAGTGACTTTTGAATGAAGATCTATGATGCTTTCCTAACAAACAAGTAGTACATGTGTCTACTGGAGTTATGACACTAGGTAAACCTAACACCATGCACTTTGAATTAAGCATTGACAAGCTCTTAAAATTCAAATGCCCATACCTCTTGTGCCATAGATCACTATCTCTATCCTCTGTGGTTACAGACAAACATGTAGCTTCAATGGCTTTGATCTGAGTCTTGTAGATTCTGTTCTTACTTTGTGCTGTCTTGAAAATTAACCTCTTCTTAGAATCAAATAGTTGTAGAGTCTCATCCTCTATAACTATCTTGAAGCCCTTTGAAATCAATTGTCCCACACTCATGAGATTGCACTTCATCCCAGGAACATAGAGTACATTTTCAATTACAGCCTTCTTTCCATTAGACCTCTGAATCACAACATTTCCCATGCCTTCTTCCTTAATGGAATCACTATTAGCCAATCTGATTTTGGTGTTGAGACACTCATCAAAGTCAGTTAAGATGCTCATATTGCCAGTCATGTGATTAGAACATCCTGAGTCAAAGTACCACACCATGGAATCTGCTGCTTCATCAGCAATTGTCACCATGAAACTTGTTTCATCCTCTGAACTTGAGTCATCATGTGCTACCTTTGCCTCTTCTTCATTCTCTTGGCCCTTCTTTTTCTTTGAATTTTTGCACTCATTTGCATAGTGGTCATACTTATCACAGTTGTAGCATTAGATCTTGCTCTTGTCAACCTTCTTCTTTGACTTAGTCTTCTGTTTCCCCCCTCCTCCATCAGAGGATTCAGGTCGTGTCTCACCATCATCTTTGCTCTTCTTGGAATCTTTCTTTCCCTGCCATTTCTTCTTGTCTTTCTGGTATTTCTTGAACTTTGTGAAAAGAGCTTGCTCATCCTCCCTGACATGGCTTCTCTCACCATGCTTCAGCTCATGAGCTTCAAGAGTGCTCTGCAGATCCTCAATCTTGATCTCACTCAGGTCTTTTGTCTCTTCTATTGTCACTACAATGTGATCAAACTTAGGAGTTAAAGTTCTCAATACTTTTTCAACCGTTTCTTGCTCATCAAGATTACTACCACAATTCTTCATCTGATTGGTGAGAGTCACTAATCTTGTGAAGTAATCTGAAACTGACTCATCATTCTTCATCTGCAACAGATCGTACTGTCTCTTCAAGGCTTGCAACTTCACCTTCTTGACCTTTGCATCTCCACCATAACATTTCTGCAAAATGTCCCAAGCATCCTTGGAGGTTGTAGAATCTGCAATTTTCTCAAACACCTTCGCATCAACGCATTGATGAATGAGAAATAGAGTCTTGCTATCTTTTTCTATGCTTTTCTGAATGTTGCTCTCTGTTGATCTGTTAGATTCGCTGGTAATGGTTTAAGGATTGTATTCACTTGTTCATCCACTTCTTGAACAATGAATATCACCTTCATCTGTTTCACCCATGTATCCCAATTCTTTCCATCAAGAATGGGCAAATTCGCGTGGAAATTGCTTTTCCCAGCCATGGTTGATTCACCTCAACCTTTGATTCTCCTCTTGAAGAAGATTTGAATAAAAAATCCATTGGATCGTGCTTTATCTAGATACCACTTTGTTGGGGTTAAAACCCAATGACAAAGAGCACAGAAGGAAGAAAATGATAAGAAGAAAAAATGAAACTTAGGAAAGAAAAGAGTGTTAAAAAAATCTTATTCACAAAAGTTGTTATTTACATGTGAAGTTACACCCGTATTTATACACAACTACCTAACGGATAACTTCAAACTAACTACCAAAACAAAAATCATAACTGAACAGAGGTTCAGAAAAACAGAGCTTCAGAACGAACCGAGCTTCAGAAGCTGCGAAGCTCCAGAACCTGAGACACTTCAAAAGCTTGAGAGCTTCAGAAGCTAGGAGCCTTCAGAAGCTGCAACCATGTTTCAACGCTTGGCTTACAAAACCAATAGTCTTAAGAAATGTTCTCTTTTGAATTGTAAGGATTAAGTACCATTTATATTTCTTATAATTCAAATCTTGCTTACCAAAAAAAAAAATAACAAAAATATGTCTTATTGCGTCAAAAAAAAAAAAAAAAAAATATGCCCTATATGACGACGTATCAATACCATATTATATAAAAAATAGTGGATATTTTTATAAAATTAGCGTTGAAGTAATTTTTTTAGGGAGGTTTGTAATTTCTCCAAAATTAAATTATGAACTAAAAATATTATTTTATGTCATTTTACATTTATTAGATAGTATGTCAAACCGTTAATCTTATCCAGCATTATTATTGACTTATTAACCATCAATTATAAATAAACTATAAATTATCAGTCATCAGTTTTTTTTTTTACTCAAAATAAAAATTCATTCATTAATCCAAATTGAAACATACATAAATCATTACAAATTCAAGATTGCTAAAAACTGAAAAAGGTGAATCTGCAAACAAACTTGCAGCACCTAGGCTAATAGCATACAACAGCATCATGAAACTGCCTACAAATATGACAGAATAAATGTAACCAGAATATTCAGACTCCCGGATCTGCAACGTTGATATCCAAGTCTCCATCTTCATCAGATCTGTAATGAGTTGAGGTTGATATGTCAATTTGAATCAACAAAACACACTACTAAAACGAAAAACCAACAAACGCCGCACAAGACGACGACAAACAAAAAATCACAAAGAAAAACTAAATATATATATATATATATATATATATATATATATATATATATATATATATATGAAAATCACTTATTTGAATAAAAAAGAAAAGAAAAACAAATTAGCAAATTAGAGGGGTGATTTTGGATCAAAAATTGACCCTAAAACCACCCATCTTTTGGTGGATGAAGAAGAAGAGAAACTAGATTTAAGAGAAAAAGGGGGTGACGGTATGAAAGAAAGGAGAAAAACTTTAATTATCAGTCATCAGTTATAAGCTACTATATTTCGTAAAAAAAACTATAAACTACTATAATTAAGTTATCAACTATCCACTATTTTGTTTTTAAATAGAGCATAAAGCTCTAAACTCATAATATTATTACAAAAGATTATTCCTTGAAAATAATATACACTATGCTTATATAAAAAACAAATACAATCTTTATCTATATATTTATATATACTATAAAAAAATGGTATGATAAATTGATAATCCATATGCTAGCTAGCTCAATTATTGCCTTGATTAATCATGACACTCATACCTAATAATAATTGGGTACGGTTTTTGTTACCATGATATTGGTATAAGTTTTCACTATCATTATTAGTGATGACTAATTTTGGTCGGAAAACCCGTAAAACACACAAGATGAATTTTCTCTTTTAAATCGACTTTTCTCTATACAAAACTCCGATCTAATTATATTCTTAAAGAGGCCAACTTTAATTCACAATTCAAACATATGTTTCTGAAATTAATACTGATTGACGCAGCCCCACTTTCGTTAGAAAAACGTACTGTACGTCCTTAACAAAATTGGTAAATATGAGTCGATGGACCTAATAAGGATCTGGCAATCTGATTTTATTTTGTGCTTGCCAACTCAACTCTAACAAGATCAAAATCTATTCTACTATTGGTTTGGTTAATACAAGTATATATCATCATAATCATAAATTCATAATAGTAAGTACTAGCCAACAGAATTTTTCTGTACCAAATTGTGTTCTTTTCTCTCATCAATATTTTTTATGGGAAAATGCTAAATAGTGAACTCGGTGCACTAGTTAAGCACATAAATAAGAAAATTCTACTTTGAAATTCGTGCATTTAATACATTGTAAGTGTAAAAAGTTATCTTTTATAAACAGTAATTTTATGTTTTATTTCTATTTTTGGTATGTTTAACAAGTGCATCCAGTGCACTAGTTAATCACACATTAATTTTATTTATTTATTTGAATTTATCTACTGCCATAAATTTTATGAGATATTGTTTGAGAGAATTTATAAAAAATAATTTTTATATGTTTTTTCAACTTATATTTTCACAAATTCTCTATATAGTTTATGAAATAACTCATAATATACATATAGGAAAATAATTTAAATTTATTTTATCTTTTGATATAAAAATAACTTATATGTGAATTTATACATAGGCGCTTATTTTTATAAGCACTTGTATTATAAGCTGTAAATATGTTGTTTATCAAACAAGCTCTAGTTTCTTAAAAAAAAAAAAAAAAAAAAAAAAAAAAAAAAAAAAAAAAAACTCTAGCTATCGAATTACTCTTGCATAAACTGTTTTGCATTATAAATTCAAAATTAAGTCAATTCAAACGGACTCTAAGTACAAATCATTTTAATTTCATTAAACAAGTGTGGCGTGTTACAATTTTTATGGCGAGCATACTAAATAAGTTTTGCCCTTATTTGTCCTGTGAATTATATCTTCCTAGATTTAGCATTTTGTTTATTTTGGGTGATTAGGTGTGCTTATGGCGATTCTGTGGAATCTGTTTCAAAAATCATTGGTGTTAATCTGATTTTTTTTTTCATTGTGATATATATATATATATATATATATATATATATATATATATATATATATATATATATGGTGTACTTTAATACGTCAGAAAAGAAAGATATGTGGTGCACTACTTAATTAGTAAGAGCTTAGGAGTTAAGGAATCCTATACAATATAAGAAAATTACTTGTGCTTGAGAATACGAAAATACCTCTGCTTTAGATACTGTCATATGTCTAAAGCAAGGATATTTGATGTCAAAAAAATGTAACTGAGCCAAGTCGAGCCAAGCCAAGCCATATTATATTCTTATGAGACAAAAAATTACTTTTTGGCTAAGCCGCGTGATGTTGTATCAAAGTAAGTATTTAATTATCGTCTCCACAGGGACTAGTGTGAAATTAAAAACCGTTCAACAAGTAACATCATTTTAAGGTTGGGTTTATCAATTGTTTTGTTGTAACATAAACTTGTAAACATAAAAGTGCAAGTAAAATACGAGTTGTAATTCAAGGAGAAAAGGTTGTCGGGATTAGACTTCACGCATTCATTCGTATGTATATTTCTAAATCAGTCACATATATTTTAGCTAATCTTCAACATATCACGTATTGCTCACGTATGTTTCCGTATCCGGATAACGACGAGAATCACGTTATACCTATTAACGTTCGATATCTCGAATGATTAATCAATATAACGGCTAACTTGTATTATTCAAATTCCGATATCTCAAATAATTTGAACAACACAAGAGCATTAAGTTCCAATAAAAAGTGAATATTAAAAACCTAACTCTATGTCTAGAATTTAGAGTTTTAACAAGTGTTTATCTCAATTCATTGATTCAAACATTATATGTCTATAAATTCAAATCAAAAGATAAAACATTAAGATTAAAGATAACACTCATATTGATGAATAAACTAAAACATATATTAACAAGATTAAGAGTTATACATAATCATAAATGGGCTACATCTAATCCCAACAACAAAAGGATTTAGTTACCCATAGTCATGGGATTCTTACAATGAGTGAAGAAGAAGAAATGAAACAACATCAAGCTTTGATGTCTCAAACTTGAGTAGATCCACCTCTTTTCCCTTTAGCAAGCCTTTGTTCTAAATTTCTCTCTGCTCAATTCTTTTCTCTCCGTGAAATTACCAGATCCTCTTAAATAATGACTGAAGACCCCTTTATATAGTGTTCTGTTCTGATGAACTCGCCTTGGCGAGTTGATTACTCGCCATGGCGAGTGGCTGTTACTTTGCCATTGGGTTTCTGCCACGTCAGTGCTGACGCTCTTTGACCGCCTGCGCTCGCCTCGCGAGTAATACACTCGCCATGGCGAGCTGCCTCGCCTTACACTCGCCATGGCGTGTTGATGGCGAGTAAACTTCGATGCTCTCTGACTTGTGCTCGCCTTGAGATCGCCTTGTGCTCGCCATGGCGAGTTGGTCTTTGTATTTTTTCTTTGTTTTTCTTCTTTGCTTTGTGTTTTGACATTAGATTCCTGCACAAATGGATAGAGTAAGATATAAAAAGCGTAATAGGGCAATTATACAATTTCTCTCGGCTTTTCCCTTAATAACTTGCAAAACAAGTAACAAAAGTGCCTTGAATGTAAAGTGATTTTAACTACTTTTTGGCACTCATCAAACTCTCCCCAACTTAGCTCTTTGTTTGTCCTCAAACAAAAGTTTTTGAAAAAAGGAACAAGCTACACACAAGACACTTTAAAACAAAGATTTTTGAAAAACTTTTTTAGATGTATGATTCAAACGTGGATGCGTGGGCAAGTCCGAAGTTTCCATCTTTTCTAGAAATCCACTACAAATATGAAACAAGTCATAAGCAAAAATTTTATGTCACACAATTCAAGTCAATAACATATTTATCTATGAACCACACCTATCACACTTCTTTGTAAGTAGATAACAAAGTAATTCCAATGAGTAAGGGTTATGAAACACACACTCGGCAATCAAGTTAACATACAAATCAAGTTATATGTCCATCCAACTATCATTTCAAATAGCACAAAGCATGGATCAAAAGGTCTTTCTTAAGCTTGTAATGGGGCTGGGCTACAAGAATTCATTGTTTTTCTTTGGAAAAAGAGCCTTAAGGATGAGAGAGCATTCTTGTTGAGTATTTTCATCTTGTAAGTCGTTCACTCTCTTTCACTTTTCCCCATTGTTTACTCATGATGATTCTTTTGTATGCCACATTATTTTCTTTCTTTTTTTCTTTGCAATGATCTCTTTTGATGATGACATTTGTTTTTCAAATTTCTTTTTCTCTTTTTCACAATCATCATCTTCAACTACTTCTTTATTTTTCTTTTTTCACATGTATAACCTCTTTCTCCCCAACTTGTTTTCAACCCTATTCAAACTCAATGCTCAATCATCCTAAGACAAGGGACAAGTCATTGTTTTTCTTTTTTATGGTTCAAGGGTTCAAAACAATCAAATATTTAACTTTTGGCTCAAAGGAGGTAGCAAAGGATCACACAACTCACAAGGTAGGTTATTTTGGCTTAAGTAGTTATCGCTCAAAAAGAAACAAGGCCTTGATCATGTCCATGCTTCACACAAATCAAAACAATTATCAGATTTAACATAAAATGACAGAGTTAATCAGTGAATGCCGGTCTCCTGCATATAGTATGAACAATTGAGGTTTCCTCACTTTTAGGCTAGTTCTACGTGGTTCACAAACAAGTATGTTATTGTGGAGAACTATGTGAAATGAAATTTGTGCAAAGTACTTGTTTCAAATTCAAGTAAACTCCTAGAAAAACTGGAAACTTGTACCTTGGCTTTACGCTTTGTCACTAACTGCATATCATTATCATACAACTTGCGGCCTTGCTTAACTATGGCTCTCTTTCAAGCAATTTGTTTTCAAACAAGCAAGAGTAATAGAACAAAATACTTCAAAATATTCAAGCTAACAAAATTTAAGATTCATTAACATTCTAAAAACACAAACTAGGAATCACAATACAACATCACACAATACGATTATAACACAAATTAGAAGTCATAAGTGCTGGATTAAAACATGGTTCAGAAGCAAAAAAAATAGATATAAAAACCAAAGTAAGAATTGACTGAAAGCTAAAATAATATCACTGAATGTTGGCGAGCTTTCAAGTCCTTTCTCTTCCTCCTCAATCATCCATGAAGTCTACATATTCTGATCCACTACCATCTCCACCATCACTACGAGAAGTGTTTGCACTAAACACTCGGCTTGGATCGTCTTGATTAAGGTTTTCATTCGATCCATCATCTTGAGCTCCTTGATCTCCATAAGCTCCATGAGCTCCATCCCCTCCAAAAGCATTTGGCCTGACCCCAGGCCAAGCAACATGAGCCTGATAAGCATCTGGTGTTAAGAATTGATTCATCACCTCTGGTGGATAACCGGCCTGTTGCTGCATCTGATAAAGTGAGTGCTGAAGGTAAGTGTTGGCTCGGTTACTAGCATCCATCATATCCCAAGTGTGTGTGTGGCATTGGTATTGCCACTGGGCATAAGCCGGAAAGTCAAAAGCTAGAGGTGGAAATTGTTGTGCTTCAGGATGGGGTGCATGTTGAGGTTCATGGGGAGGGGGTTGAGGAACTGCAGTGTGAGAAGTGGATGCACGGCTACCCTTGTCCGTTTTCTTTTTACCCTCAATGTAGCGGGCAATGAAGGCGTCGTCAATGGGGTTTGTAAGATGTTCATGCACAACATCCGGCAATGGCACTCGGGAATGTTTGAGTAAACCCATGATGAGGGCAGGGAAAGAAAGGCGGGTTTTGGGGTAACCGATTCCTTGAAGTGCTACCCGCTTCATTTGTTCCGCAATGGTGCGAGCGATGTCAACCTTTTTGCGGGTAAGTATATAGAAAATCAAAGGGGTACCTTCGACAGGGGTGTCGGAAAGGTGGCTATTGGGCTGAATGTTGTGCAGGATGAGTTTGAGGGTAACTTTGGCAGGAAGTGTCATTACACTGTACCGGGCACGAAACTCTCTCCCGGCGTCACTAGTATCATAGTTTTCGCCCTCAAGAAGTATGGTTCGCTTGATTTCCTCATGATCGAAATTTCCTTTGTTCAAGCGATCATGATAGTCGTCCAACTCATCGTCATCAGCCAATGGGAAAGGATTGCCAAGATAATCATTAATAGCCTCTCGGTCAAACCGGATTGTCCGCCCACGAACAACCGTTGAGTGGTCAAAAGGGTCGGTGAGTGGGTTTTCAGAAATGGCATTTGCATAAAACTCACGCACAAGTTCACCGTTTATGTCGATGGGTGGGTGGAGAAGTGTTTCCCATCCTTGGTAAAGGAAAAGGTTGGCAATATCTTGGTAAGGGCCTTGGGAATCAATGTTGAATACTCTCTCATTCCATGTGGTGTTTTGAAGTAGCGCTCTGTATCGGTCTTGGTGGTAAGCGGATTTGAACCGATTGTGGTCATAGGGTCTTTGTGGTTGAGATGCGGAGGTGTTAGTTTTCTTTCGTTTACCGCCTTGAGAACTTTTTGGTGCCATTCCTGCAAAAAAAACAGTACACCCATACAAGAAAGAATATAACCATTAATCAAAAGTACGGAGTAGAACAAGATTTACACAGTGTGAGAATTTGGGAAATAACCACTTTTCTGTCAGAATTCGCCATGGCAAGCTGTTTACTCGCCATGGCGAGTTGGGAAAATTCTGGGTTTCAGATGAACACTCGCCATGGCGAGTTGTCTCAGTTTTGCAGAAATCAACCACTTTTTCATGAAATATCATTGCTACTCAACCCTAATTCTTTGACGTATGTTGCTAATGATAAAGAGATGAAACAAAAACAAAGGTTTTGTTCTTAGAACACAAAAACCCATTTATTTAAACTTTTTACAAAAGGGTGAATTTTTTCAAAAGTTGTGTTTTGGAATTGGTTTTTGTTTCAGTTTCATCTCTCCCAATTGAATTTCAAACTGAACCAGAGACTTCAAGAATCAAGAGAATCAACTATCCTAGGGTTTGTTCATGCAACTTTGTAAAAAAATTGGAAAGAAGAAAATAAAAATTGCAAGTAACAAACCTGATTACAAGTGAATGCAAGTGCAGAATTGAATGGAAATTGAGATTTGACTTGACTTGGGTGAAGAATTGTAATGAAGGATGAGTTTTTAGGGGTTAGAAAGGAGAGGATAGGGTGGTATGGAGAGGGAGAGTGTTTGGACCGGTTAATGAGAAGGTGGGGGTTGGGGAAGGAGTTAATGAGAGGAGTGGCCTTGGAAGTTGGGCTTGTGTCAGAACTGATGTCACTCGCCACGGCGAGTTGCCTACTCGCCATGGCGAGTTCTGTGATGGTCAACTTGGTCAAAGACCTGTAATTCTAGCCATGGCGAGTGATTACTCGCTAGGCGAGTTGTGACAGATTTCATGCTTTTGTCTTGCTTTTTAGCTTCTGTTTTGCGGTTCCTTGGTATGCATTATGACTTCTAAATGTACTATGCAGAAAAACAGTAAATTACTTACAAAATTGGGGTGCCTCCCAACAAGCGCTTGTTTAACGTCATTAGCTCGACGCCTTTTCGTTGATCTCATGGTTTGGAAAGTGGGATTTTAGTAGTGAGACGATGAAACTCACCACCAAAATAAAGCTTCAATCTTTGACCATTCACAGTCCATTTATCCTTTGTAGCTGGATCTTCCAAAACCACTGCCCCATATGGCTTAATTTCATGAATCTTAAAAGGGCCGGACCACTTAGATTTCAACTTTCCGGGAAATAACTTCAACCTTGAATTAAACAACAAAACCATTTGTCCCGGCTTAAAATCTTTGTTGAGAATGCGCTTATCATGATATGCCTTGACCTTCTCTTTGTAAAGCTTAGAAGATTCATATGCTTGTCCCCGCATTTCCTCCAACTCTTGCATTTGGATTTTTCTTTTCTCTCCGGCTTGATTTTCATCAAAATTCAAGAATTTCAAAGCCCAATAGGCTTTATGCTCAAGTTCTACCGGAAGATGGCAAGACTTGCCGTAAACCATCTGAAATGGTGTGAGACCTATCGGTGATTTAAAAGCTGTCCGATATGCCCACAATGCTTCATCCAACTTCATGGACCAATCTTTTCTTGATGCGGACACAGTTTTTTCTAAGATTTTCTTTATTTCCCGATTCGAAACCTCAGCTTGTCCATTGGTCTGTGGGTGATATGGTGATGCCACTTTGTGCTTGACTCCATAGTGCTCGAGTGCTTTTGCTAACTGTGAATTGCAAAAGTGTAATCCTCCATCACTTATAAGCACACGGGGAGTTCCAAAACGAGTGAAAATGTTCTTTTTCAGAAATTTGACCACCGTCTTGCCATCGGCTTTTGGTGATGCAATTGCCTCCACCCACTTGGATACATAATCTACTGCCACAAGGATATATTCATTGGAAAAAGATGAGGGGAAGGGCCCAACAAAATCAATGCCCCAACAATCGAAAACTTCTACCACATGTATGTTTTGAAGAGGCATCTCGTTGCGCCTAGAAATTCCCCCTGTTCTTTGACATTTATCACACTTTTGAGTGTATTCATATGTATCTTTGAACAGAGTCGGCCAAAAGAACCCCGACTGTAGAACTTTCGCAGCGGTCCTTTCCCCATTGTAGTGACCACCATAAGGCGAGTTATGACAATGCCACATTATGCTCGTGGCCTCTTCTCTAGTAACACATCTTCTCAAGAGATTATCAGCTCCAATCTTGAACAAGTAAGGATCATCCCAAACATATTGATTAGCTTCACGGAGGAACTTCTTTTTCTGATGCCAATTAAAATCATCTGGTATTAATCCAGATGCTTTATAATTAGCCATGTCGGCGAACCATGGCCTCTCTTGTACCATAAGTAACTTTTCATCAGGAAATTCTTCAAGGACCTCACGTTCATGTTTGGTCACCTCAGTGTTCACAAGTCTTGATAGATGGTCAGCTACCAAATTCTCCGTTCCTTTTTTGTCTTTGATTTGTAAATCGAATTCTTGCAATAAAAGCATCCATCTAATGAGCCTTGGCTTGGAATCGGACTTTGTGATCAAGTACTTGATAGCTGCATGGTCAGTATACACCACAATCTTTGAACCAATTAAATAAGAACGAAATTTTTCAAGTGCATACACTATTGCAAGCAATTCTTTTTCAGTTGTTGCATAATTGATTTATGCATCATTCAACACTTTGCTTGCATAATGTATTGCATGAAAAATTTTGTTCTTTCTTTGCCCCAGAACTGCACCAACCGCATAATCACTAGCATCACACATTAGTTCAAATTCAAGTGTCCAATCTGGTGCTATGATTATGGGTGCAGTTACCAATTGTTTTTTCAATTCTTCAAAAGCAAGTAAACAGGCATTATCAAAATTAAAAGACTTATCTTTGTTAAGCAGGTTGCTTAACGGTTTTGCAATTTTGGAGAAGTCTTTGATGAATCGCCTGTAGAATCCAGCATGACCAAGAAAACTTCTAATGCCTTTGACATTGACTGGAGGTGGAAGCTTTTCAATAACATCTACCTTCGCTTTGTCAACTTCAATACCTCTGGAAGAAATCTTGTGGCCTAAAACAATGCCTTCGGTCACCATGAAGTGACATTTCTCCCAATTCAGAACCAAATTAGTTTCAACACACCGCTTCAGTACGGTGTCCAGATTATTCAAACAATGAGCAAATGATGGACCAAACACCGAGAAATCGTCCATGAACACTTCAATGCATTTTTCTATCAAATCAGAAAATATAGCTTGCATACATCGTTGAAATGTTGCTGGAGCGTTACACAATCCGAAAGGCATCCGTCTATAAGCAAAGACACCGAAGGGACATGTGAAGGCAGTCTTCTCATGGTCTTCAGGATTGACAGTGATCTGATTATACCCCGAATAACCGTCTAAGAAGCAATAGAACTCTTGACCGGACAACCTTTCAAGCATTTGATCCATGAAGGGCAATGGAAAGTGATCTTTTCTGGTGGCTTTATTAAGTCTTCGATAATCAATACACATTCTCCACCCCGTGACTGTCCTTGGCGGAATTAATTCATTCTTATCATTAGTGATCACCGTCATCCCTCCTTTCTTTGGAACCACTTGGACTGGACTTACCCAAGCACTATCTGAGATCGGATAAATCATACCAGCTTCCAACAACTTCACCACTTCCTTTCTCACAACCTCTTTCATTGTAGGATTCAAACGACGTTAAGGTTGTGCTACTGGCTTATAATCATCTTCCATCATGATGTTGTGCATACAATAGGATGGACTAATGCCTTTCAAATTGGATAACGCCCATCCAATCGCTTCTTTATTCACTTTCAATACTTCAATCAACTCCTTCTCCTCTTGAATTGTCAATGTACTACTAATAATCACCGGCTTTTTATCATCACCCTCAAGAAAAGCATACTTCAAATGTGATGGCAATGTTTTCAATTCGAGCTTCACCTCTACCGGTTTTGATTCATTTGATTCATCTTTCAACTCTTCTATTTTTGCTTCAAGAGGAGATACCTCTTCTAAAACATCCAGCTCTTTCAAACATTCTTCAATTTCTTTTTCTTTGTCAGAGTCAAGTTCTTCAAACGCATTGGTTAATGCTTGTTCAAGAGATGAAGGGCTATGAGCTTGCTTTCTTACATCTAGAATGGCTTCCTCCGTGGCATCTAATTTGAAACATGAATCTTTCTCTTTGGAATGTTTCATAGCTTCCCACAAATTGAAGCTAACTTCCTCATCTTGAACTCGAACTTTCATTATTCCGTCATCAATGTCGATCATCATCCGTGCTGTTTTCATAAAACCTCTTCCCAGGATCAATGGAACATCATCATCTTCTTCAATATCCATAACCACGAAGTCTATCGGAAACATGAATTTGTCGGCCTTGACCAGAACATCTTCAGCTATTCCCGAGGGATGGGTGATGGATTTGTCAGCCAGTTGCAATGTCATCCTGGTACGTGTGATGTCAAGACCACCAATTCTTTCAACAACTGACAGAGGGATAAGATTGATGCTTGACCCCAGATCAATGAGAGCTTTTCCAACATTTACATTGCCAATAGTGACAGGCAAAGTGACTCGTCCAGGATCTTTCTCTTTTGTTGGAAGAGTCCGTTGAATGATAGCACTGCAGCTTGCATCTAACTGAATAACCTCATCCTCATTGTATTTTCTCTTCTTGGTTAAAATCTCCTTCATGAATTTGGCATATGTAGGCATCTGTTCTAAAGCTTCTGCAAAAGGAATGTTGATTTGTAATCTCTTGAAGATATCTAGAAACCGTGCATATTGCCTTTCCTTGTCTTTCTTTGATTGAGCATGCGGATATGGCAAGTGTTGAACTGGAGGACTTTTCTTAATGCTTTTCTCATCTCCCACTTTCTGATTTTTAGTTTTCCCCTCATCACTTACATCTCCCTCAAGCTCTCCATCATTTTTTTGAATTTTTCTATTTTTTTGATTTTTTTGATTTTCAACTAATTCTCCCTCATTATTATTTTCTACTGCCTCATTCTCACTTCCTTCAATCTCTTCCATTTGTTTTTCTTTCGCCTTAACAACTGTCTCCTCAGTTCTCAGGTTATCACCTATGCCTTTACCTATCTCCTTTCTACTCCTGGTTGTAATGGATTTGCAATGTTCTTTTGGATTAGGTTCAGTGTTGGCAGTAAATGATCCTCCTTGGTTGTTATTGTTAGCTATTTGCTTAGCTAATTGCCCCAACTGAGTCTCCATATTTCTTTGTGCAGCATCAGAATTTCTTTGGTATTGTTGATTTTGCTGCAGCTGAGTTTCCACGTTCCTTAACACAGCATCATTGCTTCTCTGATATTGTTGGTTTTGTTGGTTGGATTCTTTCATCAACTCCATAAGCTTGCTTATATCCTCCCCCATTTTTGAAATCTGAGTTTGCATAGGCTGTGGCTGAGTGTAACTTTCAAACTGTCTCTGCCTGTTCGATGTGCCAACATCCTACCTCCAACCCTGGCCATAATTTGAATTGTTTCCTCTTTGATAACCAGTGTTGTTTTGATATTGACCCTGCCTTTGCTGATTGCCCAGAAAGTTCACTTCTTCGTTTGTTGGAGGACAATGACCAGTTGGATGGTCTCCGGTACATAGCTCACAGAATGCAACTTGCTTAGCTTTACTTGGCTCTTCCTGTAAACATATAAACTTTGACATTTGCTTTGACAATTGCTCAACAGTGTTGGTAAGGAGTTTGTTTTGCGCCAATAAAGCATCTGAAGTATCAAGTTCAAGAACGCCCGGCTTCCTTTGTGATGGATTTCTATTGTAATCTCCTTGACCGTCACTAAGTGCCATTTTCTCAATTATTGCTGTAGCATCTGCAGCACTCAATGATAATAAAGAACCACCAGCTGTAGCATCTAACAAAAGCTTCGTTTGTTGAAGAAGTCCGTTGCGAAAGATATGAATTTGAGTGAGTTCATCAAACCCGTGATTAGGGCACTTCCGTAACATAGACTTGTAACGTTCCCAAGCTTCATTTAGAGTTTCATTTGTACCTTGAGCGAACACAGCAATAGATGTTTTGGCCTCCATGAACTTGTGGTGTGGAAAGAATCTTTCAAGAAATTTCTCCTCAAGGGTATTCCAATTGGTCATAACTTGAGTAGGTTGATCAAGGTACCACTCCTTTGCTTTACCAATCAATGAATGTGGAAACCCTCTTTGGAACACCGATTCTTCCTCAGCTTCAGTGGCTCCAAGTGAACCAGCTATCTCATAAAACTTGACAAGGTGATTGTAAGGATCTTCATGTGGCAAACCTGCAAAAGGGTTAGCATATAACAGTTGCAAATAACCCGTTTTCATCTCAGTTTGTCTGGCTCCAGCTCTTGGTCTTGCCAAGTGAGCCAAACGTCTCGGGCTATTTTGGCATGGTTCGGGAGTTGGTGGTGTAGGTGCTGCCATTGTTTCTTCGGCGATAGAAAATGTTGAAGAAATAGAGACAGAAGTTCCTTCTTGCTGCTCTCTTTGTTTGGCTTGTTGTCTTTTTTTTTTTCTGTTCTTGCTATTGTTTCTTCGAGCTGTTTTCTCGATTTCTGGATCAAAGAGTAAGTTCTCTGCAGAAATCTTACCTCGCATAAACAAGAATCAACAATCTACCAGACAAGTTAGCATGCACAAGGGAAAGTAAATAACACAAAATAAAAGTGCAAAATTACTTAAAACTAATGAAATTGTCGCAATGCTTTTAATTTCAAACGCCAGTCCCCGGCAACGGCGCCATTTGATGTTGTATCAAAGTAAGTATTTAATTATCGTCTCCACAGGGACTAGTGTGAAATTAAAAACCGTTCAACAAGTAACATCATTTTAAGGTTGGGTTTATCAATTGTTTTGTTGTAACATAAACTTGTAAACATAAAAGTGCAAGTAAAATACGAGTTGTAATTCAAGGAGAAAAGGTTGTCGGGATTAGACTTCACGCATTCATTCGTATGTATATTTCTAAATCAGTCACATATATTTTAGCTAATCATCAACATATCACGTATTGCTCACGTATGTTTCCGTATCCGGATAACGACGAGAATCACGTTATACCTATTAACGTTCGATATCTCGAATGATTAATCAATATAACGGCTAACTTGTATTATTCAAATTCCGATATCTCGAATAATTTGAACAACACAAGAGCATTAAGTTCCAATAAAAAGTGAATATTAAAAACCTAACTCTATGTCTAGAATTTAGAGTTTTAACAAGTGTTTATCTCAATTCATTGATTCAAACATTATATGTCTATAAATTCAAATCAAAAGATAAAACATTAAGATTAAAGATAACACTCATATTGATGAATAAACTAAAACATATATTAACAAGATTAAGAGTTATACATAATCATAAATGGGCTACATCTAATCCCAACAACAAAAGGATTTAGTTACCCATAGTCATGGGATTCTTACAATGAGTGAAGAAGAAGAAATGAAACAACATCAAGCTTTGATGTCTCAAACTTGAGTAGATCCACCTCTTTTCCCTTTAGCAAGCCTTTGTTCTAAATTTCTCTCTGCTCAATTCTTTTCTCTCCGTGAAATTACCAGATCCTCTTAAATAATGACTGAAGACCCCTTTATATAGTGTTCTGATGAACTCGCCTTGGCGAGTTGATTACTCGCCATGGCGAGTGGCTGTTACTTTGCCATTGGGTTTCTGCCACGTCAGTGCTGACGCTCTTTGACCGCCTGCGCTCGCCTCGCGAGTAATACACTCGCCATGGCGAGCTGCCTCGCCTTACACTCGCCATGGCGTGTTGATGGCGAGTAAACTTCGATGCTCTCTGACTTGTGCTCGCCTTGAGATCGCCTTGTGCTCGCCATGGCGAGTTGGTCTTTGTATTTTTTCTTTGTTTTTCTTCTTTGCTTTGTGTTTTGACATTAGATTCCTGCACAAATGGATAGAGTAAGATATAAAAAGCGTAATAGGGCAATTATACAATTTCTCTCGGCTTTTCCCTTAATAACTTGCAAAACAAGTAACAAAAGTGCCTTGAATGTAAAGTGATTTTAACTACTCTTTGGTACTCATCACCGCGCACTGTTCACATGTGACATTCAATCACATTTTTAAAGACTTTTTCGGTTTTTCAATGAAAACAATACATTTCAAATTCAAATTTTTTCCCCTCTTCACTTTTTCAAAATTCTATATCATTTCTCTCATTCATTTCATATTTCATTCACTTCTTTCTTCTTTCTACTCTCTTCTTTCTCCTTTCAAAAATAACTATTATATAGTTTGAGATAAATTCTAACTAATAAAGATTTCAAAATAATTACAATACGTGAGATAATTTCTAAATTATAAAAATTTCAATAAAAACTATTTCATAGAAAATAAGTTTTAACTGACATAAATTTCAAATTAATTATAATGTATGAGACAAATTAAAACTGGTAAAAATTTCAAAGTAATTATCAAATGTGAGACAAGTTCTAACCAATAATAGTTAAAAAAAATCTATCAAATACGGGAAAGAATACGAAAAACGTACTAATAAATCATGCACTGGACTAAATATGCTATCACACACGGGACAAATTATAACTGATAAAAATTTAAAAATAACCATCATATATATACTAAATAAATCATACACGGGACAAAATACGACACTGATTTAAATATGAATAATGTACTAATAAATCATACACTCGACTAAATATGCTATCACATACGGGATAAATTATAATTGATAAAAAAATTCATTATAACTATCAAATATATACTAAATAAATCATACGTAGAATAAAATTATAATACTGTCAAATATATTAAATTATTCTTATTGATTATTGATAATAAAATTTTTTTTATTACTAACATATTTCTCTAACAATTATTTATAGGATATTCCTGAAATGTATGCTAATCTATTTTTGGATCGTAGTCAAAGTGAAATCATAAA
This sequence comes from Trifolium fragiferum, assembly GCA_954870985.1. Classification (NCBI taxonomy): domain Eukaryota; kingdom Viridiplantae; phylum Streptophyta; class Magnoliopsida; order Fabales; family Fabaceae; genus Trifolium; species Trifolium fragiferum. Next base: position 51,019,193 of record OX940793.1, on the reverse strand, counting down.
ACTTGATGCAAACAATCAATGTTATTCACGCAAATTATAGTTCTCAACAACAAAACCAAACAAAATTTACATTTGGAAGGGATGGAGGAATTATGTCAAGGCCAATAATTTGAAAGCATCTGATACTATATTATTTGTTTTAGACAAACCTTCTAAATCACTTCATGTTTCAATTGTAGAAAAAAAAATTAATTATGTTTGTTTTAATTATTTTTTTATATTCAATTCATTAACCGATTTTATTTACTGTAAAAATAACACTTTAACATATTTATAAAGTTGAAATCATAATGTATTCAATTACTTCAATAATTTATTTTCAATATTAAATCTTCGATACACTTTTAAAAAAACTAACGTCCCACGACCCAAAACCCAACGATAATGAATGCGCTGAAGACGCAACCCGTGCGGAAGCACGGGTATATGGCTAGTAGACAAATGAAATTATTTTCAGACAAAACAGTAGTTTTTATTTTCTTATTGGATGGTTATAACTTATATAAGTCACTTCATATGGTTGATTTTCTATTCACCAAATAGAAAAACAGAAGTTATGTATGGTCATAAGCAGGTCGGCCTTTATAATTTCAAAAATTTTAAACGTTGTAATTTCAATGTTCGTAAAATATTTGATATATATATATGCATCACTATAAGAAATATGATTTTTGACAGCGATTTTTTTGTTATAAGTTGTTACAAGTTGTTGGTAAAATTAACAAAGAATAATTTTGCCAACGACTTGTAAGACCGCTAAGAGCCCTAGCTAAGCGCAATAGTTTAGACTCCACCATAATATATAATTTGGGGATGCAGCGGGAGTGCATGGTGCCCGAGTAGACGAACCGGCCGGACGTTGCCATTGGCCCTTCCTGTATAGGATTGCCTTTTTGGACAGGAAATCGTACATACCCAAAAGCTCATAGTCGCACACCAACCAAAGAATATAACAAAAAAGTCGCTCTAAAAATCATATTTTTGTAGTGATTTTTTGTATAATTTTAGTTCTATTGATTTTAAATTAAACTAAAACCTATAATTTTTTACTAAAAATTCTAAGAATTGAATCCTTACATCTCATTCAAAAACTCAATCACGATGTCATTTCATTTTTTATATCAAATTTAATTATTGATTATGATATATTTTTTTAATGGTATACTCAATAATAACAACTATTTTTTATATTTACCATTTAAATAAAATATGACTTTTTTTTTTTAAAAAAAGTTGTGTCTTTTTATTAGACTCGTTTTTAATATTTAAGAAGAACCTCAAAATAGTTGAGGTCGGTCCGACAAGACATAAAATTTAGACACTCTAAAAAAAAGAAATGGAATGAAAAAAGAATTAAATAATATATTTTTTTATGTAAGTTTGTCTAATTAATCCTATGTTCAAAATTTTATGTCCAAACACACCTAAAAAGTAAAAACACAACCAGCTAGCTAGAACATGAAGTTTCACGTACGAGACAATTCCTTGCGTAAAAAACATAGCGTATCCCACAACTGTGATTGGGAGATGACTGAAACCACTTGATGTCAAAATTAATCCCCGAACCAGATTAAACTGGCGGTGAAACCCAAAATAAAATAACATAGCGTATCGAAATTTATAAGAGAATTATTTATTTGAAGAAGATTAACACATCATATTAGATTTCAAATCCTATAAAGGGTTTATTATTATAAGATAAGACAAGTTTTTCCAATTTGTGTCGTAACTGGCTCGTGATAATAAGAAATTTAACAAAAGCAATCTATATAGAATATTGCAATATGTTAATGTTCCTTTTTGATCTTTTTAGTCAAAAGGGAAATTTGTTAATGTGCATGTCTACAAAATTTCCAATAAAATCAGGACTGATTAGTTTACGTGTCAATGGAAATAATAGAAACTTAATTGTCTGATTAAGATAAACATGTATTTTAAATAGCACTAGATCGCTTGTTGATCCGGGTGCATGATAGAATAAGAAGTTTATGTTTAAATATGTATTTGTTCATATGATATGATTGCCTCAAAAAGAAAAAAGCTCATATAGTTAGTTTTAAATGGAAATTTTAATAGATGGCTTCAAATCTAAGGTCATACCCAATTTAGAAAGAATGAAATTAATTCTTTTTATAAGCAAATGAATTTTTATTTTTATTTTTTGGTCAGATAGTCTCGTGGCTAGAATTTCACCCCTTAAAAGTGAATAAGTGGGCGTATCAGGATTTGAACTCCTGATTCCTACACTTTACGTGCAAATGTCCTACCAACTGATCTAGGCTCACGGGACGCAAATAAATTTATTTAATAGAGAAAGAGAGTATTTAAAGTCTTGATAAAATAATATTAGTCTCAATATCCACCTTCTATAAGGGATGAATGAAATTATTCACTTGGTCAACAAAAGGAGAGGGGGTTCTATATTTTTAAAGTGGACTTTTAAAAAGTGAATAATTAAATTGGCCAGAGTTTCTTAGATTATAGTATATTGGATATGATAGTCCTAAGTGTGTTCCTTGATAATAATGGGTATCATATGGAGGGAACATTAACTTGTGTCTAATATTTGATTACAATCCCGAACTTGTAACATTCTTCAGTAGATTATAGCATTTTCATGTCCTACTTCAATTATTGTTTGGAACATGTATATACTCCATTCATTACTTTAAATGAAATAATTTTCAATCCATTATTTTCGTATTTGTTAAATATTAATTGAACAAATTTTCGGTTAATTTAGTTGCTAATATCATCATCAAGTACCTACTTCAGATTCTTTTTAACAGGCCAGGTACTCAATTTAGTTGATTTAACTAACAGCTTATAAGCCACTATCAACTAATTATTCATCCCCTATCAAATAACACATGTCTTAAAAAAACACTCATTTAATATATGTTAATTGAGATATAAATAAACAAATTTTTTATGAAAAAAATATAATTAATATTCCCAATATTATAAAAAATAATTTAAGAAAAATAGAATTCTTAGAAAACATATATCTAACATAGGGAGTACATTTGTTTTTATATTATTTACTGATGCAAAATTACAAGTTGTAAATTATATGCCGAAATGAACTTTTGCTTTCTTTTGTAAAAAAAAATAAAAAATTATTTGGAATAAACACTGCTTTGCTTTCGTGTCGAGTTAGATGGCTCACAACATGTCCCTTTCTAATCATATAATTTGTATTTATTTGGCTCTATTAGGATTTAATTTTTCTTTCTTTAATATTATAAATGAAATGGAGTATTTCATCTTCACATCTTGTCCCATTTAATAAAATATGTGCATATATATACAAAAAAAAAAGTAAAAAAATGTGCATATATAATATTAAAACTTTCGATTAGTTTAATGATTATCATAGTTTATTTGTCACTTAGATGGATTAGGTGATAGGCTTGATCCGTAGAATCTTATGTAACAATTGAGAGCTTGCCACAAAGACATCAAACTACATCGTGAGCATGACACTTTGTCTTAATAGCACTCAATCTTAACTTGTTCTACAAAAGGGTGCATACTTAGGGCATTTTAGACTTAAATCTCTAATGACAAATAGCTAGATGGCTAATTAAATAATGGATTTTCTGTTCATTATTAATTTTTTTAGTTAATACTTGACCTAGTAAACAAGCAAAATGAGGACTTGGCACGTTGAATCCAAATTTTGTGGAATTCTTCGTGAATGAGATCATCACTACTTTTACAATACAAACTCTACTTCACTTTTTTCTTCTTTTACAAATTTTTAATCACAGTGAATTAGCTTCTCCTATAGAGTGCTGATAGGTGGTGGTTTAGAGATTTAGAGTGGTGATTATTGGTAACGTTTGTCATAGTGGTGATCGGTGTTAGTTAGAATGCCCGATAGTAGTGAATAGTGATTGTAGTTGTGAACAAAGCGGTGGTCAATGTATTGTGGTGACCGCTTTAATTTGTTCGTAACAATATATCGACTACCGCTTTGTAAACTATGAGTGTGAGGAATGGACATTTTTTATAACGGCAAAAGATTAATTTATTTATAATGATAACGGATAAGAATATAAGTAGTATTAAACTTGATTTTTAAGGAGAGTATAGATGGTATTTGTTAGACGTACGACTTATGATTTAGAGGGGGTGAATAAGTCGTTGATATTAACTTCGAATATTTTTAAAAAAAAGTATGTGCTTGCAGAAGTCAAGAGCACAACTCCCTACCTAATGATACAATGTAACTATGTAAGAGCAACTTTATCGCAAGATTCTTAGTGGCTAAGTAATCGATCTTTATATTTTGTTGCCGATGGAGGGAGTATACGTGGCAGTGCTTAATCCTTATTTTTAACTAAAGTTACTTCGACAATGATTTTTTGGTTTCGAATGTTATTTCAGGAAACTATATTTTATGCTATGGAATGTTATTTCAGGAAACTTTTTTTTTTTTTTATTCAATTTCAAGAAGTTTTTTTTAAAATGCTTATAGAAGTTTTTTTTATATAACAATTTCAATATTAATTATTTCTAGCATATTTATTTTTAATGCTTATAGAGGTTTTTTAGTGCTTATAGAGTTATAGATTTTTTTTAATGCTTATAGAGGTTTTTTATTTTTAAATTACTTGGTTCATATTTATTTATAGCATATTCATTTAAATATTAATTTTATCATAATGAATTAATATTCAAATTTTAATCAAAATTAGGTGAAAATAAATAATATAAATATATGTGTGTTCCGATAAAAATAATAGGGGGTTGAGACCAAGTATATTACTGTGGAATAATGATACTGTGATCTTGTATTTACCAAAAAGTTGAACATTTTACAATGAGCTTTCTTCCTCTATTTATAGAGGAATGATTACAAAAAATATCTACAAACTGCCCCACTCCTCTCCACAGAGGTCGTGGGTGGTTTCCGCCGCTTCCACCGTGTTACAGGGGTGGTTATGGGCGGTTCTCCCTCTCCTCCGTGTCTAAGTGGTGGAAATGGGTGGTTATCTCTGGTTGGCGACGTGAGCGCAACCTAGGGGCGTCGCCCCAAGCCTTTGATCTCGCCCTCGCCTTGTCTTTCCCGCCAAGTTACTTATTTGAATTGTTTTGGCCATTTGTTGGATCATTGAGTTATTGGGCCTCTTGAATTTTGTCCGGTACAATGTGGTATTGTGGGACCTAATGAATAGTATTAAGTATCACAAAATAAGAATACGTGGATGGAGCAAAATTTGTCTTAGTTCCTTAAGAGTTGCTTAACCCTACGTGGCACGATAGGATCCACATGAATAGTGTTAAGAACCTTAGTTTAAATATTGAGCGATAAAGATGCTCTAAAGGATTTACATGTCATTCATAAAACAAGACAAGGTGCATTGTCTTTTTTAGACAAGAACTATTACTAAGAGATATACTTGAACATACTGTACTTACTTTACTCCCTCCATCCCATATATGAATTATTCAATCGACTGTTCCATACATATTAATACATAACTTTAACCATTAATATTTTAATTGTATACTTATATACTCCCTCCAGCATCTTATATACTTATATTTTTATTTATTTATTAAATTTCTCATTAGGACTAATTAATACACTATATATCATAATCATACTCATTGTCATATTTGTCATCCATAAAACAACATTTTTTCCCCTTATTCCTTTACGTATGTTAAAATCTTTAGCTATAGTTTATATTTATACCAAAGAGATATGTTGAGTGCCTGCGGATTGAGATTTGTTGTAGTAACATTACATGCAGTTTCGTGATGTATTCAGAGTCGATCCTGATTATTTGGAGGTTTGGTTCAAATATTAAAAATGAATTCTTAATAAAAAAAATTATCCTCTATTTAAATCATTATTTTTTTATTTGATTGAGATTTTTTTTACCAAACATTTGATATTTTATAAATATTGGTAATATTTAACCATTATTATATGATTTCAAAATTAATCTATCATATACATATAACATTTTATAAAAACTAACAATATATAACTATTATTATAGGATCTCAAAATTTTGAGTTGAGGCCTCCAAAATTTTGAGGTCAGATGTCATCGCGTTTGTTGCACCCCCATAGAGCCAAGCCTGACTGTAATCAATCTCAAACATTAATATTTGATTAAACTGTTTAAATTATATATTCAATTTTATACCACAATTTGATGTTAGCCATCAATTTAAAATCGGACGACTTTGATCAATTATTGTACTGCTGTTTTTATCATCAAATCCATACGGAAGTGTCAACTAGGTTTTACAAGAAGAGCATTGTTATTTAGTAAGAATTTTTTATACAAAAAAGACAAAAATCAACACATGGCAAAATTTTAAAGGTTGATGTCATTAAATCGAAATTGGATCCTCTCCAATTTTTTTTTCATGTTTTCTCTCCAATGGTAATCTTAACCATTCATTCAATTTATTTCTCTCTCTTCTTAAATGTTTTTATGCTCTTTATAATTTATCAACCCTTAGATCAACAAAAGAGAGAAAACATAAGGGAATAAATTGGAGAAGATCCAAATCCCATTAAATCTCCTTCTTTAGTGGGAATCATGGGTGGTGATGAATATAAACAATGATAGAGATCTATTCTTTCAATTTTTCTCCTTAAATTTTTTTACTAAAATTTTTTTCTCTTACAAGAAAGGTGTACGGCCAAGATTCATTGTTACTAATTTTGACCCAAAAGTGCCAGAACAGCAACAATAAAGTGTTTTCCCCCTCTAAAAAATGGTATTTTAATTAAGAGATCTAATTTGAAAGCTACATTAATTTCTTTTTAAACTTTTTATTATTTTACGTACGTAGCACACTCCCATACTCTTATATAAAAGAAAAATTAAGGTAAGAACACCATCCCCTCTTATTCTCAAATCTCATAACCTTTTTTCTTTTCCAAGGAACTCCTGAAACTCAAAACATTTCAACTTATCTTTCACAAACACTATACCCTTTATCCTTTCACTTTTGTTCCCTTCTTCCATTACAAAAATTCATCGAAGCTTGTATCAAAAATACCCTTGTCTTGTTTTTTTCACCATATACATAATTTCTTACTAATTAAACTCAAACCTTACGTTACTCTCCCGTTTTTGCTCATATTTTGTAAGTGCTTTTTTCTCCCACTTGTTTATTTTTACTTATCATTAATTTTTCTTTTTTGCAACACTAATAGTAGTAATCTCTCTTCCTTCTCAAAACCTTCACGCATAACACTATTTTAGTAATGCTCTTGACCCACGTTTTAATAGCTTCCTAGCTGCATTTCATTCACTTCTATATATATATATATAAACCATTCTCATAGTTTTGTTTTGGTTATAAGTCTTTCTTTGTTGCATGAACAAAGTCATAAATTCATAATATATAAAAGGTGCACTTTTTCAATATTGTTTTTTTATATAGCACAATTCTTTGTCTTTGTTTTTGTTTTTGTTTTTATTACTATCGCTAAACCTTTTGTGATGAATCTCTCTAATCATTCATCCTACATATTTTTTCCAACTTAATTAGTATATGAATTTTTTTTGGGGATACAAAAGCTGTCCCCGTTTCTCCTGCAAATAATCAATTATGATATTAATTAAAATTAACAAAAATTTAACGTACAAGAAAAAGAAATGTGTAGGTCCTTTTAATATATATTATTTTTTTTTCCATATATGACATGATTCAATGAATAAAAAAAATTAAATTGAGTTATTTAACTTAATGATTGTTCCTCTTAGATTTTGTTCATTTTGGTATTAAATAGTTGGTATCTTCATATCCATATCGATTCTTCTGATCTTTCAATTTCTTTTTGATATATTTAGCTCAGTTTTAAGTGATCTTGAAGGTGGAGTTACAATGAAAATAGAATCAAAAAAATCAAAGGTATGCATGCACACACTCTTGTTAATATATACACTCTTTTCACATAATCTTATTCATAGCAAAAAATAATTTATTTTTTTATGATGTTATTGCAGTCATGGCCAAAACTAGCCGTGAAGAATTGGCTTAGTACAAAGAACAGTTCTAAAGGTGAAACTTCATTCTTTTAATTAAGATTAATTTTGCTTAGTTTTTGTTTCATTTCATGTTTTAAGTGTTGAAATTGAGATTAAATTTGTTTTTATCTTTGTGGGACTCACTTAGGCACTTCGACAGAAACAAGAAAGAGTTGTTCAGATCAAGATAGTTACATCCTCGTACCAGATAATTTCTCTGGTAATTTGCTAAAACTTTTTTATGATTTGAAATATTTTCTGTTTTTTTAATATGGTAATTTTTACGGCTATGTTTGGATTTAGTGTTTTGGTTTGGGTTTTGAATTGCTAAGCAAATAATTGAGTGATAAGAATCATTGATGATTTTTTCCTCACCTACAAATAGTGTCTATAGCTGCAATTGATGTAACCATTTTTTAGGAGTCAAGTCTATGACTCTACCCGCACACATGTGATGCGATATATTAATCTAATTGTCAAACAAAATATTGATCTGATAGTAAAAACAAGTTCGTATCTATTTTATGGATATGAATTTCATGCAATCAAAATATAGTGTATTCAGTGCACTATACACTCTTTAATTGAAATCAAATGATTTGTACCAAAAAAAAAAATTTGAAAGCAAATGATGATATGACATAGATTTAACATAATAAATGTCTTCATATTCAATAGTTGAAATTCAATTATAATCAGTCTGTAGTCATATGATGATCGCACGGAATTCATATCCATATTTTAGATTTTTTGTGGCTATGATTATATCAAATGAGAAATTGCCAAGTTGCTTTGGTTTGGATCCCAAGAGGTTTAATTTTAATGGATATGCCACGTGGATATTTGATTTTCCAGAAATCATGAATTTGGGCCATGAATTTGCATCTACAATCATAAGTCTAAATCCAAATCCTCATGTTTAATAGCCAAAAAAAAATTATAGAAAATTATAAAAAAAAATTATAGAAAGAATTTTTTTTCTTTCTAAAACATAATGGAAAATTTTTTTTATTTTATAAATTACTATATTATTTTTCTTTTGGGTTACTAAGTAATTAATATTTGGACCTTGTTTTCAAAGAAGGGTGGTTGAAGCATTCTACAAATGGCAAGAAACGTTCGGTGCTAGGGGAGAAAAAACCTCCATCCATCATCACAAATACTCTCAACCTTAGGTAAATGCTACCATCATACCTATATCTTGAAATAACATGTGACTACACTAAAATTTCAAGTTAAATATATGTGCTTAGCTTATAATAGCAAAACATTATATATATCTGAGGTATTATTATTGACTTTATATAAAATTGAATTAACTCTCGTGTAGGATGTTTGTGGGGACGTGGAATGTTGGGGGAAAGTCACCAAACAAAGGATTAGACTTAAGGAAATGGCTTACGTCTACTTTGCCAGCTGACATATATGTTATTGGGTATTTTTTTTATTTTATTAATTTCTTTTTACTTAATCTTATCATCTATGTTCCCTATTTGGCTATCTACCACTTTGTATTTATAGGGTTTTTATTTTCATTTTTTTTTTTCACTAAGTACACCTGTTTCCTTTTTTACATCAATTAAATTACTTTAAAAAATAACCTAGGAGGACAGGTTTAAATGTGTGTTTGGTTTCAATTCTAGAATAGCTAGAATTGATTCTGGATGTGTAGAATTGATTCTGACTTGTTTGGTTTCTCAAAAGTAGAATTGATTCTGCCTCCAGAATTGATTCTACTTGAAGTTAGAAATTATAGCTTCTGGTTTCTAGAAATTGATTATTACATATTTACACTTAAATATTTTGTTCAACTCACTTCTACATAAAAATATCCAAACATAAATCAATTATGCTAAAATCAATTCTGTTGAAATCAATTCTATCAAAATCAATTCTATCAAAAGCCAAACCCAACACACACACTCAACTAGGGGTGTAATTGGACCGGTTTGGATCGGTTTTGAGTAAATCCGATATCCTAACCAATGAATCCTCAATTGGTTCGGTTTTTAGCGTTTTTCAAAAATAAATCCGAACCAAACTCATCGGTTTGGTTCGGATACATTAATCGGTTTTTTCCGATGTATTTCATGCTACTATTTTTCCCGATATTTTTTTTTCTATAAGCTCATCAAATACAAAATACAATTATTTTCCCATAAGTTCATCAAATATATATACATTATAGAACCATATTGAAAACAAATAAAAAATATAATTCGTTTCGATTAAGTTTATCAAATAAGTTCATTAAATATAATACGTCAATATTGAAATTAAGTTTATAAGTTCATCAGATACAAAATACAACCATATTGAAATTAAGTTCATATGTTCTTCAAATGATAAAGTACAATAAAAATAAAACTTTAAGTCTATTCCACTTAAATTGAAAAAAAATAAAAATCATAACAACGCTTGAGAAGTTACCGTTCTGAGAACAACATTGTGACGTGAGAGTGTTGATTGCGTAGTGTCGAGAGGAGCTTGAGGATGAGGTGATGTGAGAGCAGCTTGAGAATGAGGGTAGGAGCAACGTTTCTGAGTTTGCATTTATGACTATGAATGTTTCTAAGTTTGCATTTTTAAATTAGAGCTTTTAAGTGAGACAAATTTTATTTTTTAAAAGTAGTTGAGCCAGTTGTAGTTTTTGATAGATATGAGCTGCTTAAAAAAATTAACATATATACTATATATATATATATATATATATATATATATATATATATATATTGGTTTGGTTCGGTTTGTCCATTGGATCTGAAAACTGAATCCGAGAACCGAACCAAACCACTTCGATTTTTCATTGGTTCGGTTCGATTTTTGATCCGAACCATAAAAGTCGGTTTTTTTTGGGTTTAGATTGGTTTGCATTATCGGTTCAATTGAATTTTTCTGATCCGCTTTCACCCCTACACTCAACATGTGTCTTTTGGATCATCTACGGCGGCCGTACTATTACAACCATGGTAGAGTCTTTAGAATTTAATAATACTAAATAAAATAGGTTTAGTTAGATTTGCACAATACTTCATTAAAATATTTTAACTATTCTATGAAAAATATTGTTAAATGAGTAGAAGGTGTTTTCTTTTTTAAAAGTTGGTACCCAGTTAATATGTTTGATTATGCGGTGGTTATTGTGTTTTAGTCTCGAATTTAGGTTTGCTCCATTTGTTATTCCTCCATTTATTCTTCATTTGGAGAGAGATAGACACATTGAAAATTAATGAGATCCATAAATTAATGGATCCCACTAATCTTTAATGTGTCTATCTCTCTCCAAATGGAGAATAAATGAAGGGATAACAAATAGAGCAAATTCAAACCCTTTAGTCTCTATAGCATTTGGGGGTTAAAGAACGAGAAACTAGACTATTACTAACTTAAATGAGTATTGGACAAAATATAATGTTGAGTCTTGTTAATTAACTAGTGTAATGGGAAACGTGTCTTAATTTAGTTTTTAGAGCTTAATAGTTATACATTAATGAAGCAAAGTAGGTGCAGGACGATATAAACATATCCATCACATAAACATGTTTTAATTAGTAATATTATTATCTAATAAGAATAAGATAAAATAACATGATTTGATGTTTTATGTAGAATTAACTAATACTAAAATTATACTATTACCAACAACTTATTACTATAATCTATGAAGGCTAATGCTACGCTGGACCACCTTCACAAGTGGTCCACAGTGGAAAGTGAGTTAATCGAATATAAATCTTACAAAATTTATTGGTAGATTGAAAGTTTATATCATATAGAGAATCTATAAAAAATTTAAAAAAATTGAAAATCATTTGATATTTTATTGGGATTTATCAATATTTACAGTATTTAATAAACCGTTAATCTTGATGGATCTCAATAACATATCAAATGATTTTCAATTTTTCTAAAATTTTCTATAGATGATCTATATGATATAAAGTTTCATCCAACGGTGGATTTTGTAAAATTCGTATTCGATTTTTCATGAATGGTCCATCATGAATCACTTAAAGAAGTGGTCCATATTAGAATTTTCCAATCTATGAAATATATATGATTCAACTTATGCAATTCAGATTTGAGAGTACTTTTTGACTTTTTTAAATACTTTTTGACTTTGGAGATTTAAAAAAAAAGGACAAATCTAATTTATGTTGTATTTGCTTGTCTTTTTGTTAGGTTCCAAGAAATTGTACCACTGAATGCTGGGAACGTGCTTGGATCAGAAAACAGTGGCCCAGCAACAAAGTGGCTGGCCTTTATTCATCAAGCCCTAAACACCACCAACAATGAAGGCCCAAATCAAAAGCAACGCTTTAGCTTAGTAGCTTGCAAGCAAATGGTTGGTATATTCTTGTGTGTGTGGATACGCGCTGATTTTCACAACCATGTTAGTCAATTAAAAGTGTCGCGCGTTGGCACCGGCATCATGGGCTACCTCGGAAATAAGGTTTGTTTATTGATACACTACAGTTATTCATGTAATTTTAGAAGTAGTTATGATTAAACTTCAAAAGAATATTCGTTGGATTTTATAATATTTCTAATAACCTGACGGTATGTATGATTAGTTAATGGTCTAAAAAAATTTATATTTTCTCAAAAAAAAAAAAATACATTCAAAATATTTATGAATGCTATATGGGGGGTTTTAAAATGGTTCTAATTAATTAGCTGTTGCTCCAGATTTTGCTACGGAAATGTGACATTTGAAGGAGAAGTAGGACTATGCATTGGCTACAGTGGTATGACTATGATACATTGCTTACAAATTTTTTCAATTTTTGTTGTATGCTAACAGGGTTCAATATCAATCAGCATGAGATTATTTCAAACCACGTTTTGCTTCGTTTGCACCCACTTGGCGTCCGGAGAGAAATGTGGTGACGAATTGCGAAGAAATTCAGACATCTCTGAAATCTTGAAGAGAACTAAATTTTCTCACTCGTATAAATCAATTGGTCATTCAATTCCTCCCGAAAGCATACTAGAACACGAGTAAGTCCTATAATTCATTCGTGCAACAAATGATTCTATTCACACTCTCTTTTATATAATCTTATAATTAAATGATATTAATTTGTTCTTTCAATTTGGCATGTGTAGTAACATTATTTGGTTGGGGGATTTAAATTATCGACTAGCCGCTGGTTACGATGATATACACGAGCTACTAAAAGAGAATAATTTGAAGGCGTTACTCGATAAGGATCAACTAAGGATGGAACAAAAAGCTGGAAGAATATTTGAAGGTTGGAATGAAGGAAACATATACTTTGCTCCTACTTACAAATACTTGACCAATTCAGATCAATATGTAGCACAAACCTGTAAATCCAAGGAAAAACGACGCACCCCAGCTTGGTAAGATTTAGTCAAATAATCATCGTTTAGTACCATAGTCAAAGTCTATATTTTAGATCAGATACATTTTTCTCGATAATTTAATATCAGATACTCTTTTGCTTATATTTTGTTACAGACGAATATCTGATAAGAAGTTTGTCGGAATTTGAAACAGGTGTGATAGAATTTTATGGAAAGGAGAAGGATTAAATCAAAAAATGTATGTTAGAGGAGAATCAAAATTCTCTGACCATAGGCCAGTTTATTCATTATTCACAGCACAAGTTGAAATGACAAACAAGAATCTCACACGTTCTGTTTCTTCTACTACTGTCTCAAGATCACCATGTCCCTTAAAACCATTCACAAATTCTTCTACATTGTCATCAACAGGTTGTGCTGCAGCTAAAGTACAAGCAGAAGAACAACTCATGTTACTAGCAACAAGGACACAAAGTTGCATAGATTCTGTTTCAAGATTCTTGTAGTAGTTGTGCAGTTTTCAAGTGTGATTGGATTGGTTACAACATTGGAGAAAGGGATTATAGAAGAAGAATATGAATAAAGAAATAGTAGTAATTTTTTATGCAGCTTTTTTGGGCATAATGGTTTTCTTTTTTTTTATCAAGAGATGATTGATGTTGATTAATGTGGGAACATAATGCTACAGTTCTGGCAATTTTTGAGCTGTCAAAATGCATGCCACACGACACAACAGATTTTGAGGTTTAGAAATAGTGCTATGATGATTTATAATGTTTGTAAACTGCAAGAATTTTTATAATTATTGTACTATAGATATAGGTTTATTTCTTATATCCAATTTGTATTGGTATCAACTTGTATACATATATGTTTATTACAACTATAATCAACTTGTATTGTTCTTTACTTGTATTAGTAATGTATGGAGATTGTATTGTAATAATATTAAAATTAATGTGTCGAGAAAATGTTTGTAAAAAAATAATGTGTTGAGAAAAGTGTCAAAATTCTACTTGATCAACTTATCGTTAATCGTGTCATCGACAAACAAAGTTGGATGAAAGCAGAGATTATGTTGCGCATCTAAGATATTTGTGTATCAATGCATAAAAATGGGTAAAGTCAAAGCTATAATGCCGCGACAAAGTACTCGGATGGATTGGTCTCGAGGTAGAGCACCAAATTGTAGTGACGTAAATCGAAATGGTGTTGGTCAATCGGATGCTGGTGATTAGGGTGGCTCATACAAAAAAGCGAGAAATTATCAAAAATATAGCAGGACAATGAGTCAATGGACCCATGAGAGACGAAAAATTCCACATTTGTATAGAAAAATTCCACATTTGTATATATATATATATATATATATATATATATATATATATATATATATATATATATGAATCATCGTTTTTGCCACCATCTTGCAATAATGGTGGCAGAAGTGGAGTCGAAATGCCGGCTTCACAAGGACAATTGTCGATTTGTGAATCAGTACACAATTTTTTATGGATGTGTTCTTATGAGTCACTAATATGTTTCATTGTTATATTCTGTTTTAGAATGAGGAGGCAAGAAGATTATTTAAGGGAAGAGAGTTTTTTATTTCATTTATAGTTGTTGATTTGTTGCTCTATTTTCTGCTAAACACATGCACCCAATCAAGGTCTCTTTTATTTAAATAAATCTATGATAGGTACTTAATTATGTCCCCTATTAGTAGGAAATTCAATGCAACCTTGTCTGCTTATTGAGGCCATTAACTATTTTTTGTTAGGTACTAGTATACTAGATTTTGTAAATTTGATACACTTGTGAATTTGATGGTGTCATTTGTAATAAAGTAATATAGGAGTTGGTTGAAATATATCTCAAACCTTTGGAATCATTAGTATTTTAAAATTAATACCTTACATCAAAGTTGCCAAATTTTTATGGCATTTTTGTTTTCTAATTGACAAATCATACATACAGTTACATGCCAAAAACCTGGACTATTACATTTCATAATCAAAAGATCAAACAACCAAAAACCTATATATAATTGTTGTTAAATAGCCATTTTGACACCTAATTGAATTAAGGTGAGAAATTTTTAATTTCCTCACACTTGTTCATCTCTTGCTATGTTGTTTCCTTCACCAATGTTTTTGCTAGTGATCATGACCTCATGATTAGGATGCTCCTCTTTGTCATTAATCTCTATAGTTTGCTTGGATGATAATATTTCATCTTCAATATTTGGATTTGGTGTGTCATAATCTTTACTTTTACCCCAAACCACTAAATACAATCCAAAAATAATCACGACGGCTCCAATCACCCTAAAAAATTAATCACAATATTACTAATTAGTTTACGTACGAGTTTATACTATCAAGATTTTTTATACTATCAATCAATCGTAATTACTAATTACCTTCCGAGGTAAATTTTCTCGGCTAAAAAGAAGGAGCCCATGATAGCTACAATGACCATGCAAAGCGGATTGAAAGTTGTTACAAAGACTGGACCTCTATATCTCATTACTGCTCCTTGGATGTAATAGGCCATTCCTGAACAAACTATACCCTGCAAGATGTGAATGAATATTTTAAATCTTCTTATGTTGATCAAGCAATTAATCTATAATCTTTATAACATTATAATCTTGAAACATTATGAAGCAAATGAGATGTAATATTTTTCGTTTGTTGAATTAATTCAACGATTGACATTTGAACCGAAGACGGTTGCAAATATATGTAGGTAACCTAGAATCCGTATTGTAGAGGGGTGCATCAAGGGTCAAGCGAGAATGCAAAAAGAACCCTTATTCTTACAAAAAGATTATCTACAACAGTTGCATGGTGCGACAATTGTGGAACCCTTAATCTTGACCATATGCCGATTACTCGATTGTCAAGATTAACTCTAATCATTATGTCATTGTCACCTATTACGCTCTCGGCTCTATACTTTGTCCAAGTCGACTCAATGGGCGATACCGAAAAAATGATATAGGATGAACCGGCCCAAAATTCCATTTGGACACAAATTTCATGGCTCGATCTAACCTAGAAAACAACATATTAGCCAATCACAAATTTTTAATTAGTGAACTGTTTTTTATTTTTTATCAAAAAACTGCATCATAAGACGTCCAAAATAATCAAGTTATTCTCAAACATAAAATTAGAAAAGTACTTTTGTCATCTTATGGACTACTCACACGTCCTACGAAATGACTATTTTATCCTTTCGTTACTTAAGTAGCGAATGAAAGAGAGAAAAAAGAAATTTTGAAAAATATCGTCCGTTACTTAAGTAGCGGATGTTATAAAAATAAAATCTTATAGTGTTTTTAGGGGGTGTTCATGACTTAAGTAATGGATGGGGATATTTTGGTCTAAAATTAAGGAGTCAAACCAAAATTGGGCCAACCCATTAGTGTTCTGAACCCAAAATTGACACCTCTAACACGAATTTTTCTCTTCCCACCCCCCACCTATCTTTTTTTCCCATAATTTTTTATTTTACTTTTGGTTAAAAAGTTCAGAACGTATTTTTCAAAAAAAATTTACCTTAAAAACGAATTTCGAAATGTGTTTTCCGAAATTTTAGCCGAATTTACATTAGGAAAAAAATAAGTGGAGGGTGGGAAAAAAAAGCTTCATTTAACACGACACACAAAAAACATAAAAACATATAATTATGTAAGTGTCTTATATATTTTTGTTTTATAAAATTAAACATGTAGGTGTGTCAGTTTCCATTAGTGTCAAGTGAATGTGTATGTTTTTATTATTATGTAGCCTTTAAACTTGCTTTACACTAGCCTTTGGATGTTAGTGTGGAATTTAACTTTTAAGACTTTAAATACTCTTGTTTTTTAAATACTCTTTTGTTAAACTTTATTATAATGGTATTTTTTTTTTATAATAATTGATCAAAAGGTGGTGATTGTGTTCACTAATAAACATTAAAAACTTACACTATAAACCGCAGCCAATAGTTTTGTATCCCAATTCAAAGACCAAACTGAAGGTTCACCTCTTTCCATAATCAAAGCTACTATGCCACCTTCTATTGTTCCCAATAGGCATATCCATGCTGTAAGAGATAACTCAGCAGGATAGGTTTCAAGTGTTACAGCCTACACAATATTAGGAAATATTGTTCATACAAAATTGAAATAAAAAATTTTAAAAAAAAAATGTCATTAGAATTTTTTTAGATAAAAACTCACTTGGAGAATCATGAAACAAGCACAACTAAAACAACCAATTGTGATCATAATTGATCCTTTTATTGCATGTTGAAGATTTGCACCACTATTATGTTGGATTTGAGCACTGCTTCCATGTATTCCAAAAATATTAAGTATTGGACCTTTTAACAATGTCATTAGCATGGCACCTGCAACAGTTGCTACTGTCCCAACAATCTTTGCTTGACTGTGTATACTTTTCATTTTTATCTTCTCAAGCCTGGTCACAATAAGTTATATATATATATATTAGTTAAATAACTACATATACTAAAAAATAGTAAAAGTTTCTCACTACTAAAAATAATAAATTACCAATAGATATTAGAGACCAAAAAAATGATATCCGACTCCGGAGTCTCAAATTTTAGCGTAAAGGGATAGATAGAGATGTTAAAATTATAAATCGGTTTTATTTTTCTCTAATTTAACTTATTCTCGTTTTTAGACAATATAGAATGTTATGTGTTTTTTTTAATTTTATTAACAGTTGTCGCGAGTGTAGCTCAAGTAGTTGAGACGGAATCTCCAAAAGAATTTGAGAAGGAGATTCAAGATTCAAATCCTGATTAGTGATTACTAACATAATAAAAATTTACTTTATTAAGAGGAAGTTAAAATTTTACTTGAGAATCCAAGCCACCACAAAGGTAATGGCAGGAAGGACATTGAACATAGCAACTGCAAAAGTAGCTGTTGTATACTTCATTCCCAAAAAATATAAATTTTGATCAATCACTGGCCTGCCATAAGAAAATAACAATTAATATATACATATCATAAAATTAATGTATATAAATTTGCTCTAAAAAAATCAAGGGAAATTTTTCCATGCAAAAAATTACTCTAGCACACTGAGAATCACTAGCTTCATAAAGATTGAAAATGTCATCTTTGGCCTTACTTTCCTGTTAAAAAAAATGTACCATCAATTACTTCAATTCAAATTCATTTTAATCACCACAGTATTGACATATAGAGAAAAGGATATTAAACATACTTTTCTAAGATGACTGCAAAAGGAACAATCACAATGAAGGCAACGGCGTGACGATAAACGACGAGTACATAATTGCTCATTCCTTTGTTAAGTGCAGCTTTGGATAGAACATCCATACCAGCATATCCAAATTGCAAGAAAACTACAGCTATGAATGGTTTCCAAGTTTCATAGCTTTTTTGGTTACAATATCCCATCTTAATTTTCAGCTCAAAAAATTACTTAAACTCTTTCTTGTGCCACAAGAATGAAATATAGCACAATGAAAGCTTGTATTTATATATTATGTTAATGCTTAGAAAAACAGAATTATACTATATGTATACATATAGTAGCTAGCTTTACTACGTAACCAAGTGGGATGTCACATAAATCAATTGACACCGTCCTCAAAAAAAATTAATTAATAAGTCATTGTCACACTTTCAATTATTACTATCTTTTGCTTAGTTGAATGCTACTCATCATAATGGAGTGGCTTTTATTATTTTGTTCACTTGTTCTTAAATATTATTAGTTATTTTCCTACAAGTTTTGCATATACTCTATGTGAATTGTGAAGATTTTCTAAGGAAAAGTTTGTCTATACTTTCTTATCAAGAATGAGAAAAGTAATGCTCCAAAATGAATTGTGCTAGTTTCTTTTTGAAGGAATTAATTGCAAATCCATGATTGAGTTAGAGACCAGAATAAGATTTCCATATTAATTTGAGTTGTAAATATTTATTTGATTCATTTGTTGTGTATTTCAATAAATTATCAGGTGTATTTTTTTTAATTAATTTATATGGGGGTAGATAATGAAAATTTGCAAAAGATACATGTAGATAAAAAGGGTTGTGAATTATTTAGGTGCTTTATTGAATTCAATCTAATGTGTCAATGGTAGAAGGTGACATATGAAAGATGATTAATACAAGCATAATAATAATCAAATCCCCTGTTGTTAATTGTGCTTTAGGGTATTTGTTCCTGAATTTGGATTATATATTGTTACTGCTCTGAACTATCCAATCTATAATGAATATTTGAGATGTTTATAGTTGATTTTAATATTGTTTAATCTAAACCGTTTAGTTTAGAATTAATAATTTAGACTTGTAATAACGTTAAAATGTGTGTCGCATTTACCTCAGCAAATCTTGATCTTTTGACCCTTATAGGTGCCCTAAGCTAATCAACACATTTAAGTCATTGAGTTGGTTATGGAACTAATTTTTGAGTCGGCATCAAAAAAATTATTTATTTTTTATATAAACTTGAGTTATTTTCTAAATAGATGATTCTAAAAATTATTCATTCATTTATTAAAAAAAAAAGTCATATTATCAACTCTTTCAATATGATGTCGATTTATGTTTTGGTTTCTATATTATTAATTTGTTAAAAGGTTTGGTCCGAGGTCAATACCCCAATTAAAGTGTGTTAAGCACTTAGGTCTACTTTGTAATGGGTGTGTCTCAGTCTTTTTAAGTACTATTGTGTTTTATATTGTGCTTTTCATTTGTACAGCCACTAACACACCAATTGGATATTCCACCTTCATAATTGGTTTCTTTGTTCTCATTCCCAACAAATTTTAGATGTATAAATAATGAGTCTATGCCCCCACTTATTGTGTAAAACAATTAGTACTTCTTTGTGTGTGTTTTAGATATATATAATATTTTTCTTAAAGAAATTTAAAATATAGCATTAAAATTTTGTGTTTATTATATTTTGCATAGAACAGCTATTATGAACATAATAATGATAAATATAATATAATTAATAAATTACGATATTATTATTATTATTTTGTCAATCTAATTCTCAATATAATTAAATAGAAATAAAGACAAATGGACAATAAATTATATCGTTAATTCTGTTAGAATGATAAAAGTAATCCTCTTAAAAATCATATCAAAATAAGTTATTAACTCATAGTACGCATATAAAAAAATGTTAACTCATAGTACAATAGAAAGAATTAATTAAGCTAGCAACTCTATTTCAATTCTTGAAGTCAGTTTATTTAAAATTAACCAGCTCAATCTTGAGTGTGAAAAATCGAACGACTAATAAATATTACTTCCTTTGTTCCAAAATGTAAGTCATTTTGATCATTTTACTTAAATTAAGAAAAGTAATTATTATTGTATGGAAAAGAGATATTAACATCCAACTCAAGATCCTAATTATGTTTGGTTGGAAAAAGGAGAAATTTGAACTAGTTAAATCGTTTATAATAGTTTTTGCCATTTAATTTGATAGAAGAGTTGTCTATAACCTTGAACTTATCCTTGCAACTAGTGGGAGAAGAGACAATGGCATAAGAGGATGATATTGAAGGGCCATGAGGATCTCAAGAGGATTTTTAACACTATAAAGTGATCTAAAATAAAATTATTTTTTGATAATTCTTGAACCTTGTTTATGGACAATAAATTTTTTTTTTGTTGAAAGATCAATGATATATTCATATGATTTAAAAAATATGCACGGTCAATGTAAAATTGTTTTACATACAAACAATCAATAAAAAATATATTAATTTGTCATATCACCTCACTCTTGTATGCTTGTTTTGAAATTACTTGTGTGACATGGATAAATAATACTTTGTGATTTCTACCGAATGTCAATGAAGCATAAAACTATTTTACACTAATAATATAGAAAAATGTTATTTAGTAAGAAAATCTATGAAGAAGAATTGCAAGAATAAATCTTCACCCTTGTTTACATCAACTACCCCCCATGATTTCCACTAAAAGAGGAGATTAAAATTACATCATCCTATAAGATAATGCCATGTGTTATTCTTACATTTCTTCTCTAAAATAATTCTTACTAAATAGCAATGCTCAATAATATACGGATCAGAACCAGCACAAAAGAAACACTCTTTAAAAGAAAACACACACTTGTATTTGATTGCTAATTGCTTGAATGCCAAAGTACATTGTGAAGCTCCTATTTATAGGAGGAGAGAAGCAAAATGAGTGCAATACATGAGGACAAGTGGTAGAAGAGTTACATGCAAGATGACAAGTGTCCTTAAGGAAAGTTACAAGTGTGTTTATTAGAATTAACTAGAAACATGCATAGGGATTTCTAGAATGTGATATTGGGCCAAATATATGGGCTAAGTTTGCTAAGTTCTTGGACCTCAATCATTCTCCCCGGGTTGGAAAAGACTCGTCCTCGAGTCGAGTTCTGCTTCATCATCAAAATAAGGTGAAAGGTCAGCTACATTGAAAGTGGCAGAAATTCCGTATGTTCCTGGTAGTTCAACCTTGTAAGCGTTGTCGTTGATCTTCTGCACAATTTTGAACGGACCATCAGCTCTGGGAGATAACTTGGATTTGGCCTGAGTAGGAAATCTTTCTTTTCGCAAGTGTATCCATACTAAGTCTCCTTCCTTGAAAGTTTGTGATCTTCTGTGCTTGTCTCGCTGGGCTTTGTACTTGGAATTCTGTTTTTGGATGTTCTCGCGGACCTTCTCATGTAACTTCTTAATTTCTTTTGCTCTTTGTTCAGCATCAACACTGCAAGGCTTAATGTTTGACGACGGCGTCAAGTCTAGCGGACTGAGGGGGCGTGTGCCATATACTACTTCAAAGGGGCATTTTCCGGTAGCTTGATTGGTTGAATTGTTGTAGGCAAACTCGACTTGTGCAAGAATGAGATCCCACTGTTTCAAATTCTTTCCAATAAAGCTCCGAAGAAGATTTCCCAAAAGCCTGTTGATTGCCTCTGTTTGACCATCTGTCTGGGGGTGACTTGCACTACTGAATTGCAGCTTAGTCCCCATTTTTCTCCAAAGAGTCCTCCAAAAATGGCTTAAGAATTTGACATCTCGATCCGAAGTAATGCTTTTTGGAATTCCGTGAAGACGTACAATCTCCTTGAAATACAAGTCGGCAACTTGAACAGCATCGTTGGTCTTTTGACAAGGAATGAAGTGAGCCATCTTTGAGAATCTGTCGACAACAACCATTATAGAGTCCTTTTGTCGCTGAGTTCGAGGTAGACCCAGGACAAAATCCATACTAACATCTTCCCATGGTGCTTCGGGAACTGGTAGAGGCATGTACAACCCTGTGTTCTGACTTTTGGTTTTGGCCAAATGACAAATCCTGCACCTTTGAATGTGCTTGTTAATATCCTTCTCTAGCTTTGGCCAATAAAAAATTTCTTTAACAAAAGCTACAGTTTTGTCTCGTCCAAAGTGACCTGATAATCCTCCATTATGGGCTTCCCAAATGATCGCTTCTCGTAGTGAACATCGCGGAATGCACAACACCTTTTCTTTAAACAGATATCCATCATGTCGATAGTAAGTTTGGAAAGCTTGAGATTCAGTTGCACTCCAGATCTGGTGGAAATCAGGATCATTTTCATATAACTCTTTGATAGACTCAAAACCAATAACTTTCATCTGTAGAGTAGAAAGTAGGTTATGTCGTCTACTAAGAGCATCAGCAACAACATTTTGGACTCCCGCCTTGTGTTTGAGCAAGAATGGGTAAGGCTGCAAAAATTCTGTCCATGCTGCATGTCTGCGGTTGATCCTCTGCTGGGAATTTAGGTGCTTGAGAGCCTCATGATCAGAATAGAGGATAAACTCTTTGTGCAATAAATAGTGACTCCAATGTTGTAAGGCACGAACGATGGCATAGAACTCCTTATCATAAGTGGAGTACTTGAGTTTCCCATTGTTGAGCTTTTCACTGAAGAAAGCTATTGGATGGCCTTCTTGACTTAGCACAGCACTGATTCCGGTGTTGCAAGCGTCACAGCTGACTTCGAACACTTGATCAAAGTTGGGAAGGGCCAACACAGGTGCTTCGGTCAATCTCTTCTTTAGTTCGTCAAAGCTTTTTTGTGCAGGATCGGTCCATTGGAACTGATCTCCTTTAATGCAATCTGTGAGCGGGGCCGCAATAGAACTAAAATTTTTGATGAACCGCCTGTAAAATGATGTTAATCCATGGAAGCTTCGCACATCATGGATTGATTTTGGAATAGGCCAGCTGTTTATAGCTTCTACCTTGCTTGGATCAACATGTATCCCCTCAGAGGTGATGATGTATCCGAGAAAGGTGACTTCGTTGCTTAAGAAAGAACATTTCTTTAGATTGGCATAAAGCTTTTGCTCACGAAGGGTTTGTAGCACTTGCCGAAGGTGCTCTAAGTGCTCTGCCTTTTCCTTGCTGTAGATCAAGATATCGTCAAAGTAAACAACCACAAATTTACCAATGAAAGGACGTAGTACTTGATTCATCAATCGCATGAAAGTACTAGGAGCATTGGATAAGCCAAAAGGCATTACGGTCCATTCATAAAGGCCATCTCTGGTTTTAAAGGTTGTCTTCCATTCATCTCCTAGCCTCAATCTAATTTGATGGTATCCACTACGAAGGTCAATCTTTGAGAAGATGGTGGCACCATGCAACTGATCTAGTAAATCATCAAGTCGAGGTATTGGAAATCGATACTTGATGGTGATTTTGTTAACAGCTCGACTATCAACACACATTCTCCAGCTTCCATCTTTCTTGGGTACTAAAATGGCTGGAACTGCACAAGGACTAACACTTTCTCGAACTAACCCCTTCTTTAGCAGTTCTTCAACTTGTCGTTGGACTTCAGTATGCTCCTGGGGGCTCATTCTATATGCTGGCCTGTTGGGAATGACTGCTCCCGGGATGAAGTCAATGGCATGCTGGATATCTCTCATCGGTGGCAATCCATGAGGAACTTCTTCTGGCACAACATCCTTATAGTCGGCAAGTAGTTGCTCAATCTCTGCTGGTAGGGAAACTTCTTTGTTCGATTCGAACAACAAGACAAAGTACACAGTTTGAAGTTCTTCTACAGCTTCTTTGAATTGTGCCTTTGTGATTAAAGACACTAATGGCTTGGGCTCTTTCTTGCTTTTATCAAGTTCACCCGGTGGTAAAGGAGTTAACTTGATTTTTACACCCTCTTTGATGAATGAATACGTGTTGGCATAACCGTCTTGATGGGCGCGACGATCATATTGCCAAGGTCTTCCAAGGAGGAGGTGGCATGCATCCATCGGGACAACATCACACCATACTTGATCCTTATACTTCTGGCCAATGGAAAAAGTAACAAGGCAGCGCTTTGTGACTTTTACTTCACTCCCTTCGTTTAGCCATTGCAACTTGTATGGAAACTACATTTTCACAACTTCCACTGTCAATAATAACATCACAAACCTTTCCAGCAACAGTGCAGCGAGTATGGAAAATATTGTTTCTTAACCACTGTGGTTCTTTGACCGACGCATGCAAGCTTCGTCTAATCACCAATGACTCTCCATGATCAGCAACAATGAGTTCTTCATCATAAATTGGTTCTAACTCTTCTTCTCTTTCAAAATCATCTCGAGATTCCTCTTCTTCAGAATCTTCGTAAGCCACTCCTTTGATAATGGTGATGGTTCTTCGGGTAGGGCATTCGGAGGAGATATGCCCAAAGCCTTGACATTTGAAACATTTGGTAGCTTTGGTTTTGTTTTGAATGGAGGGTTTAGGTAACGACTTACTTGAGGAACTGGATGGTTCGTTTGGTGGTTTGCGTGGGTAAGGAGAATTTTCAACAGGGGAAAAGTTTTTGTAGGAAGACCTTTTAGGTAATTGTTTTTCAACTCGTATCGCGAGGCGGATAACATCATCAATTGACCAATATTGTTGGAGTTGGACAGGATGGGCAATGTCAGAGTTTAATCCTCCCAAGTAACGAGCTATTGTTTGTTCCTCCTTCTCATGAACATCACACTTCATCATCAATTTTTCAAACTCTCGGGTGTATTCTTCCACCGATAAATTCTTTTGGCGAAGATTTTGTAGTTGAATGAAGTTGTCTTGGTAGTAATGGACCGGCAAAAACTTACTCGTTAATTCTCGCCGCATTTTCTCCCATGTCTTGATTTTTCTTTTCCCTTCACGTTCACGCTTCTTTTTAAGATTTTCCCACCATATTGAAGCGTGTTTCTTCAATTTGACAGCGATGATTTTTACCTTCTTTTCTTCGGGTACCTCTTTGTACTCGAACACTCGATCAACAGTTTGAAGCCAATCAACAAACTCGTCAGGTTGAAGCTTGCCTTCAAAATCAGGAATTTCTACCCGAATATCGTCACTTCTAGATGTTCTTTGAGGTGGACGACGATGTCTAGTTGCGGAAGAGTCGCTACCAGAAGTGTCGTCTTCGGACCTTTGATGGTATTCATCTAATAAGATTTGTTGAGCATCCACGGTCTCTTGTAACTGTTGAATTTGCATTCTCAAATCTTCCATCTCCAAATCATTACGTTGTTGGCGTCTTGGAGGCATTTTTATTTTTTTATTTTTTTTCAGGTCAGGTGTAAAATTGGAATAAGAATTTTTTTTGGGGCTAAACTGTGATTGTCAGAAAAATCAGGGGCAAATTTGGAATTTTCTAAAATTTGGGGGCCAAATTGTAAATTCTAGAAGTTCAGGGGCCAAAATACAAATACATAAAGTTTGGTGGCAAAACTGTAATTAAAGTAAAAATGGCAGTGTCTGTTTCTATGAAATCGGACTAAAAATGGAGGTTTCGAGTTTGGCTCTTCCTTACTCAAAAACTCCTTATTCTAAGATTAATTTTAGTCACTCTTTTTCACTCACAGCTCACTGAACCTGAGCTCTGATACCAAAATGGATCAGAACCAGCACAAAAGAAACACTCTTTAAAAGAAAACACACACTTGTATTTGATTGCTAATTGCTTGAATGCCAAAGTACATTGTGAAGCTCCTATTTATAGGAGGAGAGAAGCAAAATGAGTGCAATACATGAGGACAAGTGGTAGAAGAGTTACATGCAAGATGACAAGTGTCCTTAAGGAAAGTTACAAGTGTGTTTATTAGAAGTAACTAGAAACATGCATAGGGATTTCTAGAATGTGATATTGGGACAAATATATGGGCTAAGTTTGCTAAGTTCTTGGACCTCAATCAATATATGTCCACTAAACTCATAATTTATATACAACATTTACTAACCTGAGAATAAATACAAATCAAATTTCAAAATTGTATCTATACCAGTCAGGATTTCCTAGGCACAATTGAGGAATGAAGCCCATTTATGTGGCGCACGTCGCCCAGGCGACACCGCCCCAGAATGCAAAGCCGCCCTACTGACTGGGTCAGCCCATCAAGGTCTTAAGTCAAGCCCACTATCCTACTCCCCTAACACACGACCTTCATTCCCAGTAAAATGAGAAAAGCGCGGGAACACCCATGATCACACGAAGGAAGTAACTGCACCACTCTGCACACCTGAGATCGTGGGAAGTTACTTCTCAGGCACTCTTTCACCCCTCCTCTATAAATAGGAGGTCCAATAATCTAAAAAGGGAAAAAAAAAAAAAAAAAAAAAAAACAATAACCAGAGAAATTTACACATACGTTTTGGACCAACATTGAATCAAACAAAATATATACCCCTAGTTCCATACAGGAACATTTTGGCGCCCACCGTGGGGCCTGGGTAAAACGATTCCCTGGCCTCAAGTTGTATCTCGTTCACCGACACACACGGGAAAATAAAATGCAGTTCAAAGTTGTTTGGTCCTTCACATGATGAGGATTCATCGCTCTAACAGTGATCTTGCACGTTTTCGAAAGAGGAGTATGGAGAGCATTTATGGAACAAGCGACCCAAAGAAAAGCCCTTCTTTACGCATATGTACGTTACAACGCCCGTCAACAAAATATGACCAGGTATTGAAGTTCTCTAACTTACTCTTTAGTCTTTGTGTAACTTTCACAAGCAAATAATCAATATTTGGTGTCAATAATTGTTAAAATCTTTTCAATAAGTCTCAGAGAGGAAGATTGGCGTCTCTTGTGATTTGAAGATTTTATAAGAATTTGACGTTACCAATAGTGTTGCAATACCATTTTAATTACTTTGTTCCAGTTATTTATTGTTTCCTGATATTTCAGTAATTTTCATATTTCTGGCCAGCCTCAAATTGTGAGTATGTCATTCTTGTTGTTATGGAGGAACTTTTGTTTTGTTTCATGAATATAGTATGGTGAGGTTGATTTCCTGATGTCGCGTTTCAGTTCAACCCATGTTCTAGTGAACACTTATTTTAGAAATTATTTTCTTTAATCTTTCCCACTCTCACCTAATTTGTGGCAACCACACCTTTAGTTTTATGAACTGTTTAACAAACCTTTCCTAATTTTCTCTATGGATTATTATTATTATTATTTAGTACTGCACTTTATAAGATTCAAACCATGGAGAAAATTGAGTGGAGAAACAAAAGAGCTTTTATGTTTTCTCAATATGACTAAGTCAATATGATTTTGGTTCAAGCGGTCGAAGATTGGAGAAGCTTGAATTGGTATTAGTCATCATTTTTAAGCCAAAATATTATTGGACCGAATAGAATGTACTCAGCACCGTATAACTATGCAATACCATTTGCTTTTAGCATATAAGATAAGATAAGAATACACTTCTCAAATATTAAATAAGAGAACCTGCATAAAAGGCATGCCACCTCCTTGAATAAAACTGATAACTAATTATTGATGTCATCTATTTCTATTTTAATTGGGTTCATTCACATATGTCTTTATTCTTAATTTGGTTCATTCATGTTTGATTTTCTTTGCAATGACATGGAACTAATATCGCCGTCTCGCCGAGATGTTATCGCCAAACCACTTACCTATCATCTAGCATCATTGTCTCGTCATGGATCGTTGTTGTTGCAACTTCGCCCGACATCGCTATTGTTTTCAGACATGATGTTATCGCCGTCAAACTTTGTTACCGGTGCTTCAGCTCGTCGAATTGTCGTCGCCAACTTACCGTCCAACATTGTAGTCTCGCCATCAATCTTTTTGTTGCTAGGCGACTTCCAATCCAGGTGTTAATGTTCTTTCCCTTTATTCTACCATTTATAGTTTTTATATGTTTCACTTTGATAACGTGTTGTGTGCATATATCTCACCAGTTTTATAACATAAATGTTTATTATGTAAAGATTTCTAAATGTTTGAAATCATGGAAAGATTGATCAACGACATAAGTTTCTCCTAGATTGTTCTTTTACATTTTCGGCTAGAGGCATAATAGTATATTATCTCATAGTTTTAATTCATTATCTCACATTTTTAATCTGCTAATCAACCTATGCTACGTAATATCAAAATTTTAATTATAATCACTCTTGCAGTATGACATATTTGGTTTACGATTATGTGTTCAAGTGGTTCATGTTCTTGCATTTAAAAAATATATATTGAAAGAAATCATGCAAATCGATATATTATCCTATTTTAGACTTATATATATTGCTGCTTTAGACTAAGAAACAGTGAGAAGTGTGTTCAAATTAAAGTGTTGCTTGATAATTTCTATTCTCCCAGTTTCAATTTTGGCGTGCTTGACCAAATCAGTTGAATGTCATGATATTATAATTTTATCACTTAGTACTTACTCTGCGGTTACTTGTTTTCAATTAAATGGTATTTTATATAGTTATATCAACAAACATATTGATATACGAATCTTGATATATTTTTAACTCCATTACTTGTAACGATTGTCTGTATTTTTTACATGTGCAAAATACTACGAGCGTAACACTTTTTCAAGAGGAGAGACGATCATAAAAAACAAGGCGAACAAAGGGAATATGTGAAACAATGTCGGATCATTTGCTACTTGAATGCTCATAACCAGGAGTTTTTATCGAGGCTCACCATCCGGTTTAAATCATCACAAGTCTCAGTTTGAATCAGCAAGTCTCAAAAACTATTTTATACGGCGCATGACGCCAAGAGCGAAATAAAAGCTACGTTTAAGGCTTACAACGCCACGTAGTGAAATAAAAGCTATACGGCGCATGACGCCAAGAGCGAAATAAAAGCTACGTTTAAGGCTTACAACGCCACGTAGT
Organism: Trifolium fragiferum; assembly: GCA_954870985.1. Lineage (NCBI taxonomy): Eukaryota > Viridiplantae > Streptophyta > Magnoliopsida > Fabales > Fabaceae > Trifolium > Trifolium fragiferum. The sequence continues at coordinate 50,989,634 of OX940793.1, read as the reverse complement.
GAAATAAAAGCTATAAGGCGCACGACGCCAAGAGCGAAATAAAAGCTACGTTTAAGGCCTACAACGCCACGTAGTGAAATAAAAGCTATACGGCGCACGACGCCAAGAGCGAAATAAAAGCTACGTTTAAGGCCTACAACGCCACGTAGTGAAATAAAAGCTATACGGCGCATGACGCCAAGAGCGAAATAAAAGCTACGTTTAAGGCTTACAACGCCACGTAGTGAAATAAAAGCTATACGGCGCATGACGCCAAGAGCGAAATAAAAGCTACGTTTAAGGCTTACAACGCCACGTAGTGAAATAAAAGCTATACGGCGCACGACGCCAAGAGCGAAATAAAAGCAACGTTTAAGGCTTATAACGCCACGCAGTGAAATAAAAGCTATACGGCGCATGACGCCAAGAGCGAAATAAAAGCTACACCAACTCATATTACTTTGAGCAAATGGAGTACAAGTCTCCAACTCTGAATGTTAAAGTTAAGGTCATCTCGTCAAGACTCATTGTTACAGTAGAAATGATGTTACCCGGCTAACTCGAAAATATACTGAAACGACGTCTCGCCAAATAAAAGGAAACTATCTCGCCGCGAAGGATAAAACTATAAAGCCATTAAAATAAAATGGCCCCGCTTTTGAAATACAATCATCTCGCCCAAATAAAGGAATCACCGAAACGACCATACTCTCCACAATATATGGAGTTATAATTGCCCTTTGCAAGACTTATGCATGGGGGGCCATGCAAGCTAAAGATTTTAATAGCTTTTAAAGCAAATGACATCTTCCCAAATACAGATCGGCGAATTCAAAGCTCAAGAAAACATTATTTGTACAAAAAGAAAATAATTTGTCAAGTTATATTTCTCAAAGACACTTTATCTCGCCTATGCAGTTGAAAAAATTTACGAAAGAACAGCAAGAGCCAGAAATTCATGCAAATGAAGTTATCTCAAACCATTGCCTTAAGCATTTCGTCTTAACGAGCCTCATGCTTGGGGGGCTGTGTAACGGAATAAAATACCGGGGTGTCATTCGCATAAGCCCAACATTCCAAATTGGGCCACTCACCCAAGTGAGAGGAGGCCCAAAGAGACTATTTCATAAAACTACCCCACTACTCCACCAAACCACCATCACCCCACTACTCCCTCAACTACTTCCTCCACTATCTCATATCTCACTCCTATATATTAGGCATCATAAGCATTATGAAAAAAGTTTCATCTTTTCCAGAAACACAGAGTTAAACTATTTTACTTCTATACTCTGTATACCCCCTCATTTCAATGCAGGAACATTTTAATGCCTATTTAAAGTAGCAAGGCGCTTGGGAAAATAAAAATATCCCTACCTATTTGCTAGGGAGACGTTGCAACCAACACGAAGACCTGGCACCTTCCTCTGAAAAACGTGCTTAATAAAATTTAACGTTCGTCCGTGATATCCTCTAAACTAGAAAAACGCAACAGCCTATACTGTCAGCACCGCGCCTCCCCTGGAGCCTAGTGCTTGGGGGGGCTGTGTACCGGTCAGGATTTCCTAGGCCCAATTGAGGAATGAAGCCCATTTATGTGGCGCACGTCGCCCAGGCGACACCGCCCCAGAATGCAAAGCCGCCCTACTGACTGGGTCAGCCCATCAAGGTCTTAAGTCAAGCCCACTATCCTACTCCCCTAACACACGACCTTCATTCCCAGTAAAATGAGAAAAGCGCGGGAACACCCATGATCACACGAAGGAAGTAACTGCACCACTCTGCACACCTGAGATCGTGGGAAGTTACTTCTCAGGCACTCTTTCACCCCTCCTCTATAAATAGGAGGTCCAATAATCTAAAAAGGGAAAGAAAAAAAAATAACCAGAGAAATTTACACATACATTTTGGACCAACATTGAATCCAACAAAATATATACCCCTAGTTCCATACAGGAATAGTATCCTATTAATATAAACAAGGAAAAGGATAAGGCCGTTTTTATAAGTCAATACACCATGGCAACCAAATTCAAGCATTGGTTGTCAATGGATTCTTACTCGATGCGGGTCCGGTTCAACATATGTTCCCTACATACATGGCAGCAACAACAAAATTTCAAAAATAATATATAGAGAGGGTCAATCAATTTTACTTCTGAAAAAACAAAAACATCCAACACTAATTATTTTTTTTGTACAAACACTAATTTAATATAGAACTATTACTTTAGAATGCGCATATTATATCTCTGGTCCTTTTCAATTATACTTTTGATATTGTGGTGTTTTTTCTAATGATTTTTAAGATCAGGCAAAAGAAAAGAAAAAAAAACAAATAAATTGAATTTGCGGAAGAAAAAAAATATCTAATGAATTTAGCTGCGAAACTCACATACTAAATACTAATGAATTGAAATTTGTGAGTTTAAATGTGTTTCAGCATGTCGAATATACCTTAAATTATACTTAAAGCATAATTAATGACTTAATGTCAATTATTATGTATTCTCGATGAAAGTTTCAACTTTAACGTATCAAATATCTCATTTTTCTTGATACATTTTGGGGGATATCAATCATATACTTTCTTCATATGAGAAAAAAGGAAGAGTTGTTCGTCGTAATTGGATGATTAATGGTTTACGAGAAACAGCAATGGATGCAGGATTAAGTGGTGCTTTTTCAATGAGGTAATCTTTCACTTGATTCAAAGAGTCTTGGTACATATCGTGTTGTTGAAGAAAAGTTCATATGAAGGTTGGTTCCATTTGGTTCATCGCGGTAAAGTAGAAAACTTGGTGGCTTTGGCAACGGAATTTTTTCGTGTAATTTAGATATTTTTTTATGTGCATTGCTCTTGCAATGGAATTCTCCTTCAAAGATTTTAACATTGTTGCATTTTTATACTAATGTGTCCACCAATATCTTAATAATTGAAAGATTTATCCCAAAAAATAAAGATAATTTTGAAAATGAATCAATATTATTGACAAATTTAATACAATTTTTTTCTTTATGTTTTACTTAATAAAGTCTTATATAGACGAAGGTAATATTTATTTTTGTACATGAAGGTAGTATGCTTTATCTAATTTTTAAATAAAACTAGAAAAATTGTAAAACATAATATCTCCATATAAAGATTTCAGAATACACTGAACCATATCTAAAACAGTATTCATAATCATATTAACAAAAAAAGGTCCAAGGATTATCTAGAACCGTCAAAATGGGCTAGCCCGAATGGGCCGGCCCGAATAGCCCGATTTTTTTCCGGGCTCGAGCCTTTAAATTGTACCTTAAATTTTATCCGGGTCTTTTTTAGCCCGACCCGATAAAGCCCGATAAAATATGGGCTAGCCCGAATGGGCCACAGGTCGCCCGAAAGCCCGACAATATTATAATAAAAAATTAAAAATAAATATAAGTAATTTGTTTTGGATGATTTGAACTTAATTTGTATTATAAAAGTTTTTATTCCCCTACGAGTTTCTCAAATATAATCCGCTACTTAAGTACCGGACTGTGTTTTTTTTAATCAAATTTATCACTTTTCTACTACTTAAGTAGCGGATGAGTAAAAATAGGGCGCGCGAGAAACTCGTAGGTAGCGAATGAGTAGAATTAGGGCGCGCGAGAAACTTCTAAGTAGCGAATGAGTAAAAATAGGGCGCGTGAAAAATTCGTAGGTAGCGGATGAGTAAAAATAGGGGGCGCTAGAAACTTCTAAGTAGCGAATGAGTAAAAATAGGGCGCGTGAAAAAATTCGTAGGTAGCGGATGAGTAAAAATAGGGGGCGCGAGAAACTTCTAAGTAGCGAATAAGTAAAAATATGGCGCGTGAAAAACTCATAGGTAGTGGATGAGTAAAAATAGGGGGCGCGAGAAACTCGTAGGTAGTGGATGAGTAAAAATAGGGCGCGCGAGAAACTTGTGAGTAATGGATGAGCAAAAATAGAGCACCCAAGAATTATTAATCCAATATATTTATGTATAATATAAATGTATGTTTTTTCCAAAATATTTTGCTAGACAACAAAATAAAAAAAAATAGAGGGAAAAAACCGGGCCGGCCCCGAAAGCCCGACGACCCATTCCGGAACGGGCTCGGGCCCTATTTTTGGAGCCCATATTTTATTCGGGCTTTTTTAGCCCCGCCCGATATGACCCGAAGCCCGTCTAGGCCGGCCCGTTTAGGGTCGGGCCGCCCGTTATGACAGCTCTAGGATTATCAATGTTGGTTGATTGATGGGTTGATTGGTTTCCGACGTGTCACACATGAGATGTTCACTTTCCTCTTCATTGTTGTGGCCAACAAATTTCAAACAATATCAGATTCGACGTACTATGATGAAATCTGCTGTTTAATTGGTACGTATGAGCTATTTGCATGCAAATCTTTTGGTCCACATAGATATTACATTAATATTAATATTAATCAATATTATGTTGGAATTAATTTAATATTGATCATATACATAACACATGCTCAAACTAAATGATTAAAACCATAATTATATTTTATCGCGGAAGCATAATAAATAAGCATGCTTAAAAATTTAGGATCTACAACATGTTTGATTTATCAAGATAGATTAACAATTGGGTATTAGGAATACCTTTGATGACAGCCGTCTTTACAACAACGATAAAGAGTGAAGGTGATCTGAAACAAACATCAACACGGTTAGCATCGGCTGATTTGGTTCTTCCTCAACCGGTACCTACATCAACATCAACACGGTTAGCGGCGGCTGATTTGGTTCTTCCTCAACCGGTACCTTTATGCCTCTAGTTCTCTTCAGATGGGGAGAAGAGAGGGTTTTGCCATGTACGGTGTATTGGGGACCATAGCCTCTTTTATATTGGATGACCATTAGGGTTTCCCATTATTCCGTTAATGGGCCATCCAAACATTCGGACATCCACTCATATTGAGTCCATACCAACTAATTAATCATAATTAATTATCAAAATAGAAAACTAATTAGTATTTCCCTTAATTTGATCACTAATCAACTAAGGCTCCTAATTGATAAATAGCTAATATAATTAACAAAGATATTTGCCCACATAATATTATTGGAATATATAAAATATTCCAACAATCTCCCACTTGGGCTATATATCGTAATAATTATATCATTATTCTTTAGGCGCGCATCCAAATGCTATTTATCTTTAGATTTCAACTTTACAATCTGGTCCACCTCATACATCAATAATGGGACCACCGCGGCTGTCGTCACTAGCATTTAACATGACGGAACCCCGATGACCACCACATCAATGTACTTGATGACTTAGATCGATATGGGTGAGTGGCATGGAAATTTCATGCAATGTGATCTATAAATCATGGCTATTTCCAACTGATCCAACTAAAGTCTTTAGTGAGATCAGACTGAAATTGCAAATTCAATATTTGCACAAATGATACAAAATATGGTTATAATAATAACCTCATGAACTTTATTTCTGCAGAAAACCTTAAGAAAATTTGTATCTATATCAAAAAATCAAATTAGAACGTACATAAACAATGACAAGCTCCCACTAATCCAGGACATCCTTAGTGACAACAACCTTATAAAAGACCTTTTGTGTCATGTCTTTGATTAGTGGATCACCTAGCATAAAGTTTGTCTATACTTGTTCTATCATTCAACAACAATAATCCATAAAGCAATAAACTTAAAGTTGTTGAACAGCTACATGACTAAATTATGCCTCTTTTAACTTTATTGATATGCCTCTTTTATTATAACTGAAGGATACTCTGAGAATAATCTTTAAGTATCAAAATACCTAATACAAAAGAGGTGTGCCCAAGATCTTTCATCTCTAAACTTCTATTAGAGATTTTTTGGTTTCGCACAACAATCATATATCACTGTTGACTAAATAAAATAAAATCGACACATTAAACTAAGAAGATAAACATACTCCCACTGAATCTGTATAACCCACAATTTCCATAATATATATCTCAAAACCAAATTTGGCAATTACCTTGGGAGAGTTTTGTGGTATGATTAATGAGACAATTTATGTAACTCCAATGGATTTTATTTATTTGCAAATCATCTACTTTGTATATACCGACACAAAGTTTCATCTCATTGCATCATATTGTATTTCTTAATGTCGCCATTAAGAAACACTAACTTGATATCCATATTATAAAGCTCCAAAATTATCATAAGTATCAAGTGTCATGACTGTCGTAATAGAGTATTTACATCAAACCAAATATAATTTCTCATTTTCAATCAATACTTTATGACACTCGACGTCTCAGTTCTTGAAGGTATTGAGTTTGATATTTATGAATTAATTTCTTAACTTAATTGAGAGGAAGAACATTAATGTCCTTATGAGGATCCAAATTTACTATATAAATAGAACTTTATGAATTGGTTTAGAACCGATTCTTCCTCATTCAATTTTGTTCTTTTTACCATATCTCTCCCCCAAACTCAATATCTTCAAAAGACTTTGTAATTTTTGTCTCAAAATGTTCATTACATGGACCAAAGTTTATATTCCTAAAAAATTCAACAATTTTAGATTGTCACAAGTAATAACTGGAATGACTATAATAATATGTATATTTAAAAGACATATTGAATCCCTCCTTTTAAAATAATAATAAAGAATAAAACAAAACTAAATTCAAATAATGATCCACAAATTGTCTTTTAAATACAAATATAAGTCAGTAACAACAATCTAACAAATAGTTAAAATACCATCAATATTCACCGACTTATTTCCCCTCTAGATTGATGTGTCTTTCAACATCATTGGAGATTTGTCAGTTTAAATCATATTTTCTTATCATTCTTTATTTGCCCTTATCTTTTGAGGTATTTACATAATGAGCACTATTTTATTTTCTCTTGCTTCAATATTTTCTTTATTGCACAAGTTTGTCTTTCTCCTTATTGCTTTAGAAGCACTTTAATTTAAGCAAAGAAAAACATGACAAAATTATGTCATCTTAAATAACACCTCAAATAATGTTTCTATAATTAAAAACTTTATGATCACAGGACCTTTGCGATTAGGAGTATACTCATTTTCTAAACTTGATTCCCACTTTAAAATTATCGAATAGTGGGAGAATTTGAGTTACTCCATCTTTATCCAAGGTCTAGAACCAAGAACATAATGTTCTTCTTTTATTCCAAAGAGGTAGAATTTTAAGAATTAAAATTTCAACGTTATTTTGCAGATACATAAACTATATTAGTTTATAGAGAACAAAAAATACTCACCAAAATACCCAGTGCATCATCAATGTCAAGTCGTTAAAATATCATCAATTGCTAGTGATATTTTGTTACAATGATCAAACATTGACAATTTAATAGTGATAAACAATAGTCCTCATAATTGTCACATGTTTACCATTATAGGTGCGAGTGTAAAAAAAAAATTATTTGTAAATTTAAAGACTCAAACAAGATACCAAGCGCACCATTAATCCACAATCTTCGGATTGTAAGAATTAACTGCAAGCGATACTCTCGATGCAATGATCAAACATTGGTGATAAGTCCTGTCAAATAATAGTCACCTTCGGGCATCCTATTATCCACATGGTAAATAATTTTATAATCTCCACACATTTACCATCACAAGTATGCAATTATTCGGTCAAGTTGTGCCTTGCTTCGGGCCGACGACAACTCACATGAATAATTTCACACTACATCATTTGTAAGTTCAATTGAATTAAATCTACGCAACAGAGGTTACTTCAGCAACATGTTGCTTCAACCAACTCAAATGTCATTACTAGACAATTTAATAATTATCATCACAAGTATGCGATTATTCGGCCAAATTGTGCCTTCCTTCGGGCCGACTACAACTCGCATGAACAACCACATATTATACTATGTTTAATTTATTAAATTAAATGGGAAAAGTCTTAAATTTACAAGGCATTATCCACAAAATGTAGGCCGTATTCTTTTATGACGTCCCTTCATAATCATAGGATTAAATGACATCCCTTAATGTGAGAATAAAATCTCACAATCAAACAAAAAAATTGGCATGAAAAATATTCAAAAGAGTATGATAAAAAGAAATTATTGTAGAAACTTATAATAGCAATAAAATTTAACATCATAATCATACTATAAACCAAATATTTAATTTCAAATAAAATTAAATCTTTATATATACCAAAGTATATTCATGCCATAATTGATTCACATACACCGAATGATTCTTTAAATAAATACTATAATTCTATAATCGTATTTTCCAAAATAGAAGAAAACCAAAAACTTTATATATCTTTAATTAAACAAATAATTGGTGAATCTATATTTTTCTAAAATTTAAAGAATCAAAACCTTAATTTTTGTACATGTCAAATTACTATTTTGAAAATCATTATTAATTGCTATTTAACTGTAATTGATCTTCCAAAAAAAATGTATATACAATAATCAATAGCAAAACTTCATATTCCTTTCCTTATTTCTTAAAATAAATTTTAAATACAAAAATTAATGTGAATCAATTTATAATTTTAAATCAACAAAAATTAGCTTAATCCAAGATCTGATTTGTTATAGGAATGATCACATCGTACAAGTCAAAACGAAAGCTTTGATTTAAAAAGTGAAAATCACTAAATTCATATTAGCTACCTCTTACACCTTATATATTGAATCTTAATTAACACCAAACAATTAAAATTGCAGAACACTTGATGGAAATTTAGATATCCACAGAATCCAAAATAAGCTATTCTCAAAATATATGATCTTACTATCACTATTATAATCCCCAAATTAAATAAAAATAAAATTGCCAAACAATCGTGTACAGTATAACAAATTCAAACTTATTTCATCAATAACCAATTGAAGCACAAACCAAAAACAGTACCAACAATTGTACAACGTAGTGATCCTTAATGTTTAGCAATCAAGAAAAGAAAATTTACGCCATATGTATACACATGTTTAACAAATAAACTCTCAATTCCAATCCAAAATTAAAATAAGTCCATAATTGGTACTAATAGTTTATAAAACAAACTTTAGAAAATCTAACAAATAGATTGAAACAAAACGAACCTTATGTTACTTCTTGATAATCATTTTTTTTTTTTAATTCAAAAAAAAAAGGTAGCGACATACATATCATGTATGTTTACGCAAACAGTTTGCCCATCAACAATCCATGTAAACAGGTTATCAATCAAATCAGAAATTCAATGGATTTCCAAAAGCAAACAAGAATTCATAAAGCTGATAGTTGCTTTTTAAATAATTTAGGGTTCATACAAAAGAACATAAAACTCATCTCGATGTGCACATAAATCAGAGTTCTAATAAATCAAACATGAAGGCCTGCTCTGATAACACTTGTTGGAATTAATTTAATATTGATCATATACATAAGACATGCTCAAACTAAATGATTAAAACCATAATCATATTTTATCGCGGAAGCATAATAAACAAGCATGCTTAAAAAACTAGGATCTACAACATGTTTGATTTATCAAGATAGATTAATAATTAAGTATTATGAATACCTTTGATGACAGTCGTCTCTACAACAACGATAAAGAGTGAAGGTGATCTGAAACAAACATCAACACGGTTAGCATCGGCTGATTTGGTTCTTCCTTAACCGGTACCTACATCAACATCAACACGGTTAGCGGCGGCTGATTTGGTTCTTCCTCAACCGGTACCTTTATGCCTCTAGTTTTCTTCAGATGGGGAGAAGAGAGGGTTTTGCAATGTACGGTGTATTGGGGACTGTTCTGGTAAAAATTGTATGGGGGGTCAGTCCAAGTATATTAAAGGATAATAATGCAAGAATACAACTTTACCAATCAAAAAAAAAGTGAACCCTTGTAAGGGAGATTACAAAGTACTTTACACTATAATGATATTTGTGTAAGAATGATAGAAAATTGTTGGTTTATTTTTTGTGTTACATCATAAATGATTGCCTCCCCTTCTTTGATGTGTGAGGAGTCTATTTATAGGCATCCTCCTCTATGTGATCATGCCTTGCTTTTCTCTTTTGTAACCGCTTTGCCACTCCTCCATTATATTGATCATGGGTGATTGGGTGGTTTTCAATTACCCCACCTCTCATGTGTGCAGACCACGTGCTTGGTGGACGGTTACCTTCTTTCTGGTCTTTGCTTAGCGGAGATCATGTGATGATGTTGTAGATAGTGGGTGGTTTATCGTTTGACCGCGTCTGGGGGGCGTCGCCATTCGCATACACGTCGCCCATGCTCTTTTTTTCCCGCCAATGAAGGATTTGAATCTTCTGGATCGTTTGTTGGGCCGCTTCTTGTTGGGCCCTTAGAATTTTGCCCGGTACACAGCCCCCCAAGCACGAGGCTCGAAGAGGCGAAGTGGTGATAGTGGTAAGACGCGGGGAAATAATCATTCTCTACTTCGTCTTTCTTGCATAATAACTTCCATAAGTAATCCTATTTGCAGCATTGATTTTCTCTCATCTTTGCATTAATCTTGTATTTCCATTCGCCTTGGGCGTGCTTGCCTTTTTGACGTCATCTCATCGGCGATCATTGGCTATGTGGTGCTGCTCTGCATCGCCCTCTCTTTTGTTGGCTCGTACTTTTGTCTTTTCGCCTAGAGATGAAAATGTATTCGTGGCGGCGTGGTGGCGTTTTCTTTGAATTTGTATCTTGAACTTGTTGTAGTTTCTTTGTAGTTTTCCTTGAATTTGTGTCTTGATTTTTTCCCGTCAATGAAATATTCCATTTTGCAACTGCTTCTTCTTTTTCCTCGCCCTTGGCGACATATGTATAATGGCGTTGCTTGGATAATTTTGCAAGAAATAATATTCTCCCAACGACGGCTTACCTGCATTTGTTATTTGCGATAAAAATTTTGTATAATTAAAAGGAATACATGGGGTACCTCAGTCACTCTTGAATATCACGGCGTTTGATCGCCTTTTGATTTTACTCGCCCTTTTGTGGCTGTTTTCTTTGTCATTGCTTTTGATTTCTTTCATATCTGCTTTGTTGTGTAAGTCATATGCCTGCATAACTTTGACTTTGCTATTGATTGTTTAGTCTTTTTCTGATGACCCAAAGGACCGTTGCGCCTTTTACGTGATCGCCAGAGCATTTCAACTTCATTTTCTTTTTCTGACGTTTCCAACTCGTAAGATTTACGGATAACGCCATGGTGTTTCAACTCGCTTCCGTCGTATCCGACTCGTAAGATTTAAGGATAGCGCCGTTTCTTTTTTTTGACGTTTCCAACTCGTAAGGTTTACGGATAACGCCATGACATTTCCACACTGATTTCTTTTTCTGACGATCACATGGCGCTTTGTCCTTTGGCGTCTTATATCAAGTGGTGCTTTATCAAATGGAGCTTTTGCAGTGACTTTATCAACTCGTATCTACAATAAAAATGAAGAGATGCGCAATGTAATCTTAGCATGTGAAATTAATTGTGTAATATCTTTTGAGTAAAGTTTGCTGAAAATTTGGAATGATATCATCTGGTTATGAGCATTCAAGTGGCAAATGATCCGATATTGTTTCATATATTCCCTTTGTCCGCCTTGTTTTTTATGATCGTCTCTTGAAAGAGTGTTGCGCTCCAAATATTTTGCACATGTAAGAATGAAACAAATAACGTTAACCGGGATTGGAAGTCGCCTAGCAACAAAAGAGATTGACGGCGAGATAATGATGTTGGGCAGTAGATTGGCGACAATAGCTCGGTCGAGACGGCAAAATTAGATCCATGTCATTGAAAAGAAAATCAAACATGAATAAATCAAATTAAAAACAAAGAACATATGTGAGTGAACCCAATTAAAATAGAAATAAATGACAACAACAATTAATCATAAGTTTTATTCAGTGTATGAATGGATATCTCTCCTATGAAATGGGTGACCAACAGTCTAATTCAAAATGTGAGTTCACCACATCACAACAATATGGTTACTAAATTATATTACCGACTTTCATTCATAAGTCCAGTTATAAAAACTAAGACCGCACCTACATGTTTGTGGACCTGCTCTAGGCAACGACACCATGTCAGACTTTGATGCTAAACTCAAAATACACATTGAATTTCTTTTCTTATTCATCTGATATATGTCTAGAGCCTTTTTCTATTAAAAGTAGTAATTAGAAATAGAACTATCATATAAGTAATGATCACAAATTAATTAGTGTATTTGAGAGATTAGAATAGCATATCTGGTGTTGAATAAAAACATGTGGGTGTGTTCTACAATGGGGTTATCAAGTGATTCCAGAAACATTTATTAATTTAGTTCGTGATTTTGAATCCACATATGTATTAATATTAGATATAACTTATGAGTCATCCAAGTGCTCTGTATTGTTCCTATACTCCTTCAAAATTCTAGAGTACTCCCTCTTAATTTGGTCATGCATACTATAGCCACTTATGAGATTATATAAAAGACTATAATTAACTTCTTACTGTATATAAAATTCCGAGACTATCTTTCATATAAATCCAAATTAGGGGCCTAACTATCATAGGATTTCTCTTTCTGTTAGTGAACATGTTATCAGGCATCAACCAATTTGCAATAATACTACATAAAATATTAGCATCTTTTCAACGGAGGCCTGTTCTTAAACCGGCTAAAGAAAGAAACTGTAGGATTTTAACATGACAACAATGTGTTACCACCAATTTTAAGTAATATAAATCACTGATATACCGATCCAGTCTACTATACATTTTTCATGTTTTAATCAATATGTCATAACAACTTATGAAACTAAATTGTATGTGTTTTCTCCCAATAATATAGATTCATCTACAGTGACTGTTATGTATGTTGATTATTGAAAGAAACAGATAGAATGATAGATTTTCATCAAGGAGATTTAGAATGATATCACCTGGGTTATGCTATTGAGTCTGACAAAGGGTAGTATTGCCGGGAGAACATCGACAATGGACAATGACAACTTAAAAACCCATTCATTCCTCTTCTCTTCCGGTGCTCCGTCGTCTTACGCCAGTACCATGACCGCCGAAGTCGCCGCCAAATCTGCCGATGATGCTGCTTCCCTCGTATCAATCCATAGCCGTCGCGCTCCCCTCATTGCCGTCGATCCTTTGTCATAGGAGTTGTCTCTCTGTTGTCGGCTACGATTCGCGGGGAAGGCGAAGTTTAGAATAAATCCGCATCACTGTTAACCCAACTGTTCATTGGTAATATGGTGGTGACACTGGTTTTTTATTTGAAGTGATTTATTTCCATTGCATTTGGGAATTCTATATATGTAATGATTGTTGCAGGCAGGTTACAAGTTTCTCATATTTGCACACCATCTATCAATGATTGATGCGATACATGTGTTTCTTCTTGTAAGGCCACTTAAATTTTATGCATCTCCTGCCTCAGATCGTTCCTGCACTCACTGGAACTTTACATTTCAGGCACCGGAGTTGTGCAAGTATTTGAACGTGGGAATACAAATTTCGTAACACAATTGTTTGAACAATGTAGCATGTAGATAATATCAAGTTATGGAATGAAGCTTTTCATCTGTTTTGTGATAGGTTGGAAATCGTTTTACCGCAATCCCACGCTGGGCGCCAAAATGTTCTGGTAAAAATTGTATGGGTTCAGTCCAAATATATTAAAAGATAATAATGCAAGAATACAGCTTTACCAATCAAAAAAAAGTGAACCCTTGTAAGGGAGATTACAAAGTACTTTACACTATAATGATATTTGTGTAAGAATGACAGAAAATTGTTGGTTTATTTTTTGTGTTACATCATAAATGATTGCCTCCCCTTCTTTGATGTGTGAGGAGTCTATTTATAGGCATCCTCCTCTTTGTGATCATGTCTTGCTTTTCTCTTTTGTAACCGCTTTGTCACTCCTCCATTATATTGATCATGGGTGGTTTTCAATTACCCCACCTCTCATGTGTGCAGACCACGTGTTTGGTGGACGGTTACCTTCTTTCTGATCTTTGCTTAGCGGAGATCATGTGATGATGTTGTAGATAATGGGTGGTTTATCGTTTGACCGCGTCTGGGAGGCGTCGCCAATGAAGGATTTGAATCTTCTGGATCGTTTGTTGGACCGCTTCTTGTGAATTTCGCCCGGTACAGGGACCATAGCCTCTTTTATATTGGATGACCATTAGGGTTTCTCATTATTCCGTTAATGGGTCATCCAAACATCCGGACATCCACTCATATTGAGTCCATACCAACTAATTAATCATAATTAATTATCAAAATAGAAAACTAATTAGTCTTTCCCTTAATTTGATCACTAATCAACTAAGTCTCCTAATTGATAAATAGTTAATATAATTAACAAAGATATTTGCCCACATAATATTATTGGAATATATAAAATATTCCAACATATTATACATACCCACCATGAACTCATAGTTGCAAATAGAAAGTTTTATAATAAAAAAAAGTGTCTTATTCATAGTTATAAGTGGCAGTTTGTTAAACACAATCCAAAGTATCTTATGTGGTTTAAATTTTGAATTTAACAAAACACAGTTCAATCCGACCGACGTATATTTTTAGTTATGAGTTTTTGTTATTGTAATACAAAGTGGGTTCTGTATAAAAATTTGGGTTATGTACAAAAATTAGAGTCATAAATACATTAAAAACAAGTGGGGTTCTGTATAAAAATTAGAGTCATAAATACATTAAAAAATATTTAAAATATTATAAAGGTTAGGATCTTGCTAACAAGTGCACTTGGTGCACTTTTTAAGCATATTATTTAAAGTAATTTTTTAATCAAAAAGTTAAACAGCACAATTTCCAATGCGTTGACTTTATATATTTTTATCAAAATTCTATGCAAACTTACTATTTAAGGGGTTTAAAGAGTGCACCCGGTGCACTATTTAGCATTTACCTAAAGGTTATTGACCTTTACATTTTCTTTTTTAGTCCTCCTACATTAATTTTTGGTCAAATATGTCTTTACATTTTAACTTACTTTTACCAAGCAACAATACCATGAGACATTTATTTGTAGTCCTCCGGGCCCAAAAAGATGGTGGTGAACATATATATTGCTGTATTATTATCTTCATTATTATTACACTCAAAAAAGAATTAAATAGGTGATTGTGGTCCTATATTCTTGTTCAAGTGGAATTCTCATGCCTTATTGAAAGTGAAATAAAACAATTTTGTAAGGATAACTCATATGGCAAAATATTGTAGGGACATTTGATATGTTGAAGCAGGATCAAACACTCAATTCTTTATTTCTGTACACCTAATATATGTGAGTTTCGCTTATAAAATCATTGAAACAAAAAAAAAAAAAAAACTAAAAAAATAAATAAAAGCTTTCTAGGTTTTAGTGCACATGACAACAACATAAAAGAGTAAAATCGTAAAATTGAAGCATCTTCGATTTTTTAGCCTTATGAAACAAAACTTAACGAAAAGCAAGAACACTTTTGCATCTTATTTTTAATGGATGGAAAAATATTTTGCATTTGCCAAAAAAACACAGGGATAGTGGGTGAAAATTGTCTTCGTCTTTTATTGTGGGACTCTACCTCTTTTATGTGTTTATTTCTCTCATCAATTTTATCTCTCATATTTGTAAATGCACCCAAAATGTGGAGTGGCAGTGAAACATAATCCAAACACACGCTTGCCTGCTTGATATGTAAAATAAATTGGACAAATGGTCCTTTATTTTCAATCGTCAACTCGTGCAGCGGGGCACCATTTTAGCAGCAACTCATCGGTCTTTGGTAGCACCGCAGACCCTAGTATGGTAGTACTTAATTATTTCCCATAGTAATCCCCTATGTTGGGGGTAACATCGTCATCAAGGGAATTGCTGTAATACCATATCACAAGGCAGTCACCACAAAAGCTGCTTCACAACTTTAGTTTCGCGGCGAATTTGTTGGTTACCCACCATAGAAACATAGGCTTAAACTCCTAGTATTGCCATTTTGGCGCGTCGCTTTAAAATCAAAGGGTATTTAGCTTTTTCTAGAAATTCCAAACTAAAGAGTGAAGATGTGGATGTCTGGCATCAATGTAGGTTTGATTCATAGTCACGCAAAGATTCAGAAATTGGGGAGTACAGTAAATGTGAACCAAACCATGGCCATAAGCCAGGTATGGTATGTGTGTGCTTCGAGCCATCTTGGTTTTAGGAAAGGCACGATGTGCATGACCAAGCTCCCCAAAAAAAGTTAGTTTTAGCAAACAACAAATTGACATATTAATTTCCCAACATAGGGAAAATCTACCATTCACACCAAACGAGTAGCAACTGTAAAACAATAAGAATTATACTGGCACTAATGACAGAGTCATTGACAAAATTAAATTTCTCAGTCAAATGTATGCCCTCAAGCTTCCCATTAAGAACCACAGCAAGCAGATTTTTGGGCCGCCTGAGCAGCGCCTGCTCCCTGGTCCGGTTGGTTGATCTTGATTGTCTGGGGCTGCAAAGAACGAAATGGAAAACTTAGCAGGGAACTGATGAGAAAATTCAACCGAAAGAGGGATTTTTAGTTAAACTTAAGATACAAGGCAACGATGATCTAATCATGAAATCTTGCATTTAACCAAATAGAAGACAGTCAAAAAAGGATGCATAAAAAAGTCACAAGACAATCCATGATAACTAGTAAGAAAGTTCAAAATAGAACCTCAGATTTCGAGTCAGTGTCTGCAAGTCTTTGCTTGATGTCCCGAGCTATTGAAAAGAAAACCTCCTCCACATTCAGATTTGTTTTTGCACTCTGTACAAGCACACACTCAGTACTAGAAGATGAGCAATTTACGTGTACAATTTTAATATGAGCATTCAAAACTACTTACAGTCTCAAAAAACTTGATACCGTATTCATCTGCAAGCGCTTGACCCTTAGAAGTTGGCACAGCCTAAGGAGAAACAGTGATGGATATCATGCACAGCATTAAAAATAATATGTGCCCAAATGTGTATAAGCACGTCCAAAAAATGGCAAGAGTGTGAGCGAGAATGAGAGAACACATACCCGTTTGCTTTCATCCATGTCAGCTTTGTTGCCCACCAGTATCTTGTTAACATTGTCAGAAGCATGCTGCTCAATGTTACGAATCCAATTCCTGATATCTGGACAAAAGATGATATAAGAATTAAGAATATTAGTCATGTACAAAAGAAGTAAAAACTCATTTCATGCACATGATAAGGACATGAGATGACATAAGTCTTATTGTCATGCAAAAGAACTTAAAATACATTGCAAGCATTGGAAGCCAAAACGTCCGGTTGAACTGTTGAAGAGTCAAGTTAACCGAATACAATGGATGTTTTACTAAGACATTAAGATTTAAGGAAACTCGGATTTGAGCAGTAAATAATAAAAGAGGAATAGCATGTAACGCAAGAGAGTACGAGGAAAGGAAAATTACTGTTAAAAGAAGACTCGTCAGTAACGTCATATACAAGCAAAATACCCATGGCTCCACGGTAGTATGCTGCAAAAGAAGGAATAATATTTGTGACAGAAGCTCAATAATTTGCATATATGAAATGGTAGCAGAAACTAATTGATATTTAAATTTGCAAGACTAAGCAACATTCTACGACATAATACTACAATAACAACAAGCGCCTTTTCCATTAGGTGGAACCAGTTACACAGATCAAATACTAGTGACAGATTCTACACGGTACGACTACATCCATAAATAGTGTGCTAGGGACTTGGGTATTATGAGGTGCCCAAGTCCACATCGAGTGGTGTGGGACTGTGGGATGCTCAGTCGAGTATTTAAGTGGCATAGCTATAGCTTTTAAGGGAGGGTTCCCCAAGTTCTTAGATACTTTATACTTATCATAGTGCCAAAAAAGGTTATAAATAGTGGGTCAGTGACAAAAATCCAATCATTTGATAAGTCTGATAATGCTCAAAAGTTTTCAAGACAAGCCTAAAACTAACCTTTTGGTGAAATTCTGAGTATACAATCAAATAAATAAAGCATGCCATCTAAACACCAAAAAGCAAATATAATGAACTAAAGATCGTAAAAAATATATAGTGACCATTCTATAACATCATTTTAAATAGAATGCCAAAATTTTAAAGTGAGTGAGATTTGAATCGGTAACAGAAATTTTAACCAACCATGTCAAAGCTGACACAAAATGGTTTCGCAAATTTTAAATAGAATGCCAAAATTTTAAAGTGAGTGAGATTTGAATTGGTGACAAATTTTAACCAACAGTATAAAAGCTGACTCTAAATGGTTTCACAAATTTGAGAAGAAAAGGAAATTTGTTTTCTAAATCTAATATCAGTAATAGCTAACAAACAAACACGGTTGTCTGATCAAAAGATAATAGTATAATACTGTTCCTATAAAGATATACAACACATCTTACCAATCATGGCACCCAGAACAAACTAAATAGTTCACAGGACAAATATACTCTACAATGAATGTTGGCAAAGACATTAAAATATTATAAAGGGGTACAACTCATATTACTTCATCTCCGATTTAAAGGAATAAAGGAATTGATAAAATGGTAAACACCCATGATGTAATATGAACTTTTCACATAAATATAGTAAAATCTGTACATGAAAAATCACAACAGAGCTTGCATTAAAACATTCTATTCTAGACTTCTAGTTATGCCTAAATGAACTTTCAATATACACTAACCAGTTGTGATAGTTCGGAACCGCTCTTGACCGGCTGTATCCCATATTTGCAATTTGATTCGCTTGCTATCAAGCTCAATGGTCCTTATCTTGAAATCAATACTGAAGGATAAAAATAAAATAATCTAGTGACGTCAGAGCCATCTCAGAACAACAGGTAGAGAGTAGAGACAAAGAAAAAAAAGAGCTGAATATTATGTGATTGAACAAAAGAAACCTACCCAATGGTCGTGATAAAACTAGTTGTAAAAGACCCATCAGAGAAACGCAATAGAAGACAACTTTTACCTACACCTGCCAATATGAACAACAACCTAATCAGATCCAAAACACTGAGGTATCGCGATACCATGATTTTGCGAAAGCCAAAGTATCTATTTTGCAAATCATGGTAGTTCACCATCATTTTGACAATCCACCCTAATACCAAACACAGTGTAAAATGTCTTTAAGACCGACCATCACTACCGATAGCTTCCAATTCAGTAAACATAATAATAAATTCCAATTTCTAATTTCATATGCCAATTAAAAATTACCCCAATTCATTACAATATCTTCCTTCGACGCATGCATAACAGTTTAAGCCATAAAAATATAATTTAACCCGGAAATAAAAATTAAAATAAATAATAATGAATGCAGTTGATTTGAACTTCAAATTTCAAACATTCAAAGTTCAAAACAATCGAATACAAATTTCCAATAGCTCATAAAAATTTCCCAATTTCAAACAAGAACCGCAAAATAAAAAAATCAAAAGTAAATCTAGAAACTATCCGAAACCCTACAAATCTAGGTATTCCCTTTCACTAAGCAAACCTAAAACAATATAATGCGAAAATTGAACAAATAATAGAATGATGATTCACATATACGAGAGATCAAAGAAATTTTCAACAAAATAAAAAAAAAAAAAAAAATACACAATAATGATAAATCGTGAATTAACACAATAATAGTAGTAGTTGAAGAAGCATTCAAAAAGTGACATAATGAATCGTACCACTATCACCGATGAGAAGAAGTTTAATTAGGTAATCGTAATCAGCGCGAGCTCTAGCAGGTGGAGCAGCCATCGAAACAAACAATCAACAAAAAACCTATCCCTCTGCGTTAATTACAATCATAAGAGTGGAAAATTTTCAAAAATTAAAAACATAATTATATGATTATTATTGATTAAATATATTTGAAATTTAAATGATGATGATGATAATTGGTGAAGTGGTGAATGGATAGAGAAGAAGTAGAGAGAAAAGTGAAAATACCAGAGAAGAAGAGGAAGAGGAAAGTTTAAGATCTAAACGGGAAAATGAGAGAGAGAAAAAGAGAGAAAGGAAAAGAGGGAAAGCGTGTAACGTCAGCACCGGTTGGGCGTTGATTTGGGGGAAAAGGGTTACTCAATTTTTTATTAGTGTATTTATTTATACTAGCGTCTAGACGAGCACGACGAGCACTACTGTGTTCGTCAATCCGTTTTTTTTTATTTTGTTATCGTTATAGGTTTTTTATAAAGTTTATGGATGATAATAATGATAAATACTTGATCTTCTTTTTTATTGCGGTTAGTTATTAAGAAGAAGAAGAAAAAAAAATCTTGTTTTTATTTACTAAAAAAAACTTAAAACAAACTTTTGTGTGAAAGTTTGTTTTTCTTAACATATATTTCAAAAAAAATATACAAATATTTGAAAAGAGTGAAGAGCAAAAGTGACGATAAAAAATATTACACCGAAAGGAGTTATTCTCTTTATAATGGTAAGATATATAGTAATGGTATAGATTAGTCCAATCTTTTTTTATTATTTTTTCATCCAATAAAATACTTTGTGATGTGACTCAACTCTCAATTATTTGCCCTTTAAGCACGGTGTGCTATCGCGGATTAAGATTATGCTTTTTTGGTTTTCAATTTTTACTTTTTACCATCGGTATTCAATTAAATTACCGTCTAATCTGATTCGAAAATTAATTTCGTTGTCAAGTGATTTCAGTCGATTCTTAATCCTAGTTGCGGGAATTATGTGTTTATAGTTTCGAAAATTAATTATGCGTTTATAATTATATAAATGAAAATGTGTTTTTGATTATGGGATGACAATAATTCATTTTAACTAAATTGATTTAATGAAGTTATTATCTTGTATAAAAGTCACTTGAACCATAAATTCAATCATGTTTGGACTTAAAAATTACAAATTTAAATTTTAAGTTATAAACAATTTTTGAAACAAAATCAGTTTCGTTTGTGAATAATCAAACATCGGAAAATTAGTTTTACACTTTCATGAAAAAAATTATATAGGCAAAAAAAAAAATTGTAAGGAGCACAAGGGCTACACCAATATGATACAAACTATACACAGTTTGAAAGCAATTTGGAAGATTATTACACCAATAAAAAAATGATATCGACATTACTTGTTAGTCGACCTATAAACCAATACCACCACATATACTTTATTTAGTCTACTAGAATGGTTACATTAGCTAGCACAGTCACCTCTAAACACAGTATTTTTTTGAATAAGTTAAATTAACTCACCTAAATTGACACCGCTGAGAATCGAATCTGAAACTTTAAGAGGAGCACACCCCCAGATTTCAAGTCAATATCATCGGACTAATCCAAATGAATTCCTCTAAACACACTATTATTATGCATATGCCATAAACACCACATCGTAGCTAACCAAATAATATATTGGAATCTCTTATGGACCATGTCTTTACATATAGCTTGTCGAATCAAACATAATTTATTACACTTCCATAATTAATAATTAATTATAACAATTTCAACATGGAATCAACGAGAGGAGATCCTCTCCCATTAAATTTACCTGCAGTCCAATCATAGCCATCCATTTTGCTTTTGGACAACATTGTAGCTCTTGTTGGATGGTGGATAACAACACTGGACACCCTCCAGTGCTATTTCCACGGGAGACAATCCCAACTCGGAATCAACATAGGCTAAATAAAGAATATCATTATTCCTTAGACACAAAATAGTTTGTTGGGCTCTCTTAATTTATACTCTTATCAATCTATTTATTAAGGATGCCAATAGAACCAGATGGAGAGAGTATTCCATCGTTCTCTGTCTATCTCTGTCTTCTTATGTGTTTGTCATCTTTGATTTTTTTGGGTGTAAATCAGATGCTTTCTGCGTGTAACTGCATATAATAATCTCTTGAGCTTTGTGGAATTAAAATGGATGAGAATATTAATGTTGTTGCATGCTCAAGTCGTTGATCGAATCTAAAACTTTGGTTAAGCTATAAGAAATTTGTGGTATTTCATCCAACGTAAAATATTATCTTTGTTTTACAATAATTGTCGTATAATATTATTTTACCAAAATTAATAAATTAAAGATAGTAATGAATTTTTTAATCACTTGTAAAAATTATTTGTGTATTTTCGTTGTCATAAATATGAAATGTAGGATCATAAATTGGGATTTGGCTATTTGTGAGTGGTGTTCATATATTTTTTTTTAAAAAGACCAAAATAATGATATATTAACATATCATAATTAATCATAGCACAACAAGAAGTGTGATAATCTCGCAAGTGCACCAAATTATTACCGTAATAAAAATAAAATATATAGATCCACATATACTAATGAAGACGGGAGATGTACGATTCTATATCTACAAGTTCGGTTAGAGGAAAATAGTAATATAACGATGGAAGGTTTGTTTTGATTTTTTAAAAGACATGACTTGAAACAAGAAACAAAATCTATAAAAGATAAACATATTAGAATCACAAGTTGTCACAATGATTTTAGTTAAGAATACTCTCCTCACCCTAAATCGATAAAGTTTAATTAAAAGTGGGTCACTAAAATTACTTACATTCTCACCCTCTTGAGATAGTTAATGAAAATGTCCATATAAACGCACCCTAACTCAATCTTACATTTTCATGGTTGTTAGGCCAGTGAACCCATTAAGCTATTTTTCTCCCTTTCTCCCTAAAAGTGTCACAAGGGTGATGCTTTTTGCACCGCATCACCCTTTTGTGAGTTAAATTGTTCATGGTTAGAAAACAACCATCCGGTAATGTTCACACAAACAAGCAAACCTTCGACGGAACCTATAATACCTCAAAAGACGTGCAAATTGCACCAGCATTGCTTGCTGCTACTCATAATAGAAGTTTTAAATGGAAAGACACACGAAAAGAATAATAAACTCTCTCAAATTTTCTTCACTACAAATCACTTCTAATACCAATCAAACAACATATTTTTACTTACCCGACGAGTGTTGAGAATTTATCTTCAAATTCATATTCAGCTACATCAAAAGGTTCACCAATCTCATCTCCTTAAAATTGTCAAACTTCCACGACACCAATGTCCTTATTTGCAAAATCTCTCGTTTCCATTGAAACTCATGTCGCTCAAACTCTCCAACATTCCTGTTGATGGGCTACGAGCTTTATCCAGAACATTACAACTTCGACCTCTCTCACTTATTCTTATGTGAAATTTATCAATGACACTGACTTATTCCTCATTGTCGATTGTTTCCCTTTGCTCGAAGAACTTGACCTCTGCTACTCAAAAAAGATAAAGTTAGCAAATTTTGAAAGTTTACGCAATGATTTAATGACTCTTTCATTAATACTTTCAAAACTCTGAAAGGTTAATCTCACCAATCATTACTACATTAATGACAAATTGTTTTTCCACTTGTTCAAGAACGAAGAAGCCAATATATCTAATGGAGTTGTTCTTTTGACGTATAAATGATATACTCAACTTTAAAAATGGTACCCAACTTTAAAAATGGTACCCAAAGGAGTTTTGATAAATAAAGGTCTCCTTTGATCACAAATAAGAGACATATAAAATGAATAACATGTATCCGCTATATAGACTCGAATTTTATTTATTTAGTCAACACCAATTAACACCAATAGCTGATTGCATAAAGTAGAGTTAATCAAGAGTAAATTAAAACAGAGCCTTAAAAAAATTGTGTTAAAATTTTGATTGAAACCAACAATTTTAACTAAATTTTACTTTTTTCGACGACTAAATTCAATATTATAAGAGTCTATTTTCTTACAAATCCGAAGATTAAAGTCAAAAAAATATAAGTTACATACACTCTACATACAATAACCGCAAAGACCAATATTTTAAGCTAGACAAAACTACACTCGAACACTAAAATTCTCTCCGAATCAAGCTCAGATTAAGCTTAATAGCATTTTTCTTTGATAACCAATAACCTTACTATATAACCTTAATAAGTGCCGGAGCACACTGTTTAGCATGACCATATAATATAATAAAATAAAAAGTCTTATACAATAAAATAGAAACGTAATTTTCACTTGACAAATGCACGTGGGTCCCACTTGGAGTAAATATTGGGCCTAACAAGACTATTACAGATGGGCTACAATTGGGCAAGGCCAAAAATATCTAAAGCTTACCTTGATGATCGAAACGTGTACGTTGGAGATTCGGAGACAATAATCTATAAACAACTTGACCTTCTAGATCCTTCCTATATATAAACAACAAAACCCAATTTTCTGCCCTATCCGATTCCAACCAACACAACAACCTAATCTCTTTCTCCGATCCACCATTAATTAATTTTCTATGGCTTAATTCAATCTTATGCTATCTTATGCTACGTTGTAATAATTTTTTGATGTCATAGTTTTTTTATTTGGTTCGTGTTTTGAAGATTTTGAAAACCCTTATTTACATTTGAATTTGTTTCATTTGGATTCAACGTTGTAGCGTTTTGTTGGGTGTGAAAGTATTTGGAGGGTTTCGAAGAGCATATAATAATGCCTTCGATGCCTATTGAGGTTGTTCTTTACTATTTGGTTCCTTTTGTTACCAATTTTCATTATGGATCTTCTTCTCATCGTCTGAAACCTCTTCAAAAAAGTGATAGGCGTGGTAATCTTAGTTAACATTAAGGTTTATTGTTGTTGTTGTTGTTGTTTCTGCTATAGACGAGCTACTAGTTGATCTGATCGTTTGAAGATTTGGGGATCTAGTGATTTTCTTGTTTTGTTCTTGTTTCGAGTTTGTTGGAGATTTAAGCTTCGTTTTTAAGGTATTTTTGTGCAATCGTTGAGTTTGAATTTAATTAGGATTGTTTTTGTTTTGAATTGTGAATGTCTTGTTTACATTTGTATTTGGAATCATCTAGTTTGATTAGATCTAGCTTATATTGATAGTGTGATCATTTAGCTGATAATGATGCTGATTATGACACAATGGGCCAATGATGTTGGAATGCTGTCAGTTAGATGTTGTGATAATTTATTGATATGCTACGTGTCGGTGATAAGAAAAACAAATTCATATACATTGAATAACAAATGTATCTGATCTATATTATGGACTAGATACATCGGTTATTCAATGTGTCGGTGATAAGAAAAACAATTTTAGATACATTGAATAACAAATGTATCTGGTGTATATTATAGACTATATACATCAGTGATTCAACGAATATAGAAAAAATGCATTTTTTGCGTATAATATTAATTAGAGAGAGTATATACATTATGATCTGTATCTTCATATCATGTGAAACTTGCTTGAACTAGATAGATTGAGAGTGCTAATTCTACCTTGTGGGTCTTTTTATACACCGCTACACACCAAACATAAACTTCTAATCTGACGTATATCTCATAGTTATTAAAGTGGAAGTGTTAAGATTTATATATTTCTAAGATTGTTTTAGTTGCTAATCATTTTACGAAACATAGTTGAAAAGTGAAAACATTAGCTGAGGGACAATTTGCTCTTGTCTAAAAGTCTTAGACATAGTTCTTTGCTTGTCATATTGTTCTCAATAAAAACCTGCTAGGTCCTATTATATTGTTGTCTTCTGTTTTTTCTTCCTAATCTTTAAGTTAGCATAGCTAGAATATTACAAATTTATGTCTGTTGGTTTAACTGTTCAATGCTTGTCATATGCAGATTAGTGATAGTAGTACTAGTATAGTACCTAATAGGAGGATACACTCGATGGAAGTGTGTTCTTCTGTCAATGACATGCACGAGAACCAAATAAGTAATCTTGAAAGTGCTCTTTGTGAGTCATTACATATACAAGATACTGAGAAATCCGAGCTTTTGTCTGAGGGGAATGAGACATGCAACGTGGCAGAGGAAAACTTATGTGGGGTTATTAAACAGAAAGAATCAAAACCGAACACGGCATGTTTGAAAAAGTCTGCAACCTTTCCAATTCCTCATGTGACGTTGCCTTCGAGCTCTTCTGACGAGGACGCAGATTCATCAGTTACAGGATCACCTTCTGAGCATTCTGCTCATCAAGCTTATTCTCGTTCGATATCTCTGCCTGTAAGTTTTTTATTTTATAATGTTAGTGTAAACAATGTTTATATGTATAGAATAGGAAACTATTATGCTTTTCTCAATGACTAAAAAATACTATATCATAAGGTATTGTCTGAATAATTGCTTTCTTATCCCATCCGCGGTATTAATTTGTTGGTCTATGGGATGCTGTCTATTTATTCAAGCGATCCCATTGTTATGTTATGACCTATTCAAAATAGTATTACACCAATGTCAATATACTGCTCTTTTTGTTATTTGAACAATCAAAATGCGGTTATGTATCTATGTAGCGTGTCGTTTTCTATTTACCTTCCTCCTGATAACAGGCAAGGTTTGACGGAATTAGAAATTTGTCACCTTAATGATATGCGCTCAAAACAGTTGATAGAATCTCATATGTGAAACATGATTTTGGACTCAGTGTGCGCATTTCTTGTCTAATGATGCTTCCTTTTTCTATGTTTATTGCATCACAGGTTCCTTCGAAGCTTAAATCTGCCATGAAAGGTAGTCGTGATAAGAATGGGGAACCACATAGAAAATTGACAGTGAAATGGGCTGCTGATGTGTATGATCCAATACCTACATTGATGTCGCATACTGTCAAAAACAATAAGCAGCCGAAATCTAGGAAGAAGAAGAAGAATGAAAAGAAAAATGTAAAGAAGGGTAACAAGGAAAATTCACCCCGAGGGGGCCGTGGCAAAGGTAAGAAGCAGTCTCGCAATGTTGGTGGGCAATCTGATATGTTCAGTAACTCATGGGATTCTCAAGTTATTGAAGGTTCCTCTGAATTTGACTCTCTTGATGTTTGTAGCCAAGATTCAAACTGCGGAACTAGTTTCTTGAAAAAATCAGTTACGGAAGTGCATTACTCGGTTGCAGAAGCACAATGAGTAAAATCTTGAATGCTTTGTCCTATTTCCTACAATGTGCATAAATAAAATGTTTGTCATGCTATTAGTTTTGTATATAGTGGTAAGACTTGTGTGGGAATTGTATGGTGAGTTTTTTGGTACTCTTCAAAGGCAGTGTGAAACTGTTCTCTACATATAGGCTTGATAATCAAGAACACATTTTTGTTTGTAATGTGTAACAGCTTTTTGTTGCGAGTCTTTTGTAGTTTTCATGCTTTTCTGGCATATGTTTTATGATGGAAGTTTGGAGATAAGAAGCTGTTTTTGTTTACCTTTTTTTAATACACTTTTATGTTATAATAACTTTCATGAAATTGTTATAGATTTTCGTGTTAATTCATCTCAAAAGTTCAGTTTATTATTTTGATTTTTCTATCTATGTGTACTTCATAAAAATCAAGACGGAGAACTTTAAATATCTCTTTAAAATTATTAGACTCTTAACATATATCATCACGTCTAACACTATTCAGTTTGACGCATGAATATAAACCGTCGATGATCATTAGTGAAAATTTGACAGTAGGCAGTTTGATAGATTTTGCAGGAAACTATAATACCATCTTACAATTTTCGGTATAACTCATAAATGTGAGACCGTATAGAAATGTATGTTGATAGAATGAGAAATTTAATTACATCAAAGAGTACAATGAGGCTTGTATAGTCAATTAGACCAACTAACTCCTAATTAATCTTACCAATATGTGATTAATTTCTACATCTATGTTGGAGTAAAAAATCTCGCACTACAGTGGGGCCTTATGGTTTCCAAGCAATCTTTTTCAAATCTCAATGGCACGCAGTGGGTAATGATTTTTGCTCGCTGATTCTCTCAATTTTTTATGACCCCTCAAAGGTTAAGGAGATCAACGATACCCTTATTTCTTTAATTCCTAAGAAGGAGGTGGTTACGTGCATGAAGGACTTTCGTCCTATCAGTCTTTGCAATGTTACTTACAAAACGGTTACCAAAATTGTAGCGCAGAGATTGCGATTGTGTATGGATAAAATTATAGGTCCTTGGCAGAGTAGTTTTATTCCCAATCGAGAGAGTGGGGATAATATAATAGTTGCACATGAAGTATTCCACTCTATGAGGGAAAAAACAGGAAGAGTTGGGTGGATGGCGGTGAAGATTGATCTTGAGAAAGCATATGATCGACTTAATTGGAACTTTGTTAAAGATACTCTAATAGACATTGGTCTCCCGCCAAATATGGTGAATGTTATTTGGAATTGCATTTCAACGCCCACAACGAAAGTAATCTAGAATGGTGAGACATTAAATTCATTTCAGCCAGGAAGAGGCATTCGTCAAGGCGACCCTCTTTCGCCGTATATCTTTGTTTTATGCATTGAAATGTTACTCCATATGATCTCTCTTGTTGTCCAACATAATGTTTGGAAACCCATAACGATTACAAGAGGTGGTCCCAATATTTCTCACCTGGCATTAACAGATGACTTGATTCTTTTTGCCGAAGCAAGATCCGATCAGACTTTACAGCTATTCTGCAATAGCTCAGGACATAAGGTGAGTAAGGAAAAATCGCGTGCCTTCTTTTCTAACAATGTAGGTTGGCACAAAAGACAGGAACTGAGCAACGACGCATTGGGTATTCAAGCTACAGATGACCTGGGTAAGTATCTTGGAGTTTCTATTCTACACAAAAAGGTCTCTAAGAATACTTATCAATTTGTTCTGGACAAGGTTAATCAGCGTGTAAGTAACTGGAAGGCCAAAACCTTATCATTTGCTGGCAGAGTTACACTAGAAAAATCAGTTATTCAAGCTCTTCCTTCATATGTCATGCAGACAGCGATGATCCTGGTGGGTATATGTGACGAAATTGATAAAAAGTGTAGAGCTTCATTTGGGGGGATCAAGAGGACACCAAAAAACCTCATATTGTGAACTGGAATACTCTTTGTGCACCAAAAAAGTTTGGGGGTCTAGGCCTGCGTCTCTTGTGAACTGGAAGACTCTCTTGGATGGCGCCTTACTAGTGATTGGACCTTTTCGCTTGCGTCTGCTTATGATTCTGCTGCAGGTACTGATAATGTCATTGGGCACCGAATCTATCGAGCTATCTGGAATTGATTGGACCACACCTATCCAATGTTACTTGTGGAAACTGAGCCATGCTTGCATTTTGACGAATGTGGTCCGTTGCAGAAGACAAATGTCACAAACAGATAGATGTCATTTATGTAATGTAGATAGTGAAACCTTTTCCCATGCCTTCAGAGATTGTGTTAAGGTTAAGGACTTATGGCTGCAGTTTAGAATGCCTAGACAGTCCTATTTTTTCACAAATTTAATTTGGATTGATTGGTTACATGAAAATTTAAATGATGCGAAACTAGTAATGAATGCTCAATGGAGGATGGTTTTTGGAATTATACTAGACTGTATTAGGTAGCGATGAATACAGACGGTTCGGTAGTTGAGCATGGTACTAATGCAGCTTGTGGCGGTTTGTTGCGCAATAATTATGGTAATTTTCTGTTTGCATTTTCTGCTAAATTGCATAGGGGTCAGTGCTTGAATCAGAATTATAGGGATATTTCATGGTCTTAAACTGGCATGGAGTCGGGGTTTCCGCAGATTTAAAGTGTATTCTGATTCTATGATTGCTATCAAGATGCTTAAAGAAGGTTGCTCTCTTACTCACCCTCAACGCACTCTTGTGCCGACATACAATATATGTTGTTGATCGAAGTGGCTAGCGATTGGACAATCCTTTTACACATATGTTCCGGATGATCTCATAAAAATACCATTAAATGCATTCATCTAAAGTACTAACTGTCAAGTTCATCATGCTGTTATATGTATAGATAATTTAAAGGGTCTCTATATTACATCTACTCTAATACTACTAAATTAATATATTGATCGCTTCTTAATAGCAAGGAACCTTGGATCAAAGGATGTGTTGTGCCTTAGACCTTAGTGATTCTGAACATGCCTTGGACTTCATTGTTTAGCCTCTACAACATAATCAAATGCATTTTTGCACTCAATTGGAAAGGAGAGTGTCTAAAAGTAGAAAACAATGG
This sequence comes from Trifolium fragiferum, assembly GCA_954870985.1. Classification (NCBI taxonomy): domain Eukaryota; kingdom Viridiplantae; phylum Streptophyta; class Magnoliopsida; order Fabales; family Fabaceae; genus Trifolium; species Trifolium fragiferum. The sequence continues at coordinate 50,959,565 of OX940793.1, read as the reverse complement.
TGCTTATCTCGCAAAGAATGACATGTAGCTGTAAAAACACTTTAATGTGCAACTTAGGTAATGTGCTTAGAGTAACAACTCCTTATGGTGAGAGGGACCTATTATACATCACAATGCTTACCTAGAAGAACAATACATTAATTTTGAGATCATAATGGAAATGCATTTGGAACAAAGATCTTCCTATCTAATATAGGATTCTAAATTGATGACATGTAAAGAAAGTAGAACACGAACAAATTAGTTTGAACTTTGCCAATAATAAACTCTATACCAAATGATGATATATCCTCAAACACGTGAGGACTAAATGGTAATCGCCAATAAAAGTCAAAGTGTGAGAGAAGACCACATTTTGATCCGTACAAGTACAAGTTCTCAACTGAGTCAAAAAAGATCGCCTAATGTGAGCTATGCAATACCAAATGATAGACTGACAACACAAGTTCCTCCGCGGAACAAAACACTTTTATAAGCTAAGATTGATGATTAAGTATTCCCTTTGATTTCATATATAAGCACAAATTCACTTTTTTGACAAATAAACATCAATAATTATGACGGTTGGAATTACCAATTTAGAAACATCAAAGGGACGCGAATAGAAAGACTAGTTTTGCGAACACCACCCGAATATGTCAATGCAGCAAAATGAACACCACCCGAATATTTCGCCTTCATTCATAATTTTTACTCTATTCTCCAAATGTTCATCATATTTTCAAATGGCTAAATTCCTTCTTTTATTCATTACTGCACTTGTCATTGTTCTAACTGGCACAAGCACATTAATTTGTGCAGAATGCACAAACACCTTTTTGGTAGCTACAGTCCAAATTGGTAGTATATCAATGGCTGAGATTGATGTTAGGCTTGTACATTTCCCCACACCATATAAAAACTTGGTTTGAGTAATGTTGGAGCGGTTTTACTTGCAACCCAGTTGGTTGTGTTTTTTTAATACCTGGAACGGATACAATTATATGGTCAACTGGGTCATGGGCTGGTCATTAATGTGGAGTGGGTCATTAACGATGGAAAGTGAATTACTAAAAAAAATGCTGGCCCATATTAAACATTAAAAACTAAATAAATAAATAAATAAGTAAATAAATAAGAATTTATAATAAGAATAGTTAGAGAAGTGAAATTAGAAATATCTAATTATTGAATTAGTTGATTTAGGTCTAATCGGTTAAGAATTTATAATAAAAATAGTTAGAGAAGTCAAATTTGAAATCTCTAATTCGCATTTTTAGGATTACTTAATATTAGGCGACGTAAGTGTAATTGAGTGTGCATAAATAAAATTTAAATTATCATTAATGCAAATTAGGTGACATAAGGATAATTGAGTAACGAATGTCGTTAATGCGAATTAGGTGACGAAAGGGCAATTGAGTAAATAATCTTAAGAATACTAGTTAGATAAATAAAATTTGAATTTTCGTTAATGCAAATTACATGACGTAAGGGTAATTGAGTAAGGAATCTCGTTAATGCGAATTAGGTGATGTAAGGGTAATTGAGTAAGGAATCTTAAGAATACTAGTTAGATAAATAAAATTTGAATTTCATTAATGCGAATTAGGTGACGTATGGGTCATTGAGTAAGGAATCTTAAGAATACTAGTTAGATAAATAAAATTTGAATTTTCGTTAATGCAAATTACATGACGTAAGGGTAATTGAGTAAGGAATGTCGTTAATGCGAATTAGGTGACGTAAGGGTAATTGAGTAAGGAATCTTAAGAATACTAGTTAGATAAATAAAATTTGAATTTTCATTAATGCGAATTAGGTGACGTATGAGTAATTGAGTAAGGAATCTTAAGAATACTAGTTAGATAAATAAAATTTGAATTTTTGTTAATGCAAATTAGGTAACAATTAGGTGACATAAGGGTAATTGAGTAAGGAATGTCGTTAATGCGAATTAGGTGACGTAGGGGTAATTGAGTAAGGAATCTTAAGAATACTAGTTAGATAAATAAAATTTGAATTTTCATTAATGCGAATTAGGTGACATATGGGTAATTGAGTAAGGAATCTTAAGAATACTAGTTAGATAAATAAAATTTGAATTTTCGTTAATGCAAATTACATGACGTAAGGGTAATTGAGTAAGGAATGTCGTTAATGCGAATTAGGTGACGTAAGGGTAATTGAGTAAGGAATCTTAAGAATACTAGTTAGATAAATAAAATTTGAATTTTCGTTAATGCAAATTACATGACGTAAGGGTAATTGAGTAAGGAATGTCGTTAATGCGAATTAGGTGACGTAAGGGTAATTGAGTAAGGAATCTTAAGAATACTAGTTAGATAAATAAAATTTGAATTTTCATTAATGCGAATTAGGTGACGTATGGGTAATTGAGTAAGAAATCTTAAGAATACTAGTTAGATAAATAAAATTTGAATTTTCGTTAATGCGAAGTAAGTTTAATTGAGTAAGGAATCTCGTAAATATGAATTAAGCGACTTAAGTATAATTGAGTAAGGAATAATGCGAATTAAGTGACGTACATAATAATGATTTAGATAAATAAAATTTGAATTATCATTATTTCATATTAATGTTAATTGTAAATCATTATTTCATATTAATGTTAATTGTAAAGGATATATATTATTATTTGTTCTTAAAAAGGGTTAGAAGGGTTAGGAGGGTTAAAAGGGTTTCAAGGGTTAGAGGGTTAAAAGGGTCACAAGATCCCAAATAAGAGGGCAAGGCAAATCCTTAGTAAATTCATCGCTAAACAGAGTAAGCTTTCTTAACAAAGTATCAGTTTTTTGATTTCTTACTTTCCAAATCGTTTATTGATTTTCAGATTGAAGACGAATTTTGTGTCTTAGCAGTTTTTACGCGTGTTTTGCTAAACAGGGTGAAAATCCCCAATTGATTTCGAAATTTCATTTTGATTTCGTTTTTAATGTTTCTTGATTTCTTAGTTTCCAATTCGTTTCTTAGTTTCCAATTGATTTCCAAATCGTTTATAAGTTTCCAGTTCGTTTTTATTTATGAGTTCTTCATGGTGTTCTTCATTTTTATGTATTTATAAGATCTATTGTAAAATAGCTTGCATCTAACAAAAACTTGGAATTGTTAATGTATACAGAACTGAAGTAATTGAACATGGCTTCCTCTTGCAACAGTGGTGGTGGTTCAAGGAGGGAAAGTTATATCCGGTATGCAAACTTGAACTGCCATTGTCATTGTCTGTCTGAAATCAAGGTTTCTATGAGTCTACAAAATCCAAATCGGTTGTTTTATGCGTGTAAGAAGAACAAATGCAACTGGTTGGGATGGTGTGAACCACTACCAGATGGTGTGAACCACACATATGTTTGTTCAGTTTCATCACATACAATTCCACCACAGAAAACAATAGTTTTGTTGTGGTGGTTGACCCCAGAAAATATAACTAACGGGCACATATACTTGTTCCTCTTATATGTAGCATCGAAGGCAACTACATCACCAAAAATACTATAATCCCTTTGAGCAACACCGTCACACCAAAACAAATGTGTAAGTCTTCCCATATCATCAACCCTATGCCTCCAAAACATTGTATCGTCACTTAAACGCAGGTTTTCAAGATATTCACATGCAGCTTTGGCATCTGTAGAAGAAGTCATGCGCAACTTTTGTTGTTCATTGTACATATCTTTCCTTCGAAAACCAACATTTTCAAAACCTCTAGCTTCATTAGCAAAAAGACCAAAGATATGGTTAGTCTTTATTCCTACATTCCTCATGTGCTTCATACGCCAAATGTCATAATCTGTCATCTTTCTATTAGCCGGTAACATACCGATAAAATGTTCATCCAACAAATCATGGTTATGGACGTTGTATAACAATTTAAAGAACCACCTACCACTTCGTATATCAATGTGAACACAACCTTTAGCTTGAGAACCACACCTTATGCGACTTCTTGGTACACGGGTTCGCCTTGTCGAAGGAATTTTCAAAGCAGGGGATTTTCCTTCTCTATAGCAAACAAATGTCTGTTGCGTTATTTCTCCATCTCTTCTACTCCTGACTATTCTGCATTTTCTTCCGGCAAAACCATTAACACTTGCATACCAATTGTAAAACATAAAAGCCACGTCTACATCCAAGAAATGGTATTTCATAATACCGTCAATGCTAAGTTCTTTGAAATCAATACGGATGATGCCATCCAATGAATTCACCGCTTTTTCATCCTCAAAACAACAGCCTCCTAACCCCTCAGTTCTACTACTTTCCGTCTCTCCTTCTTCGGTTTCAACCTGGGGATCATCATTAGGTATCTCACCTTGACCCATTAACAAATTCTCCAAACCCTACATAATTAACAATTGATGATTTAATTTTTTTTAACTGCAGCTTTTAACATAATATAATTTAAATAATAACAAAAATGACACACACACACACACACAAACCTCACATTTTTTTTAATAAGGCAAATTTTTTTAAAGAATAAGTATAACAAGTACTATTATATACAAAAGGAAAAGGCTCAAAAGCCAAACCAGTAAATCACCACACTAGAAGACAAAAACAACACCAGTGAAGCACCACACCATTAGACAAAAACAATAGCCCCCTACACACCTAAACTATGAAACAAAAGGTAGAAAAAACACCCAGACAAACCTCAATTGATTCACTTGAAGTATCCATGTTGCTACTGAATTCTGAATTTATAACCACCATCTTTTTGCTCCTTTCTACACAATCAAAATTCAGATAAAATAACACAACTTATCAATAACAATAATTGAACAACTCCTAAACCATTTTACACTTAGTTCACCTAATTCGCTAATTAGAAAATTGAAATTTTATTTATCGATCTAAGATTCTTAATATTCTTTGATCCATTGGAATTTTATTTATTGAATAGAGTTAAAATAAAATAAAGTTAAAATAAAATAAATGTAAAATTAGAAAGAAAAAAAAATGACATGCCACATACTACTGGCCCATCTCACATAAGAGTGGCAATCGCCACTCACTCTGAAAAACATAAAAAATAACTACGAAAATGCAAAGAAATAATGAAGCATACAACCAACACAGTGGATAAAATCAGATTTTGTTAATAAAAATTAGGAACACATCTTAACAAATTCTTTCCTTCTTTTCATATGTTATTTTCTTCATTTTTACCAACAATATATACTCAATTTAATTATAAAAAAAAATATGTTCTAATAAAGTTAAGAACACAAAATGGGTTTATAATTTTGATGACATATCTAGATCTCATACCTTGTTTTCAAAGAGGAGAGCTTAATATGACAACTTAAGGCTTTAATAGATCTCCCTGTTTTCAAAGAGGAATGTTGAAGAAGATGAAGATGAACACAAATGCATGAAATAGAGATGAAGTGGGTGTGTTGAAGAAGATGACAATAATGATGCAGCTCTCACGAATATTGATGGTTCTATTTTGGTAAGGATCCAACTTCCAACAATTTCATTCCACATGTTATGGGTTATAATAATCCAACTTGATAAAATGGTTTATTTGACTTTTATTATATGGTGTGGTTTGATTAGGGTCTATACTATGGAATTTTTTGTCCTATTCAAATTAATGTGTTTGTGCATTCTGCACAAATTAATGTACTTGTGCCAGTTAGAAGCATCCTTTGTTCCATATGAGTATTATCAACTTCAAAGAAATATGAAAAGGTAACATAACCTTATTATAGTATCTTGAAAAGAATGATGTGTAGCCTTAAAAACACTTTAATATGCAAGATAGGTAATGTGTTTGGAGTAACAACTCCTTATGGTGAGAAATTTGTAAAAGGGTGACCTATTATATATCACGATGCTTACCTAGAACAAGACATAAATTTTGAGATCTTCATAATGGAAATGTATTTGTAAGGGCCCGTTTGGCCTAGTTTATTTTTGAGTTTATGCAAACAGCTTATGCAATTTTTATGTATTATTATAAGTTTTTCAAGGTAGTTTATGATAAAATAGCATCTAAAAATTCAATTTTCACTAGTTTAAACTTATAAAATAGCATAAAACATAATTTATATTGCATAAGCCGTTTGCATAAGCTCTAAAATAAGCTAGGTCAAACGGGCCCTAAGTTGTAACAAAGATCTTCAAACATAACTTCCGGATACAAGTTTGGAAAGGAAAAACTGCCTTTATCAAAGATGAAGAAAAGTAGCAACAACAAAAGGCTTGAAATACATAAATGACCTTAACAATGAAAATTTACTAGCAGATATCTGTGATACAAATAAGGGGGGAAAGTAAGGAAGATGTTCATATCATGTCAATAAAGGAAGAATTAGTTTCCAATTTGATATCAAAATTTTCAACCATAATAATGCCTTACGGCCGGAACACAATAATCAATTCTCACTGATTAGGACAAAAGAATCACAGTATAGTTGGTTATGTTGAATCATATGGTTCTTAAAACATTATCCCCAACACCATGAAAATAATCAATCAAGCTTCTTCAATCATCAACCACACCATCCAACGGTCTTATTAACTGTGAAACCGGGTTGAGACGACTGAGATTCTGATTGCTGAGGAGGTCTGGGTTCTCTTGGTTTCGCAGGATCAACAAATATAACCCATCCATCCAAAAATTTAGCATTCATTCCTTCTCTCGCCTTCTCAGCTTCTTCTACGGTTGCATACGATACAAAAGCAAATCCCTTTGATCTTCCTGAGGCTCTGTCCGTTATCACCTTAGCTGTATAATCAAAATGATTGAAGCTCAAACACAACTCACATCAAGCAAAATAAGGACATTATAATTGAGTAATGCCAAAGCTAAAAATAAAATAAAATTCTCATTATTACCTTCGACCAGCTGCCCAAAAGGAGAAAATGCTTCCGTAAGTTTTTCATCTGTTGTCTGTCTTGAAAGGCCTGTTCAAAAGTTCAAATACAATGAAAAATACACATTATTCACCTAGCAACTCCATGCAACAGCATTACTGAAGCGCATTCCAAATAGACCAGAAAACAGGTTCGTTATAAGTTCATGTATGTGAAAACTAGTCAGATATAAGAGTAACCTATAGTAAATTTTTGGATCAAATGAGGCATTCACAAAACACTTTGCTAGATAGCTGCTATGACTTAGTACTTGATTAAATTTGTATTGTATAAACCGAAATTTCCGGTAAAACCAAGTTAAGGTATAACAAACTAGACCTGTAGGTTGACCTAAAAAGCTTCATAATATTTCCCTTCTTCCCTTTATATACAATTTTTTTGCCATTTTGAACAATTTCAAGTTTCACAATGTTTTGCAGCCAATTGTGAAACTTGAAATTATGAACGAAGAGAAAAGGAGATAAGATATTCTACTGCTCAAACAAAAGTATAAGCAAACAACAAGTAGCTTATGAGCTTATAGCTTATCATTTTCTCTTCCAATTTTACGCCTATCATCTTACTTGGAAAAATTAAATAATAATTAAACATATCTTTTTTAGGTCATTTCATACTTATAAGCTAGTTCAATCAGCTAGCTTATTCACTATAAGCTCATCCACCGTAAGCTATCTTATCAGTTATCCGCTATATTTTACCAGCTATCCGCCAACGTAGGCGAACACTGTAGTTCTCCTGCATTTCTATCAAGAAACATCTGATAAAAGATATAGTAGCACTGGATACTAAAGAAAGTGAGGCACCATGAAGTGTATGTTTGGTTTCAATTCTGGAGTAGTCAGAATTGATTCTGGACGTGTAGAATTGATTCTGATTTATTTGGTTTCTCAAAAGTATAATTAATTCTGTGATTTCTGTCTCCAGAATTGATTCTATTTGAAGTTAAAAATCGTAGCTTCTGATTCTAAATTGATTTTCACTTTCAAATTTTTTGTTCAACTCACTTTTACATGAATATATCCAAACATAAACTACTTTAACTTAAAATCAATTCAGGTCAGAATTAAGTTTATAGAATCAATTCTATCAAAATCAATTCCTATCACCATTGAACCAAACAGACACGAAATCAATAATACATAAGAAGTTCAAGTTTCCCTTGAAAATGCAAAACACACAATCATAACTATTTGCCTTCCTTAATCAAGAAAACACTTGAGAGCAAAACCACATGATACGAAAAAGACATGAAAATTCCACTTCAAATGTAACTAGTTTTAGGGCAAAGCTAAAGAAAAATACATTTTAAAAACTGTCTAGATAAACTTGGTTGCAAAATCTTACTAGAAAAAGAAATATTACAAAAACATTACAGTAACTATAACTAGCTATGAATTCTATAAACAAATATAAATTGAAATCAAGTTATAAAGAGTAATTAAGGTTGTCATGTTACTTACCGCTGACAAAAAGTTTGGGGGAAGTGAGAGTTGAATTGAGACGTATCGAAGTGAAGTGAGAGCTAACAAGTGGAGATTGAGAGTGACGAAGTAAGCGTTGAAATCCAGAGATAAATGCCATCTTACAAACTGGGACAACGGAATCAGACAGAAAACAAACCTAGGAAGAGATTTTGAGGTTTTACGGTGACGAGGATGTTAAAACCCCTTCAAAATGATCGAGTGACGTAGTAGTAGTACCCAACTGTAGCATTTGCTAGTAGACCTAATAATCCCATATAAAATAAGTGAAATTACATACACCTCCTTAAGATTTTTTATTAAAATGACAATGGGGATATTGTGCCTTCCGTCAGATAAATATGATATGATATGATATTTTTATGTGTTTTATATCCACTAAATAGATAATTCATCGATATTGAGGTATCTGCACACATCAGCTAGGTAGGATGACTTAAAGTTTAAAAGATTTATTTAACGGTGTTAAGAAGTCCCACATCGGATATGAGATGACCTCAATAAGACTTTATAAGTAAGAGGCAATCCTCACCTTTACAAGCTGGTTTTGTGAGGATGGATTAGACCCAAAAACTCAATTCTAAGATGATATCAGAGCCTCTCTAAGATCCATTGGACCACCCAGCCCAATAGTGCTGGGCGTGAGGGGTGTGTTAAGAAGTCCCACATTGGATATGAGATGACCTCAATAAGACTTTATAAGTAAGAGGCAATCCTCACCTTACAAGCCGGTTTTGTGAGGATGAGTTAGACCCAAAAACTCAATTCTAAGAAATGGTAAAAGGTTGCAAGTCATATTTAATTTTTTTATAATTGAAAATTTAAAAATTCAAAAATCATGATCATGCATTCATCTTGTTCGTTCTTATCTTTATTATATTTTATTTTCATCTTCATTATATGATATACTTTAGTCAGCTGTGACAAGGTACACTTAAATTAACCACAAAATCGTGTTGATATATATTTTGTTAGCTTCGATATTTTTCTTAACTTCAAAATTGAACTAACTAATTTTCATTTCCCATAGAATCCACAAAGTTCTATTTAAAAGAAGATTGAAGCAAACAAAATATATTGATTCATACAATTTTAAGGTACTTTCTTATAAATTAAAGAAGAAAATGAGGATGAACAAGATTAATCTTCATAATCATTTATGAGTTTTTAAAATTTTCAATTAAAAAATAAAAATTATTCTATATGTCTTGCCACCTTATCATCTTTTTTTAATAGAAAAGCGATTAACTTGTGTACATTTATAAAAATAAAAGACATCTGATGTCATTTTGTGAAAATAATAAATTATCACATTTTAGAATAAATAAAAAATGTATGAGAGTCGTTTTATCTACTAAATAAAATTATTTTATAAAAATGTAGAACACTTTATGTGAGGAAAAAAAAGAATAATAATTAGATGTGGTTCATTTTCGTAATCATTTGTTATTTTAAGGCCATGCCAATGGTGAATTATTCGGTACATATTTTATTTAGATGTGTATCGGTATATTTATTGAGATAGATACTCATGATTGATTCACAAATAATTTACATCGGTATATTTTTAATCATTATTTGTTGATCTATCACAATTATCCACACCAGCAGTGTACGCATACATATGCATATAAGATGTGCATAGTGTTCACCATATGATAAAATTACACTTGTATATCCTTAACTTAATTACAAACAACATTTTAGTCATTTATATTTTTGTAATGACATTTTAGTCTTTTTTTTTCAACGTTTGTATAAGTATTTAAAGTTTAAAATCTATGATTTTATTTCCCTGCGTTCTCAATCATAAATATATGTTATGTCTCAAAATAAAACCATAATTTTAAAACTTTAAAAATCATACAATAACATTGATGAAAGATTAAAAAGCACATATAGAGAACGTAAAAAAATGTTTATGCATAAAAGAAAAATGACAAATGAGACGTAAAAAAAGATAAATAATCAAATTGTTACTGAAATTAAGATAAGAGACTACAAAAAAGTGCAGTGTCCAAAATTTGAAGCGCGAGTGAAACTACTCACATGTACTTGTCTAAATTTAATTTTCAGCAAAAAAAAATAATTTACATTTGCTTGGTCAAAAATTCTATCTATATTCGAGTTAAAAAAAGAAAAAGAAAAAAGAACAGATAGAATTCCAAGCCCGATCCAATTCATTTTCTTGAGGCCCATCACTTATAACAGTTAAAACCCTAAATCAACAAAACTGATAACCAGCCGCTGAATCTTTTCCCCTTTGTATCCCAAACCATTTGTAGAAGACGAACGCGCACTGAACTCCACTCACCGGAAAACAACCAAAACTGGCCGATAACGTCATCGGAGTTGTTAGCCGACCACCAGAAACAATCACAAAGTGCGTCCATGTTTTCATTAATTTTTTCTTCCATTTTCGAATTTTCGTTCTCATTTTATGTATTGCGTTCGTAGATGCGATTTTATCGCGATTTGTGTCCGTTGCAAAAACCGACACACCGGTTAATTGTGTCAAAGAATAGATCCATTTCGAAGCGCAATTCTGAGATTGCGCGCTATAGCTACTCGATGGAGATAATATGAGTCTGATTTAGTTATCGCCATTTTTTTTTTTTTAAGAATGATTATGTATTAGTTTTATTATATATGGTTAGTTTGGCTCAGCTAATTACATTATATAGATGATTTCACTTGATTGATTAGTTTATGAATTTCATTTGTTTAGCTTGAGTGTAATGTGTAATATCGTGAGATTTGTCGGTTTTGTGACAATTTTGCAGTGAATTTTACTTATCGTGATTTTTCCACTGAATTAGGTATTAGTTTTATTGTTAATCTGGCTTAGCTAATTATGAATTACATTACATGTAGATATATATATATATATATATATATATATATATATATATATATATATATATATATATATATATATTTTTATTATTATTTAATTTATGAATTTCATGTTTAGCTTGATTGTAATGTCTAATATTGCGAGATTTGTCGGTTTCTGTAGACAATTTTGATTTTGACATAAATTTTTGTTTAACTGTTTTTATTTGTATTGAATTGATTTTTATTATTATTTTGGATTTTGATTATCACTCTTTGTTTTACAGGGAGTTTGGTTTTACTGAATTTGCAACATGACGTCATTTTTGAAGCCTGAGAATGCCCTTAAAAGGGCAGAAGGTTTGATTAAGAGATGATTATTTAGTTTTATGTTTTTTGTGTTCTTAAACTTTTATTTGTTCTCAACAATGATGTAATTGAATCACTTGACATTTGATATACAGAGTTAATCAATGTCGGGCAGAAGCAGGATGCTCTTCAGACCCTGCATGATCTTATTACTTCGAAAAGATACAGAGCATGGCAGAAAACACTTGAAAGGATCATGTTCAAGTATGTAGAGCTGTGTGTAGACATGAGGAAAGGACGGTTTGCTAAGGACGGGCTCATTCAATATCGAATTATTTGTCAGCAAGTTAATGTTAGTTCACTGGAGGAGGTGATTAAGCATTTCATGCACCTTTCAACAGAGAAAGCTGAACAAGCTCGTAGCCAGGCTCAGGAATTAGAAGAAGCCCTTGATGTTGATGACTTAGAGGCAGATAAAAGGCCAGAGGACTTGATGCTGAGCTATGTCAGTGGCGAGAAAGGAAAGGATAGATCTGATCGGGAGCTTGTTACCCCATGGTTTAAATTTCTATGGGAAACTTACAGAACAGTGCTTGAAATATTGCGGAACAACTCCAAATTGGAAGCCCTATATGCTGTAATCTTTCTAGTCTTTTTACTCTTATAGTTGCTTGTCTTAATCAATCAACTTTGGATAATCTTTGTTATAAGATTTGAATGGTGTCCGTCTTTGCACCAGCTATTAGTTGTTTATATTTTAATATTAACATGGGACTGTTTTACCTTTGTATATGTGGGTGTGTGGTCCTGTGGGAAGTGTTAATATCTGCCATCATTCCAGTATGAGATTTTATATTCCAAGTTATCTGATATATTGTTGTTTTTTCTCATCAACTTGTTCTTTTTTTTTCTCATTTCCTATCATTGTACATTTTATTGTAAAAAACTATAGAATAGGATTCATACCTGCTCTATTTTGAACTTATAGTAGACTCTATTGCCATATCCAGATGACAGCCCATCGAGCTTTCCAGTTTTGTAAGCAGTATAAACGAACGACAGAGTTTCGAAGACTTTGTGAAATCATTAGAAACCATTTGGCGAATCTTAACAAATATCGGGACCAACGAGACCGACCTGATCTTTCTGCTCCTGAAAGCTTGCAATTGTATCTTGATACAAGATTTGAGCAGCTGAAAATTGCCACCGAGCTTGAACTCTGGCAGGTTGGCAACATCTCACTTTTCTTTACTTTCAAGGATTTTGTTTTATTTGTTTTTTGAGAGACCCGACAATTTGTTGAATGCAGGAAGCCTTTAGATCTGTTGAAGATATACATGGGTTGATGTGCATGGTCAAGAAAACTCCAAAACCATCCTTGATGACGGTTTACTATGTTAAGTTGACTGAAATATTTTGGATATCTTCAAGTCATTTATATCATGCATATGCATGGTTCAAGCTCTTTTTGTTACAAAAAAGTTTCAACAAAAATCTGAGTCAGAAGGATCTCCAGTTAATAGCTTCATCTGTTGTTTTAGCTGCACTTTCGGTGCCTCCTCATGACCGTACTCACGGTGCATCTCATTTAGAACTAGAGCATGAAAAGGAGCGAAATTTGAGGATGGCTAATCTTATAGGCTTTAATCTTGAAACTAAGCCTGATAGCAGAGAAATGGTATTTTACTTTCCCTCATTTGCACTTGTGGTATTATATAGATATTTGTTTCGCAAATCTTACCATTTTGCTTTTGTTTCTGTTTTGTCTCTCCCCAGCTCTCAAGGTCATCACTTCTCGCTGAACTGGTAAGATATCCTCATTATTTGAAACACAAAGCTCTATCTAATAGTAATACCTTTTATACTATCATTTTTATTTTTCTCAAACTGTTGTGTATTGTTAATTAGTGGGTTTTAAAGTAACGAGTTCATATATGCTTAGGATGTCTACTCTTTCTAAATCGCATAGCAGCTATTGGTTTTAGCATTTCAAGTGTTGTTTGTGTAAATTCGTTGTGTGGTTACTATTTTAACCTTCATATACTGTCATTATTATGCAATATTTCATGTATTAGATGGTTAATTAAGTAATAGTGTAGCTAATTTAATAGAACAGTAGCAAGCAATTTAAGTATAATAGAGTAAATGGACAATTACAACTTAAATGGACAATCTGCTAGTGTAGTGCTACCAGCCTAAGCCACGCGGTTTCCATCACCACTAAGATACTGGTGATCTGGTGATCTTATTCTCTCTCTCTCTCTCTCTCTCTCTCTCTCTCTCTCTCTCTCTCTCTCTCTCTCTCTCTCTCTCCGTACCACGTGCCAGCTCAGCACCTTTCACTCCCTTGCATTGCCTAGTGTACACTCTCCAAACCTTGGGTCTGTTCACATCACGGCCCAATACATCTTACATAATCCTATAAGCACTGCCTTGTCGTCTAGGCTAACCTCTGGTGAACTTCATAGAGACATCATCTTCCCATGTCAAGTCTTCGTTTGGCCTCCTTCCACTGTAGCAAACTCTGCCATAGTTATCATGTTTAATTTTTCAAACTGTTCCTTTAGGTAATTTTTATTTATAGAAACTGTTCTCTGTAACTGATTGTTAATGCTTGCCTTTTATCCCTTCACATATGTATAGTTAATTTCATTTTGTACAAAATGAGGGCAAAGCCCTACTTTTATTTTGTCTTTAACCGTTGCCCATCTGTATAGTTTAGAGCCTATTTTCTGTATGTTTCAGTTGTTGGATGACCTCTGGGTTTGTATTATTGCAATAAATAATTTCTTCAGACTCAGTTTTAGGTTTCAATGTTTGGATAAATTGCAGGCATCAAAGGGTGTGATGTCTTGTGTTTCACAAGAAGTGAAAGACATTTACTATCTTTTGGAACATGAATTTCTACCCTCAGATCTTGCACTAAAAGTACTACCCTTGCTTAATAAAATTTCAAAATTAGGGGGTAAGTTTACCTTTGCTTCATCGGTTCCAGAAGTGCAATTTTCACAGTATGTCCCAGCACTTGAAAAGTTAGCTACCTTGAGGTTACTACAACAGGTGAATTGTCTCTTTTTGTTGTCTATTATTTATTTAATCCTTCTGATGTGTATTTAAACCAGTTCTCCTCCCCTATTCTAGGTGTCTAATGTGTACCAAACAATGAAGATTGATAACCTTGCTGGGTTGATCCCTTTCTTTGATTTTTCCGTCGTGGAAAAGATTTCTGTGGATGCTGTTAAGCAGAAATTTCTATCAATGAAAGTGGACCACATGAAAAATGTTGTCATTTTCTGTAAGACGGTATGTTTTCCTTTTTTAAACTTTGCTGTGCAGTAGGATGTTTTTTTATTTTGAATCGAATGTTGGTGTTGAAATCATAATGATAGAGAATTCGAGTTGCACCCATTGTAAAAAATTATTGTTTGTTTGTTGATCAATCTTGGTTCTTTTGAATAACTATTCCCAACATGGAAATAATGACTTATTTGTTTGCACCAATATCAAATGCCTGTAATAAGTTTTGCATCATAGTACTCCAAACCCGACTTTTTAATTATATCATAGTACAGATGTTCATGTTTTAGGTGGGTGAATTTTATTGTTTACATAAGCTCCAAATCTGACATTTTAATTGTATCATGGTACCTTCTCATCTTACCAAATATTATGGCAATTGTTTGGTTTCTATCAGAGTCTTGAGGCTGATGGCTTGAAGGATCACTTGGCTAGTTTTGCTGAACAACTGAATAAGGCAAGGCAAATGATTTATCCTCCTGATAGAAAACAATCAAAACATGGAGCCTTGCTCCCGACCTTGTCTGAGGTTGTGGCCAAAGAACACAGGAGGCTCCTTGCACGGAAATCAATTATTGAAAAGAGGAAAGAGGAACAAGAACGACAGCTTCTGGAAATGGTATAATCCTTTTAGTTAATATTCATATGAACTTTGCTAGTTAATAATGTTTAAAATGATTAAACTTTCCTTTTGGTGTTTATTTTTGAAGGAACGCGAGGAGGAGTCCAAGAAGTTAAAACTGCAGAAAGTTAATGATGCTGCAGAGAAAGAACGACTTAAAGTTGAGTCTGAGCTTAGGAAAAAGCAAAGGATCCAAAGGGAAATTGAGGAAAAGGAAAAAGAAGAGGCTCAGCGTATACTTGAAGAAGCTAGAAATTATTTTTCAGGAAAGGGTAAAAAGCCCCCCATCATAGACCAGGTAAGTTGAAGTCTTTGTTCAATTAAGTTTTTGATTTGTTTGGTATGCTAATGTTAACAATGAAATCTATCCGCAGGGCAACCTTTCTAGGCAGACCCTGTTACAGTTGACTTTGATGCAACAACAAAAGGAGAGACAAGATATAGAGAAGAAACTGCAGAAATTAGCTAAAACAATGGATCATTTGGAAAGAGCAAAGAGAGAAGAGGCTGCTCCGCTTATTGAAGCGGCATATCAACAGCGTCTAGTGGAAGAGAGGATTCTTCATGAGCGTGAGCAACAAGTATGTGTTTTCATGTTCTGTTGTATGTAATTTATTTTTTGCATATTTTTCATCTCATAATGGATAAGAATCTTCCTATGTAATTTTCTATTTGAATTAGTTTGTCTTTGTATTAAGTACTGTGTTAAACCCTGATTTGATGCAGTTGGAGGTTGAACTGAGCAAACAGCGCCATGCTGGCGATCTCAATGAAAAGGAGAGGCTTAGTCGAATGATGGGAAATAAAGTTAGTACCATAAATTTTTAGGCTACTCTTCTATTCTTTGACATCTGACGAACTTTTAACACCTGATCTCACCTTACAAAATTTATCTCAATATCAGTTATTAAATTTTTCTCTTAAAAAACTTCTGATTTTTTGTTCATGTTTGACTTCATAGGAGATATATCAAGAGAAAGTTGTCAGTCATCGTCAAGCAGAAATTAATAGACTTAATAGAGAAAGAGAGGAACGCATCTCTAGGATTTTACAATCCAGAAAACAGGAGAGGGAAAAGATGAGGAAGTTGAAGTATTTTCTTCAGGTTGAAGAAGAGAGACGACAAAAATTGCGTGAGGCAGAAGAAGCTCAGAAGCGCGAAGGTAATCACTGTTAATTTGTTTTCCTGCAATATATAAAAGCTTAAGCTTGCTTCTTCTTTCCAGATCATTCAGTATTGATAGGATTACATTGATCTTGTTAAATGTGTCTATTTATTTAAATTCCACAAAAGCAGTCATGGTTTTGTTTTCATTTCCATCCCTTGTATTTCATTCTATTTTCACTAGTGAATGTTTAGTGTGGAATCAATGTACCATCTTTTACACAATCCATTAGACTATACTCTGTTTTGTATTTAGTTAACATGTAGTGTTTTTTAACTCCAGAGGCAGAGAGAAAAAAGAAGGAACAGGCAGAACGCCAAGCAAAATTGGATGAGATAGCTGAAAAGCAGAGGCAAAGGGAAAGAGAAATTGAAGAAAAGGCTGAGAGGGAAAAGAGGGAAGCATTGTTGGGCAGACCTACTGAACCAGCTCTGAAGCCTTATGAGCCTCCTGCCCGTCCATTGGAGTCTGGTGCTGCTCCCGCTGCTGCAGCTGCTGCAACCTCAGCTCCTGGGAAATATGTTCCCAAATTCCGGCGTGGAGGTGCTGATACCACAAGAGCTCCTGCTCCAGAAGCAGATCGTTGGGGCAGCAAGCCAGATGGTGACAGGTGGGACCGCAACACCTCATTTGGTTCTGGCGGGGGTTCAAGGTCATCTACAACTTGGTCATCTTCCAGGGTTTCGCGTGATCGTCAGTGATATCATGCTGGTTTTCCTGATTTTTGCCTGAGTTCTTTGTACTCTCCACAGTCTGAGCTCTAGAATTCTTTTTGATACTCAGTTCTCATTTATTTATTTATCTTCCAATGTTTATGAACTCTTTGGTTTTGGTGAAGAACATGCCTACAAGATATGGTAATCAAAATCTCATGTCAGGCTAGTATTGCCAACATACTGTTCTACTTATTGCAGACCTATTTTCAATTTTGTTCTATCGAAAATAATAAGATCTGCAATCTACTCGTTTTTTTTTTAAACTCTTGTATTCCATGCCAAGTGGATGTTTTGTATCACGTTGGAGTTGCCCGAATCATGGTCAGCCATTGGATGTTGGAAAAGTTTTTAAGTGTAGTTTTTGTGTTGTGATTCTGGCAAACCCATCATGATACCTAACAGCTGCTATGTTTATGCTTGGATTTGTAGCGAGTTTGGCTATCCCATTGTGATTCTAAATATGCACCAAGCCTTGCACAATGTTTGGTTTCAATTCTGTATCAGCTCAAGCTGAAATTGATTCTGACTAAGAAAAGTAGAATTGATTTTGTCACCAAAATTGATTCTACTTATTCTAAAATTGATTTTTACAAAGCTTTTGTTCAACTCATCTTGACATAATAATATACATTTTATCATCAACTCAATTTCGGTTAGACTCAATTTTATAGAATTAATTGTGCCAAAATTAAATTTTCTCAGCAGAATCAAACATACTTTTGGTTGAGTAAATTTTTAACTTGATAAATTTAGGGATGACAATGGGTAGGGTATGGGTAGGGTACTATAGTCCCCATTCCTATACCCGCAATTTGAAAAATTACCCGTACCCATTCCCATACCCGCGTGGGTGACAATCTTTGTCCCCGTGCCCATACCCTATGGGTATCTAAGTACCCATATCCGTACCCGTTACCCGCATTTTTGTTAAAAATAAATTGATCAATTATAAAATATCATATCATTTTAATAGAATTAAAAAAATTTCAAAGATTTGAATGTTGATTCATGAAAATTATAAACAAAATTATTATTAATGTCATGCTAAAGTTCATTTCTCTTTGACATATTTGCATTATATATGTTATAAATAATTTTTTTAATTAAAAATGTATAATAGTATAATAATATTGTATTTTTAAAATTATTATATAATTATTATATAATAATATAATGAAAATAAATAAAAATATATTATATGGGTATATGGGGTGGGTACTAAGGGTACCCGTACCCACACCCATACCCGCTCAATTTTATGGGTAATTGCCCATACCCACACCCATACCCAAAATGCGGGTTTTTACCCTACCCATTATGGGTATTTTTTGTGGGTACCCATTGGGTATGGGTATATTGCCATCCCTAGATAAATTTAGTTTTACAGACGGATGCAAGGATTTAGTAAGCATTAAACCTATAACGAGTTCGTAAGCGATAAATCCGTCGGATAACTATCTATGCACCAAACTTGAGAGAATTCTCTATAATTTTATTGAATCAAAAAGATGTCTTCAAGATTACAATAATTTAGCTTAAATCTATACTATTATATTATTTGCCTTCCTCAAAGTAAAAAATACACTTGGCGTTCTCACGTTACTTCTCAAGGAGCAAATTCATATCTATACTATTACTAGTATGGAAACCCGTGCCAAGCACGGGCTAGAAATTTTTTTTTTTTTTTTTTTTTTTTTTTTTTTTTTTATAAATTTTAAAAATGCTTGTTATATTATATTTATATATATAATATATAAATATGTTTTAACCTATATATATATATATATATATAGCTGTAAAAATGGATCGGGCTATCGGGTCGGCCCATTAGCCCTATAGTTTTATAAGGACTGGGCCGGGCTTCAAAAAAATTATTATTGGGCCTTATCTGGCTGGGCCTATTTTTTTAATGGGCCATCATGGGCTGGCCCGCGGGCTTTTGGGGCGGCCCCTTAAAGAATTTTTAAAAAATATCTAAAAATTTTTTTACCTAAAAATAAGAAATTTTAGTTAGCATAAAATCTTTAGATAAAATAAGTAACAAAAGATGAGATTTATGAATCATCATCCACAGATCTCTCGACTTTTGCATGATATTTTGAAATATTTATTATTTCATGAAATCATGACACTCGCTTTTTTTATGGATATTAATTTGTGTGCGATGCATATGTAGTTTTATTGTCCATTAAAATTTATTTAAAATTTTTTTTTTGTCAATTTTTGATAAAAAAAAGTATGAAAAAATTTGTCGGCCCGGCCCATTGGGCCATGTAGGCCCTTACTTATTGGGCTGGACTAAGCGGGTCGGCCCACTTAAGCCCATTTGATGTCTTGGGCTGCGCTGAGCTGACCCATTTGGCATTTTAGATCTATTTTGTTTGGTTTTGTTTATAAATCATAACTCTGTTGAATTTTTTCTCCAGAATTTTTCTGGATTTTGAAACAGAAGGGCTAGAGCTATGCTAAAAATGTTTTGTTGTTGTTGTTGTTGTTGTTCCTCTCTTTGTTTCTTCTGGTTTTCTTTAAGTTAGCTTTCATTCATAAAAATATATTGTTTTTCTCCAGGATATTGATTTTTCTCTAACTTAGAAGTGAAAAATTGCCCACGTTATATATGAGTTAGCTTTCATTCATAAAAATATATTGATTTTGGACTTTTTTGTTAGAATTAATGATTTTAAACTTCTTTTTTTTTTGGTCTTAGAAGAAGTGGTAATCCACTGAAATTAAACTCACATAATTGTGAGATCCCGGGTTCGAACACGGGTCATGACGTCCGGCATAACAATTTCGGCAATATTTGCCAGTTGAGCTAGGACTAATGATTTTAAACTTTAATGTGCACATATATTTATTTTATTCTTATTTTGATAGAAAATTTAATTAATTTATCAAGAGCGTTTTGTTCTAATGGAAGAGGATAATTTTTTATGGGATGAAAAATTCATTCAAGAGCATCTAACCTTAGGTCTTGTATCTTGACTATTAGGTAAAAAAATTCTATTAAATATCAAAATGTATTTGATCTAACGGAAAGAGATATCCGATCAACCGGAAGAGGCGTAATCTCTTAAAGTGTGAAGAACTAAATTAAACTCACGTAAAAAATTAAGAAATTAAGACGATATCCTTAGACCTCGAATCTTAGTTATTTTTATAAAATGTGCAATTAAAATATTAAAAGGAATTTGATCTAACAAATGAGGGTTAATCTCTTCCGATAGAAAGAACTAAAACCAGACCCGTGTATAAAAATAAAGCAATTGAGACCATAATCTTAGGTCTTCTTAATTGTTTGTTCTAACGAAAAATTGTAATCTCTTACAGTCTGAGAAAATAAATAAAGACCGTGTAAAAAGTAAAGCAATTGACATTGTATTCTAAGGTCTTAAATTTTTCTTTTTTAAAAGTTCAAGTGAAATTTCAAGAGGAATTTGATGTAATAGAAGGGAGTAATTTTTTACGGTGTGAAGAAATAAACAAAAAATGTGTAAAAAGTGAAACAATTGAGACCATAACCCTAGGTCTTACATTTTAATTTTTTTTGTAATTTTTTATTTATTAAAATATCAAAATAAATTACATATAACATAAGAGAATAATCTCTTACAGGTGTGAAGAACTTATTCAAGCTCGTGTAAAAAGTAAATCAATTGATACTATAATATAAGGTCTCACTTTTTTTATAATACTTGTAAAAATTTCAATTAAAATTTCAAGAGAGATTTGCTCTAACAGAAAATAGTAATTTATTACGGTGTGAAGAACTAATCAATCTCGTGTAATAAGTAAAACAACTGGACCATAGCCTTAGGCCTCATAACTTATTTATTTATATAAAATGTTCAAGTAAATTATTCAAAGAGATATGATCCAATGGAAGAGGGTAATCGCTCTTACGACTTGAAGAACTAAATGAAGTTCGAGTAAAAAGTAAAGCAATTGATAGCATAACCTAAGGTCTCAATTATTAATTACTTTTGTGAAAACTTCAATTAAAATATCCAGAGAAATTTGTTCTAACGGAAGATGATAATCTCTTACGGCGTAAAGAAATAAATAAAGCCGTCAAAAGTAAAACATTTGAGACAATATTCTTAGGCATTTCTTGATCAAATAATTCAATTAAAATTTCTTGTAAAAAGTTCAATTAAAATTTTAAGATGAATTTGATCAAATAGAAGAGAGTAATTTCTTGCGGTGTGAAAAACAAAATCAAGCCCGTGTAAAAAAGAAAAACAATTGAAACTATAATCTTAGGCCTTACATCTTAATTTTTTTTTACAAAATTTACAATTAAAATATCAAAAAGGATTTAATCTAACAGAAAAGGGTAATCTATTACGGTGTGAAGAATTAAATCAAACGTATGTAAAAAGTAAAGACAATTGAGACTATAATCTTATGTCTCGCGTCTTAATTATATGGGTAAAATATTCGTTAAAATTTCAAGAGATATTTGATCTAATAGGAGAGAGTAATTTCTTATAGAATGAAGAACTAAATCAAATCCGTGTAATATACAAAACAACATGAACATAACTTTAGGTCTCACATCTTAATTATTTTTATAAAATGTTCCATTAAAATATTCAAAGATATATGAACTAATGGAAGAGATTTATTTCTAATTGCGTAAATAATTAATAAAGCTCGTGTAAAAAGTTAAAATGAAGTTTGATTAAAAGAGGAAAATGTATGTTTTAACATTAGGGGGAAGGGGGATGAAATTCAAATTTCTTTCGAGTGAGATGAGAGTAATTTTCTCTAATATATTTTGTATAAGAAGGGAGGAAAGTGTATATTTTAACGTATGAGGGAAGAGTAATGTAATTTAAGCACCTCTCAAGAGAGGGTAATGTAATTTACTATAATATGTATTATCTTTTAATTAATTTTTGTTTGTTTTTTATTTTGTAAGATTCGTTGTTATTTTTTTTTGGCAATACATTGAAAAATTGGTAAAAAAAACAAATCAAGGCAAATCTTTTTTTTTTTTTGACAATAGATTCTTTTTTTGGTACTTATCCTATAGAATTCATCACAATCTTAATATCTATATTATTTTTTTGTTTCGCAATAAATTCAATAATTGGTAAAAAAAAAAAAAAGCAAGGTAAAATAAGAAAGACAAAAAAATCATAAAATTAATATTTTGTTGTCAGTGGGAATTGAACCGTGTCCGTTTAGGTCGCAAAGAGAAGACACGTAGGCGCCACATTATTAAAATAGTGCCACATATGAATTTGCTCATTGAGAAGTAACGTGAGGATGCCAAGTGTACTTTTTACTTTGAGGAAGACAAATAATAATAGTATAGATATTATTTGCCTTCCTCAAAGTAAAAAATACACTTGGCGTTCTCACGTTACTTCTCAAGGAGCAAATTCATATGTGGCACTATTTTAATAATGTGACGTCTATGTGGCGCCTACGTGTCTTCTCTTTACAACCTAAAGGGACACAGTTCAATTCCTATTGACAACAAAATATTAATTTTATGATTTTTTTCTTTTTTATTTTGCCTTGCTTTTTATTTTATTTTTACAAATTATTGAATTTATTGTGAAAAAAATAATAATATAGATATTAAGATTGGGATGAATTCTATAGTAAATCTATTGTCAAACAGAAAAACAGAATTGCCTTGATTTGTTTTTTTTTTTTTTTTACCAATTATTCAATGTATTGCCAAAAAAAAATAATAACGAACCTTACACAATAAAAACAAACAAAATTTAATTAAAAGATAATATATATTATAGTAAATTACATTACCCTCTCTTGAGAGGTGCTTAAATTACATTATTCTCCTCTCTTATGTTAAAATATATACTTTCCTCACCTCTTATACAAAATATATTAGAGAAAATTACTCTCATTTCGCTCGAAAGAAATTTGAATTTCACCCCCTTCCCCCTAATATTAAAACATACATTTTCCTCTTTTAATCAAACTCCATTTTAACTTTTTACACTAGCTTTATTAATTCTTTACGCAATTAGAAATAAATCTCTTCCATTAGTTCATATATCTTTGAATATTTTAATGGAACATTTTATAAAAATAATTAAGATGTGAGACATAAAGTTATGTTCATGTTGTTTTGTATATTACACGGGTTTGATTTAGTTCTTCGTACTATAATAAATTACTCTCTACTATTAGATCAAATATCTCTTGAAATTTTAACCGAATATTTTACACATATAATTAAGACGTGAGACATAAGATTATAGTCTCAATTGTCTTTACTTTTTTCATACGTTTGATTTAATTCTTCACACCGTAATAGATTACCCTTTTTCTGTTAGATTAAATCCGTTTTGATATTTTAATTGAAAATTTTGTAAGAAATATTAAGATGCAAGACCTAAGGTTATAGTTTCAATTGTTATTTTTTTACACGGGCTTGATTTTGTTTTTCACACCGCAAGAAATTACTCTCTTCTATTTGATCAAATTCATCTTAAAATTTTAATTGAACTTTTTACAAGAAATTTTAATTGAACAATTTGATCAAGAAATGCCTAAGAATATTGTCTCAAATATTTTACTTTTGACGGCTTGTTTACGGTGATTTTTGGTAAACAAGCGCTAGTTTGAGTATTTTAAACTTGCGAGACCAACTAAAAATCTCAGGACAATTTTGTGCTTGCTTTTTAGTGAAAAGTTTCAGTGTTCATCGAATTGCAATAAACACTTGTATTTTTTATTTGTTTAACTAAAAAGGTAAAGAAAGCAAGTTGATTCGAATCGCCTCGAAAACAACAGACTTCATGCAACATCAAACGAAATTGCAATAAAACAAACTTGCATAAATGTAAAGACAGAATACAATGAAAATGGTTCACAAACCGTACATGCTTCTTTTTGGAATTCCTTTCTTTCTTCGCCGAGTACTTAGAATTTTCAGAGAAACTATGTGAAAACAGTTTTGCGACCTCGATATCTTCTAAGAAACCACTATAAATACAAATACAAAGCATAAACTGCCTAGATGATCTGGACGCTCCAGATTGCGCCTTCAGTTCCCCACGTTCTCCACTTCCCATAACCGCTCCTGGTGCGCTTCGAACTTGGGCTTGACTTGCACTTCTTGGGCTGGCCCATTTAACTCGCTAAGTTCCTGTTCCTTTCAATGCCAAATAGCTTAAATGATAACGTGGATCGAAGCGCCTTCTTCGACTTGAATCATTAATCGAAATTCACAGCTGGACAAATCGAAGGACACGTGTTCCTTGGACATTTAATTTTATTCTGTTGGACCAACTTTTTAATTAAAAATAATTGTAATTAAAATTCAACCCAACAAATTGCCCCCCAAAAATGCCATTTTCGATGAGGAGGTATCGAACAGAAAGTGGCGTTTTTGAAAAAGATTCCAAATCCATCGTTCACACTTCCCCAAGACGGCTCTGACGTCATTGCATCATTACCTTTCTCTCAACCGTCACCTCGTGCTCCACAACCATCATGACTTCCACTTTGGTGCAGAAAACGGACACGTGTCAGAGTGGGAAGTTGAAGAAACCTTGCTTTTCGCTGAGAAAGAGAAAGACCCTTTTCAGAAATTGATTTTCAAACCCAATAAATAGGTCCTGTCCATTTCCTTTCATTCTTTTTCCATTTCTCGATCCTTCATATTTACTTTCTCCAGATTTTTTCCTATCTTCAACAACCTTCATCCTCTCCGTTGCTTTATCCACCATTTTCGTCACAGCTTCAAACTCACAACTCCCTTTTGAAACTTAGCGTCATGGCTTCTAGCTCCAGTCAAACGCAAAAGCTCCCTCTTGCAGGAAAATGGACTGAATCCCTCTTCAAGAGCTATGATCCCAACACTGTACCAGAGCCTATGATGAACACTGAACGGCGCAAAATCTGGGAGGACCAGGTAATGTTTCCTTACTCTATTGCTGGGCAAGTTTACGCATTTGGTGGACCCCTGCCAAGTGCGAACAGCAAAACTGCAGCTGTTTTGGAAATTTTCCCATTGCATAAGCCTTGTAGCCCTAGAGCGTTCTCAGATTCCCCTTACAATTTCACTTACCTGAAACCCCAAATAAGGTCTTTAGGTCTGCCCCTTATTATGGCCATGATGATTACATTAAATGGCTCGACAGGGTCCAAGCTGGCTATGGGGATTTCTGGAAAGACTATGGGATTTATGACTTAATCCAGCTATCTAGGGTAGGACCTAAGTACCAGCAAGAAATGCTACTAGCTGCTTTGCATTTCTATGAGAGTTCGACGAACAACTTTCATTTCGAGTATGGAATGATGACGCCTACACTGTTCGATGTAGCTGCCATTACTGGCCTTAGCCCCACAGGCGACACTTATGACCCCACTAGGGCAAGCTCGAACATTGCTTTCGACCCAAAGGATAAAACCTTTCAGAAGTATATCCAAGAAAACCATGAGGTTGACGAAGACGAAGTCTCTGATGTCGAACACGTGGCATTTCTCACACTGTGGCTATCTCACTATATCTTATGTTCGAAATCCCTCCAAGTTGCCAAGAAATTTATCCCTATTGCCATTCAACTTCATGAAGGCCAGCAATTTGGCCTTGGGCGCTTGATCTTAGGATGTCTCTATGAATCCATGCATGCTGTGAATGAAAAACTTAAGAAAACTGGAGAGGGCTCCACGTTCCTAGCTGCTGGTCCCTTTTGGTTGTTGCAATTGTGGCTTAATGCCACATTCGAAGAATAACTTGAGTTATTCCTCCCTGAAGATTATGAGGATGAAGCCAGGAAACGCCAAGTCGAAGGAACTAGGCTGGTGAGGCTAACTCCCTTACCAAGAGATTCAGACCCTGAGCAATCCTTTCTGAAATACTTTAACGTATTTTTGGGTCTAAAGACCTTTAAAGAATCTCATGCCCCATTTGTCAAGCGCATGTTTGGGCCTTCCTGGTTTGTACAACCATTTCCTCCTATTGCAGAGTATGAAGAGTCAGTATCTGACCAATGGTTAGCTTATCTTGATCTTACTGTCTTATCCTGTCGAATTGGCACAACTGCAAAAGATTATGGGTTAGTTGGATACTTCCCAAATCTTGTCTCTCGCCAGTTTGGCCTCACCCAGCTTGTTCCCAAGAGCTTTTATATGAATGAAAGAGACATATGCCTGGGTTATAAGAACAGCAAGGGAAGCATAACAAAAGGATACTACAGATCCTATCTGAGAAACACTGAAAAACACAAATACCATATTAATACTTTCCCTTATCAAAACTCTTTCGTTACCACCAAAGACTTTCAAGGATGGTGGGAGCGTCATTACTCCGCCATGATTCCAAGTGAGGGTGTCCTGCTTAGTCGAATCTCCAGTGGATTTGGAACTTCACTCTTTGAGCAAGTCAAGACTAAAATTACGAAAGGTATTTCTCTTACTGCTTTATTATGATTTCTTTCGCTCTATGCCCTTCGAATTACTTGCTAAAGTTAAACTCTTCTGTTATCAGGAATTAAGTCTAGGACGACTTCGACATCCTCCCAACCAGCTGCATCCTCAAATCCCAAAGAAGAAAAGAAGGTTCAGGTACCTAGTTCGAGTGATACGCCCTTGTGCATTCCATTGCTCTTACAGGCCTAAATGATTTAAACTTTGCTCCGTATTTATTTGCAGGGTTTGAAACGAGCTAGCAGCT
The DNA here is from genome assembly GCA_954870985.1 of Trifolium fragiferum. Lineage (NCBI taxonomy): Eukaryota > Viridiplantae > Streptophyta > Magnoliopsida > Fabales > Fabaceae > Trifolium > Trifolium fragiferum. The sequence continues at coordinate 50,932,587 of OX940793.1, read as the reverse complement.
CCGTTGCTGACGAACCATCCAAGAAGCACAAGAAGGAAACCATTGATTTGTCAGCACTTGATGAACAGGTATGCTCTTTCCTTTTCTCATGTATACTTAGACTCTTTTGGTGGCCTTTCTTTGACTCCTCAATCTTTTACTTTGGCAGAATATCGAAGCAGGTCTTGGCAGAGTTGTTGCCAAGCTTTCGAGTCAAACAAATCCCTCCACTGTGGTGGCAGCAGAAAAAAAAAACAGGCCAAGAAAGACAAGAGGCCAAGAGAAGAGGAGCCTGCAGGGCCACATGATGAGGTGGCTCATGATACTGAAGCTGAAGCGCCTAGTGCTGAGGTAGAGCCTGACCAGCAAAAGGACAAAAAGAAGAAGAAGAAAAAGAAGCTCAAGAAGGCTAGCTTATCTTCCACTGTTGTCTCTGACGTTTCGATGTCAGAAGAACCATCTGGCAATCCACAAATAGTGGAAGACGACCCCAAGGGGGCAGAGAGCTCGAATTCTTGTCTGAAATCCCCCTCTGTCAAGGTATTCAATATATTGCCATTATTTTCTTTAAGTGCTTTACTTAAGTATCCTTCTTAACATTTTCTTTCGATGTTACAGACACCTGCTGTGACCTTATCTCCTGTTCTCGAAGGAAGTACTACTCCCCCAGGGACGTCCATGAAGAAGAGAAATCTACTGCTGATTCTCCTCCCAAAGAAACTTCTCCACCAATCCAACCAAGCCCTCCTAGGGTCGAATCACCTGAACCAGTCAAGGGAGGCTCGAAACCAAATGAAACTGAAGTTATCGAGCCCAGTAATGCTGCAAAAAACCAAGAGAAGGAAATTCCTATTGGCAAGGACCAACAGCAACAGCAAAATGACAATGTTCAGGATAACTCAGAGGCTGATGACTCTATCCAAGCTGAAATAAATCAGTACTTTGAGTCTAGCAATGAGGAAGCTCCTTCTACCCAGCCTGGAGGCTCAAGTGTTGGTGCTCAATCTTCGACCTCGAAAATATCAGCGACAGCAGGCATTCCAGAGCACCTTCTGCATGGACTGGATGTCTCAACACCAAAAGAAGCACTTGAAAAACTGTTGTCTGGGGGCCAACTCAACACTAACAGTGAAGGTTCATCAACTCCTGTAAGCCATGATGAAGAGGCTTAATTTGAACAAGTGCTCCTGGAGACTCGATTCAAGGAGGAATTCCTTCGAAGGGATGTGCTTGAGATTATGTGTTAATGTTTTGTTGATTGGCTCATTTTGGTATAACAACTTTGTGTGACAATGTTGGATACAATGTTTCAACATCCGGATACCTTTCCAGATTGAGTGAAACGCGCGTCTCATTAATGCGCCGTCTTTTGATTATGGAATCCACGCCTTTATTATGTGCTTTAATTATGCTTGATTGATTAGAGTATCTCTACGTGATTATTTCCAAAAGAACTCTACACAGCTTTTGGAAACATTTGACTCTACACAATTATCACGTGCTGAAGTGTGCAAGGAATATTGAAGCCCAATTTCCAAAGAAGCCCATGAAGACTCTTGGTATATAAGCTTCTTTGTAACCCTAGTTTTGTACGTGTGTGTTGTATTCTGAAAGTTGTCTTATTGCATTAGGGTTTGTGTGTTAGTATACTTGTGAGCCTACCTTGCATTTCTTTGATGCAAGTCTAGGACATAGGATTTTGTATTTGTGTTAACTACTCCTAAGCTTTGAAGTACGGAGGTAGTTTGTGTTAGAGTGTGATCTCAAACTATTATATCTTTGTTTGTCTTATAATCACAGGTTGAGTGATTGAGTAGGAGGTGAGATGGGATCTCAAACCTAGGAGTTCCTAGGTTGAAGTTGCATGAGATAGTGTCTAAGTCATAAGTTGTAAACGGGTGAGTTTGGCTTAGAATTAGAACTATCATAGTGGATTTCTCTCCTGGATTGGTATCCCCCAGATTAGGTTGCTGTTGTGCACCGAACTGGGTTAACAATTGAATCGTGTCCTTTATTTTTTGTTAACTTTACTTATTGTGTTGTATTCGTTTCTTTGGTGAATGTTCCAACATCGTATACAACATCTCAAGTGTTGGAACATTACATAGAACATTCCAATCCTGCGTGCCGGAATTTCATTATGGACAAAGACCCCAATGCTTTCTTCAGTTTGAAGGCCTTACTTCAACAGCTGCAAACTGATAGAACCAATGGAGCGCTGCTATTCTTGGTCAATCAAGCAGAAGTGCACATCGAACAATTTGCCAAGAACCAACAGTCTCTTCTTTCTGCACAGAAATCTCACAAGGCCCAAGTCCAAGCCCATGCTTCTGTGTTAGCTGATGCTACCCAGTGGAAGATCGAAGTGAGCAAAATGAAGGCAGAGTCAACTGCTGCGTACTTGAAGATTGTGGCTTGTGAGGACAACATAGCTGGTTGGAGAGCAGAGATTCGAGAGCTCGAAACAAAGATTGCTGAAGAGGAAAGGCTGCAGAAGCATTATCAAGATATAGCTAGCCACTAAGGTGTGCCCTGAGCAAGTCAAAGCCAAAGCCAACGAAGGATTAAGGCTCTGTGGCAACGCAGCTGTTATCCAGACTGAAATTCAGCGCCTTGACAAGGAAAGCAACCTGCTGAAGACCAAGTTGGCCCAACTCAAAGAACTCTATCGAGCCTTCCAGCGTATAGCTCTTAGCAGTATTTAGGCTTAATTTGTAATTGCTTTCGAATTTTCTGAACAACTTGGATTTCCTAGTGCTTTGAAATGGCTTCATATGCCATCTTTGTTTTGTAGCACTTAAATGGCCTTACGTGCCATTATTTTAATACATTTTGCTTTCGATTAACTCATTTGCCACATTTACTTTTTTGCATTACTGGCTCTTATCCAAGCCTATAATGCTTCCTTAGTGAGACAAAACCTCAATTTCCTAAGCATCTTTGTCCAGTGCGTACTTCATGACAACCCTAGTCAAAGTTTTTACTTGATAGGTCAAAACCTACTTCGAAACGGCCATAGTACATTAATGTAAGAAACGGGTCCCAATATGGTCAAACTTGGTTTGTTATAACTGCCCCCTGCGCATTTATTGCGAGGCGTCAGGGGCTGCACTATAAATACATGCTTCCTCACCCTTCCTTCCTCACATCGTCTAATCCCATGGAGAGAAAAGATATGGAGAAAAGTAACGCTACTGGGTCGAAATCCTCATATAACAAAAAGAGCAACAAAGTTTCTGCCCCCAGGGCTAAGAGCGCTCCTCCACCTAAGAAGGCAAAAGCAAAACAAACCAGGTCCATTTCCCCAAATTCATCTAATGACACTGACGAAGATTATCGTGAGTTTTTCAAGACTTACGACCCTCAGGAGACTTACCCTGGTACTCCCTCTGGAGATGAAGCAGGATCCCTGGTCACTGAAGAGCACAGCCAGAAAACACCAAAGCCTACTAAGGCCAAATCACGCTCGAAGTGAACAACTTTGGTCTTTCACTACTTTGTGTGTGTGTGTGTGTGTTTTTTTTTTTTTATATTATGCATGAATAAAGTTGTACTTCTTTAAACTAATCGAACCTAATTGTGTTGGCATTTCTATCTGCCATTTCGATTTCGACTCGTTTACATCACCCTGGATCTATATGTATTTCCTGCAATGCTGGCTTATATTTCTTTAAATACTTGCCATTTATATTCACTGAGCGCCTTTCAGGGGTTAATTCCTCGATTTCGAACGCACCATTTGAGAGCACTTGAGAAATTTTGAATGGTCCTTCCTAATTAGGTGACCATTTCCCAAAGACTCTATCTCTTCTATCCATGGGCAAAATGACTTTCCACACCAAATCTCCTAAATTAAAGGCTTTGAATCTAAATTTCTTGTTATAAGCCTTAGCAACTCTCTCTTTTTGCCTTATCAAAGCATCGAGAGCTTGTAACCTTTCTTCATCTAAATCAATCAATTCGTCTAACATTAGGTTTTCATAATGTTCACTAGGAATTTCCATTTGTCTCTGTACCCTGATGGATTGAACCATAATTTCAACAGGTAGCACAGCATCATGCCCATTGAACCATAATTTCAACAGGTAGCACAGCATCATGCCCATAGGTTAGTCGAAATGGGGTTGAATTACTGGATTCCTTAGGGGAATTTCTGCACGCCCACAAAACCTGATCTAGAGTTATGTGCCAATTCCTTGGCTTTTGAGCAATATGCCTTTTGATCAAACCAATTATAATTTTGTTGGCTACCTCAACCTGACCATTGGCCTGAGCATAATATGGTGTTGAGGTTACCAATTTAAACCCTGTTTGATCAGCAAAATCTTGCATTTTGCGCCCAATGAACACTGTTCCTTGATCAGTAGTTATAGTCTCAGGTAACCCAAACCTATATATGATGTGGTTTTGAATGAAACTAATTACAGCCTCTTGATCTACATTTGGCAAAGCAACAACTTCGATCCATTTTGTGAAATAGTCTATTCCCACCAAAATAAAGCGCTGATTTTTCGATGATGGGGGCCTAATTTCACCAATTAGATCTAGAGCCCAACCTCTAAAAGGCCATGGTTTAACCACTGAATGGAGTTCGTTGGTAGGGACATGTTGGATCCCTGGGTGTCTTTGGCACTCTTGACAACTCCTGGCAAATTCTATACAATCTTTCAGCATAGAAGGCCAATACAAACCTTGTCGAAACAACAACCATTTCATTTTATGGCCTGCCTGATGAGCTCCACATGAGCCACTATGCACACTAGATATGGCTAGAAATGCTTCATTTTCACTCAAGCATTTTAACAAAACTCCTTCAGGGGTTTTCTTAAATAGCTCATTTCCCATGATGGTGTAACTTAAAGCTCTATATTTCACTTTCCTGTCAGTTACACCTGTGGGATTTTCCCGATAATCAACAATTGGCTGCCTCCAATCATTATCATCCAAATTGCTAATGACAAAAATTTCTGCCATACAATTATCGAAGTGTGAATCACCATTTTGAAGGCCACTACTGTCGAAATGTTCAATACTTTCGAAATTGAAATTGAAATTTTTCCCTGAATAATTTCATGTTCATCTGCCCCCAAATGTTTTGGCATTAGCAATTGAACTTGTGGAAAATCATTCGAAACTAACTTATCCTTTATTTCAATAATCTCATCGAATGTTGCCTTCGACATTTTATACCCAGAGGCAATCTGCGCCAAATCATTTGCCTCTTGATTTTCAATTCGAGGTACATGCTGAATGTTGTAAGATTCAAAATGTTTTAGTAACGAAAAAGCAATAACAAAGTACTTCATTAAATGTTCTTGAATGCATTTGTACTCTTTTGTTAACTGCTCCACTACTAATTCAGAATCACCTCTTATTTTAACATGTCTTGCCCCCAAGTCAAGAAGAATTTCTAAACCTGCAATCAAAGCCTCATATTCTGCTTCGTTGTTTGAGCCAGACCCATTGATTTTATATTTGAATTTGGTTGGGACTCTAGATGGAGAGATTATCAAGATCCCAATTCCTGTACCATTTTTATGTCTAGACCCATCAAAATATAGACTCCAAGATCCAAGTTCGATTGAATCTACTTGGGCCTCCAAAACTGAATGATCAGCAATAAAGTCAGCCACAATTTGGCCTTTGACAGCTCTTAGAGGTTTATATGTTAATGAATACTCTGTCAAAGCCAAAGCCCATTTTCCAATTCTGCTATGCAAAATAGGCTTCAGAAGCATATGTTTAATAATATCGAAATGAGAATAAACATAGAAATCAACTGGCTTTATATATTGCTTAAGTTTGGTACAAGAGAAATACAGACAAAGACACAGCTTTTCAATTAAACTATGTCTTGTTTCAGCATCATTTAAAACTTCACTTAAGTAATAAATAGCTTTTTCTACACCATTTTCATTTTCTTGAGCAAGCATGCTACCAATGGTTGTATCTGACGCTGAGATATACAACTTCATCTCTTTACTTCGAATGGGAGGCATCAAAGTAGGAGGCTTCGACAGATAGGCTTTGATGTCATCGAATGCCTTCTGTTGTTCTATCCCCCACTGAAACACTTCATCTTTCTTGAGTTTCAAGAGTGGAGAAAAGGGATGCGCTTTTCCACTTAGATTCGAAATGAATCTCCTCAAAAAAATAATTTTACCAAGTAATGACTGAAGTTGTTTCTTTGTTGTTGGAGATTTCGTCTCCATGATAGCTTTTGTCTTGTTCTGATTAATCTCTATGCCCTTTTTATGCACGACAAAGCCAAGGAAATCTCCTGCACGCACACAAAAAGCACATTTTAGTGGATTCATTTTCAATCCACATTTCCTCATTCTCTCGAATGATCTTTTAAGGTGACTTAAATGATCATCAGAAGACGAAGATTTGACAACAATGTCATCAATGTAAATATGCATATAAATTTCAATGAAATCATGAAAGATCGAATTCATTGCCCTTTGGTAGGTAGCCCCTGCATTTTTCATTCCAAAGGGCATTACCACCCATTCATAAGTGCCTAAGGCACCAGGGCAACGAAAAGCAGTTTTCGAAATATCATCCTCAGCAATGAAGATCTGATTATAACCAGAATAACCATCTAACATACTCAGATATTCATGGCCTGCTGCTGAATCAACTAGCATTTCTGCTACAGGCATTGAATATTCATCCATTGGTGTAGCATTATTTAGGTCTCGAAAATCTATATAGACTCTAAGTGACCCATTCTTTTTAATAACAGGAACAATATTAGCTAGCCATTCTACATACCTGGTTGTTCTAATGAACTTGCCTTTAAGCAGCCTTTCGATCTCTGTTTTGATCTTTGTCATGATTTCTGGAGCAAACCACCTTGGAAGTTGCTTCACAGGTTTTTTGTCTGGTCGAAGCGGTAACCTATGTTCCACTAGTTCTTTGCTTAATCCTGGCATCTCGTTGTAGTCCCAGGCAAAGCATTCCTTATATTCCTTAAGCAAATTAACCACCTGGATCTTCAGAGTCGAATCAATGTTGGTACTAATGTATGTTGGTCTTTTGACAGGACCATCTCCAATAGCAACTTCTTCTAAAGGGTCTTGAGCTTGCATTTTCTGACTCGAACTAAGTGGGTCCTTTTCGAAACCCAAGGGTTCATCATCATAAATGCAGTATAACCTGTGGTTATCACCAGTCTTTGAATCAATGGCTGGTTTAGCCATTTTTTCATCATCATTGGCCTCGAAAGCCATGTTCTCTTGGACTTCAATGGCTTCTATAGCCATTTTTATTCTGTTCTCGGCTGCGTAAGCCGTTATTCTTCTCCATTCTGGAGACTCAATCATCATAACCTTCTGATTCACCCCACCCAGTTGCTGGTGGGTACACATCCTTACTCCAAGGTCCATCAACAGTCTCCCTTTCCCAGCAAAAGCTATGGGTTGGATGTAATCTCACAGAGTGGTAAACAATTTCAGTGTTTGCCATATTTGGATCGAAGGCAGCATCTTGTTCCCCACAAGGAGCAATGTTTGCCAAATTTTTGTCAAAGTTTTGGAGGGTCACAGTATTGGAATCAAATGTGTAAGCACTTTGATCTGCTTCTACATTCTCAACAAGCCCATCCTCTCTCCAAAGGGTTAGCCTTTGGTGTAGCGAAGAAGGAATAGCCCCAACCCCATGAATCCACTCCCTACCCAACAACAAGTTGTAGTTGGGCCTAGCAGCAATAACCATGAACAAAGTTTTTCGAACTGTGCTTCCAACACACACTTCGAGTTGTATAGCACCCAAGGAGCGCCCAGTTTTTCCTTCATAGTTGGCCAAAACCACATTGTGGGAATGTAAGTCTGTGTCGAACAAACCCAGCTTCCTTAACATGAAATGGGGCATGATGTTGACAACAGCTCCTCCATCAACAAGGATTTTGTTTACCCCCACATTGTTCACCATGGCCCTTATGAACAAAGCCTTTAAGTGGTTTTTCATTCCCAAATCTGGCTTCTCGAATACAGCATTTTGTGCTTCGACACAGCCATTTTCCATCACATAATAACACACTGGCTTATGAGTTGTCAGTTCCAAAGCTTCAAGGTTTTCTTCTACCTCATCTATTTCAGTTGGAACATCATATTCTACAGGCAGAATGGAAACCACATTAACCAGAACATCGAAGTCTGGTTCTTCATCAAGAAGATCATCATCATCCATGAAGTCTTCTTCATCTTCAGCCTCCTTGGCATTTTCAGCTTCAGATTCCTTGATGGTCGCAAGCCTTTCCTTTATTGGCCTCTTGGCCACTTCAGCTTTCTCGACCTCATCTATGTTGCCCCCATCCTTAGCTTGCTGTGCAACCCGCTTCTTCTTGCGCTGGAATCTGCGCCACTGAGTCCTAGACATGGGGTTTTTCCCCTTATAATTGTTCCTATACGCATATCTGTTTGCGTCAGGAGCAATTTTGGCCTATTGGGAAGCCATGTTTGTTGTAGAGCCTTCGTTAGCAGCTACGATGTTAACATTCACATTACTGGAACTTCCCTTTTCCAGCACCCTCTTGTTCACAGCAATGTATTGCCCACTTACCCATTGGTTGGTTGGGGCCTTGCTCGAAGGCTTGAAGGTGCGCTGAGGCCCCAGCCTTTGGTGAATCGAAGGATTCCTTGCTGCAGCCTTGTTCCGGTCAATATTCTTGTGTGGCCATCCCCTTTGATTTGGTTTGGGACTAGGCCATTTCCCTTTGCTATCAGCATAAAGGATACAATTCCTGAGGCACTTAGTAGCGTCCCTGTCACAAACAGCACTGCACCTTTGGCACATCATGACTTCGACGTTATTCAGCTTGCACCTATTCAGATAATCTGCCAAGTCCTCCTCAGGCATAGGGTAAACTTCCTTCACCCTTTTCTCATACTCCTCTTCAGGAATGGCCTTCACTGGCACTGGGTCCACCAGGTCAACCATATTGCAGTCTACGATTTCGACGTAAACAGCATCAGCATTTGGCAATGGGTCAGTATCCACCTTCATCTGAGGCTTAGTTTTGTCAGCAAACTTAAGCCTACCTTCATTCAAAGCTTTCTGGACCAAATCTCTGAAAAGAATACATTGGTAACTTTTATGACCCAAATAATTATGATGCTTACAATAACCTCTTTTCTTTCTTTGTTCTACTGGAGGTATTTTTAAGTCTTTTGGCACAACTATTGGACCATCAGAAACCAACAAATCGAAAATTTCATCACACTTAGTAATATCGAAAGTATAAGTTTTTGTTGCATATTTTTCATTTTTCGGTTCTGTTGGATTCTTTCCATTCGAAGGCCTCAACAACTTGCAAGTATAAGGAGGCCATGGCTTTAGTTCAGCCACGTTAACATCACTATCATCGAAATCGGGACACTCATCTTCAATTTCATAATCAATTTCATTATCATATGAATCTAAAAAGGCAACATCTTTCTTTTTCTGGAACTTAGAATTTCTAACTTTTTCAGCTTTCAAACGTTCGATTTGCCTAACTCTGTCAGCTAATTGTGACATATCTCGAAGATATTGAGTATCTAACTTTTTCCTAATCAAATAATCTAGACCTCCTGCTGCCATTTCGACTAGTTCGTATTCAGGCACTGAGGTAAAACATCTGTCCTTTAATAACCTAAACCGGTTTAGATAATCATCAATGGACTCTTGTGCCCTTCGATTGACACTGGCCAATTCTTTAAGACTTATCTTAGTTTGGCCCATATAAAACTGTTCATGAAACAATCTTTCCAACTGAGTCCAATTGTGAATCGAATTGGGTGGCAAAGTGGTAAACCATGTGAAAGCATTCTTGGTTAGAGAATTGGGAAAATACTTCAATCTTAGATTCTCATTATTTGCTAAGTTCCCTGACTCTGCCAAGTACCTGGCAATGTGTTCGACAGTCGACTCATTAGTGTCTCCTGCAAATTTAGTATATTTAGGGACTTTCCAACCCCTTGGTAACTCTGTTTGCAACACATATTCTGACAAGGCAGAAACGAAATTTGGCCTTCTAAATCCTGTGTTAAGGCCATTTTGAGTCAAAATAGTTTTGACTAAGGTTGTTAAGTTATTATGTCCAGCAAAATTATTATTCTGGACCTCTCGAACCACTTCATTAGCATCTTGGTTCCTTTGAACCATGACAACTCAAGGAGGTTGATAAGCCTCATTTTGGTGCTGATATTCTTCTTGGGCCACAAAGGCTGGCCCTTGGTTAGCAGGCCGCTCAGGGATTGTGTATGTTTGGCCTTGGTTTTGGGGAGTTGCAGATGCAGCAGGCATTATCAATTGTGGTGCCTGATAATTCAACCTAGGCTGAGCCTGAGTAGCAGGCGTCCCAAAGAAATCAGCAATTCGACCCATCTGGTGGGCTAACATGTTCTAACTATCATTGGTACTTTGAATTAACGGGTTAAAGACAGTACCAATTTGTTGTGTCAAGAGATTAACCATTTCGTGGTTACTCTCATCCATTTGCTGCCTCAAAGATAACAACGAAGAAACCGTTAGAGGCCTTGGGGTTACCCTAAGATCAGTGTACCTCTCCTGTTCATGTGGAGGGAAGGTTTGAAAACCTTGTGTAGGAGGTGGTATGTGTCCAAACAAAGGGTTATTAATGGTTTGTATTCCTGATGTCCCATAAGTTGTAAAGGCAGAGGACATCATTGCAGGAACGGATTCTGATTGGGTCGAAACCATTGATTTTGAAACCATCGAACTGACGGCTACACTTACAGTGTTAGAATTCTGCGAGGAACTAGGTGATCCCCCACTAAAATTAACATTTTGGTTTCCACTACCACTCATTGCGTTAGAACTTTGGCTATTTGTTGAATTGTAAATTTGAGTAGTTCTAGTCATAACTGCAACTTAACAGTTATTATTTCTAAACGCGTAAACCTGGTACAATTTTAAGCACAAAATCAGTCCCACTGGGCGTGCCAATTTGTTTACGGTGATTTTTGGTAAACAAGCGCTAGTTTGAGTATTTTAAACTTGCGAGACCAACTAGAAATCTCAGGACAATTTTGTGCTTGCTTTTTAGTGAAAAGTTTTAGTGTTCATTGAATTGCAATAAACACTTGTATTTTTTATTTGTTTAACGAAAAAGGTAAAGAAAGCAAGTTAAACGAATCGCCTCGAAAACAACAGACTTCATGCAACATCAAACGAAATTGCAATAAAACAAACTTGCATAAATGTAAAGACATAATACAATGAAAATGGTTTACAAACCGTACATGCTTCTCTTTGGAATTCCTTTCTTTCTTCGCTGAGTACTTAGAAATTTCAGAGAAACTATGTGAAAACAGTTTTGCGAACTCGATTTCTTCTAAGAAACCACTATAAATACAAATACAAAGCATAAACTGCCTAGATGATCTGGACGCTCCAGATTGCGCCTTCAGTTCCCCACGTTCTCCACTTCCCATAACCGCTCCTGGTGCGCTTCGAACTTGGGCTTGACTTGCACTTATTGGGCTGGCCCATTTAACTCGCTAAGTTCCTGTTCCTTTCGGTGCCAAATAGCTTAAATGATAACGTCGATCGAAGCGCCTTCTTCGACTTGAATCATTAATCGAAATTCACAGCTGGACAAATCGAAGGACACGTGTTCCTTGGACATTTAATTTTATTCTGTTGTGAAATTCTGGTGGCAAGTGTCAGATGTGTAGCACGATGTGTACACTTTAGGAATCGTACGATGTGTAGCCTAATGTGTCAACATCGTGGACAACTGAACTTGATGAACAAGTAAACAAGATAAAGTGCAGAAAACAAAAGAACACGTGAGTTTGTTAACCCAGTTCGGCACTTATAACAAGCCCTATTCTGGAGGATACCAATCCAGGGATGAATCCACTATGGTAGTATCAATTCAAAGCTAAACTCCCCCGTTTACAACTTCTCACTTAATCACTACCCGTGCTAATTCTACCTAGGAACTCCTAGATATGAGAACCTCTGCTCACTCCCCCTCAACCTTACCCAGTAAGGATTTAATAACAAACTCAGTTGGAGACACACTCCTAGACAAGCGAAGCACTCGTACCTAAAGGCTTAGAGTGTTGCACAATCTAACTCCTTGCTTCAAAGCTTTGGAGAAAGAACACTAGAGATTACAACTCTATCAAACTCAGTCCTTACTTGTATCAAAATTATGATTCAAGTGAAGGCTCACAAATAACAATGAACAGACTAAGACCTAAGACTCGATATCTTCAACTCTTGGCTTCGTACTTCATTATGTCTTCAGTCTTCCTTTATATAGAACAAGTTTCATGGGCTTGGATTTTCAATGTTGACAGCTGGCCTTTGTTAATTTTCCTTAAGATTTATTTGATCATAATCTTTTAATTGTTTGTTTCAAATCTTTTTGATCAAAGTCGGCCAATAAAATAAAACAGAACCATGAAAGATTATCTTGTTCCTTGGCGCGCAAGCTGGCACGATATACTTGAAAAACAAATCTTTTTCAAAAGATCGCGTTTAAATAAATAAAGGCGCGTCCAGTAGGGCGTCCAGATGTGAACCCTGATGTGCCACACATCATGCTCCACATCATGGAATCAGGCTTATTTTACCAAATGAAGCCAACACCCTAAAAGGTCTCAACAATCTCCCCCTTTGGCAAATTTTGGGCTAAAATAATCTTTGAGTCACCCAACTAAACTTGGAGAGATGTATAGGCACATCAGAGGCATGCAGCAGCGGATCAGAGCCTCACAAACGAAGAGAGAATTAAACTCTCACAAGATAGGAAAATAAATTCCCAAGGACTGAGAAAAATAAATTCTCAGACACATACAAGCATGAGATTCCATGCACACATAAGGGAGGGTAGCAAACCCAGTAATAGTCTACTCCCCTTTGAACTAGAGCACTTTCCATGTACTCCCCCTAAATCTCATATTCCCTATAGGCTTCTTCAGAATGCATGGCCTAGAGAGATATAGAGAAGTTTTAAACTTGGCTTCTTAAGAATGCATGACCAAGTTAAAACTCACAGATGTGTCAAACATCACACAAAATAACTTCTACAGGCTTCTTAAGAATGCATCACCATGTAGAAATTAGATAACATCTTCAATTGGACTTCTTAAGAATGCATCACCCAGTTGAAAATGTACAGACTAAGTCTTCAGAAAAACATGCTTTAGAAAACTAATTCTTCAAAAAGTTGTTGAGAAAATATTTGAAGAAAAATAAGCATGTATACCAGATGTGTAGTCAGATGTGCCACACATCAGAACTTCAGAAGTTGGAGAAGCTTCAGAAGCTGAGCAGAGCTTCAGAAGTTGTAGTGCTTCAGAAGTTGAGAAGAGCTTCAGAAGTTGTAGTGCTTCAGAAGTTGAGAAAGTTTCAGAAGTTCAGAAGTTCAGAAGTTCAGAAGTTCAGAAGTTCAGAAGTTCAGAAGTTCAGAAGTTCAGAAGTTCAGAAGTTCAGAAGTTCAGAAGTTCAGAAGTTCAGAAGTTCAGAAGTTCAGAAGTTCAGAAGTTCAGAAGTTGCCCCATGTGGATGAATAGAATTTAACTCTTTTCTCGTTCTATTCTCTCTAATTTCTCCCAAAATTATCACATTGTCCCAACACATCACAATTTGCTGCAGTTAAGACTTCAAAGTTTTTTATTTTAATTTTTACTCCCCCTTTTTAGCCAAAAATTATGACAAACATACTGAGAGTAAGTAACACACCATAGAATGCAGATAGCATGAGATGTAGAGATGATATTAATAGTGCAGCAGGTACAGAGCAGGCACGCAAAGGTGCATCAGAAATCCAGGGCATAGCCCACAAAATACAAGCAAAAACAAGGAAATACTGAGTACAGGGAAATATTAATGAATTACAATAATTCAAATATCCTGGCTCCCATCAGTTTCCTCAGCTTCAGAGTCATTGGGCTCCTCCTCCTCCAATTCCTCATCCTCAGCCATTGTTTGCTCATCCTCAAGCTCCAGTCCAGCAATGACTGCCTCCAGCTTGGCCTTCTTCTCATCCAGAGCCTTGCAAGTCTCCTTTAAAGCAGCAATCATGTCTGTCCTAGACATAGCATTGTTTGAGCTGGATGTGCCCACATCAGGAGTCACATCAGACTGCTTGAGACTAAAAGAAATAGCAGACTCTCTTCTGCAAGACAAATCATCCTTGCCCAGAACATCAGGTCTCTGGCTCAATATGATTCCACACAGTAGGGAAGGAAAGGCAATGGGTAGTTTGACAGCTAGGGTTTTGGCATGTTTGATAGTCTGATCAAAAATATAAGTACCAAAATCGAAGTTAACTTTGTTACCCACAGTATAGATGAACCTAGCCAAACCTGTAGCCACATCACAGTTGTGTGTGGTAGGCACCCAGTTAGCAGCAGCAATCCTGTTCAGGATGTTGTAGATTGGAGTGAGCTTGCTTGCTTGCAATTTTCCCTTCTTAGGCCAAGTCTTGACCTTTCCAGCTGTGATGGCCTTGATTATGTAGTTGTCATTTGCCTCCATCTCAGCAAAGGGCTCCTCACTTCTGCCCAGATACTTGTTGATAACAGTGGGAGAGAAGTGAATTTCTTTACCTCTCACAAAAACAGTTTGGTATTCCTTGTCCAAAGGATTGTCACAACCAGCAGGGATGTTTACCAAAAATTCTTTGACTACCTTCTCATAGCAGTCACCCAGTCCAGTAACAGTCTTCATCAAGCCAGTACGCTTGATCAACCTCATAACTTCCTTGCACTGCAAGGCTTCAGCACTGAGCTCCCTCTCCAGAGCTAACCTTCTATGAGCAATGTACTTCCATTTTCCAGCATGTGCAGGGTTGTGGAAGGAAATCAAATCAACTGGGATGTCAGGAATTCCCTGAGGAATTTTCTTCTTCCCATAGCTCTTCTTCACAGCAGACTCAATGTGAATCACATCAAGCTCCATATTGCGTTCCTCAGCAGATTCTTCCTCAGACTCACTGATGTGAGCTACATCCTGCTCCACATCGTACTCTGAGTCACTTGTAGGTGGCTCTTTTCTTTTCTGAGTCTTCTTCTTTGCAGGTGGAACCACAGCTTTACTAAATCCCTTCTTGGGACCATACATGACTTGCCTCTTAACAGGCTTCTTCTTCTCCTTAGTAGCAGCAGGAGAAATCTCAACAACAGCAGGACCTTTACCACTTCTAGTCCTTCTTGCAATACTCTCCTCAGTAAGCTTCTTCAAGGGGATGTCAGAATTGTAGCCTTCTACATCCACAACATCTTTGTCAGACTGGATATTATCTTCAGGTTCCTCAACCTCAGCAGGTTGATCTTCTTCAACAAATACCTGATCAGGAGAATCAGGAATGACAGCAGGTCTTTCAACAGCAGCAGTCTCTTCTTCAGCAGGAGACTCTTCTTCACCTTGTGGCAATGATGTGCCAACATCTGCCGCAACATTAGGTTCTTGCAGGGCCTGGAGCACAGAATCAATGATCTTCTGAGTCAAGGGGTGCCTTTGA
The DNA here is from genome assembly GCA_954870985.1 of Trifolium fragiferum. NCBI lineage: Eukaryota > Viridiplantae > Streptophyta > Magnoliopsida > Fabales > Fabaceae > Trifolium > Trifolium fragiferum. The sequence continues at coordinate 50,917,121 of OX940793.1, read as the reverse complement.
CCCTCAGAAATCTTCACAGCAGCCTTCTCAGGGTTAGGGTTTGAAGAACCTACACCCATAGATGCTTCAGCATTTGCATCACCAGATTTTGTAGGAAGAGGTTCAACATGCAGACTTTCCATGGTGTGAACCCTCTTTGGTGAGCCAATCTTTGGCTTCTTGCTTTTCTTCTTCTTCTTTTTGGATTTTTCTGTGTAAGGAGAAGGAACAACATCTTCCTCTGCGGCAATGGGGGTTGATTCCCTTCTTGATCGTTTAGACTTCTTCTTCTTTGATCCAGATGGCTTGATCATTGAGACAGGAGTGGCATCGACGATCATGTCACCTTGAATATCTTTTTGATGTGGGGAAATAGGTTTTGGTGATGATGGAGGAGTGTTTGTTTTTGTGGAAGGAGATGTTTTGGTTGCAGTAGACATGATGATGATGATGATTTTGTATGAAGATTTCAAAGAAAATTTCAGAAAGATGAACAAAGGGTTTGAGAGAGATCAAGAAAATTTTTGGTCGTTTGAGTGGTTGAGAAACGAATGTGGTGATCAATGTGGTAGGCAATAAGAAAAATCTTGAGTAAACGGATTTCTTGGAGTTTTGAACGCGAAATAGCCGTTGGAAATATTGCCTTTGGATTGCGTGCAACTATGGATGGAGGGAAAAAAACAGGTAACCGTTGCACGTCTAAATAGCAATTATGGCTATTGATCCTCAAAGAGGCAAATACCTAGTTTGCCCCTTAACACCTCAAACCTATTTGCATCTAAAGCCTTAGTGAAAATATCTGCCAGTTGATTTTCTGTGGCAACATGCTCTAGAGTCACAATATTGTCTTCAACAAGATCTCTAATGAAATGGTGACGTATATCAATGTGCTTTGTCCTACTATGTTGGATAGGATTTTTGGAAATATTTATAGCACTTAGATTGTCACAGTATAATGTGAGCACATCTTGCTGCACATTGTACTCACCCAACATCTGCTTCATCCAAAGTAGCTGAGAACAACTACTTCCTGCTGCAATATACTCAGCCTCAGCTGTAGAAAGAGAAACACAATTTTGTTTCTTGCTGAACCATGATATAAGGTTGCTTCCCAAAAAGAAACATCCACCAGAAGTGCTTTTCCTGTCATCAGCACTACCTGCCCAGTCAGCATCACAATAACCCAACAATCTTGTGTCTTCACCATGAGAGTAGAGAATTCCATAATCACTTGTACCACTGACATACTTAAGAATCCTTTTGACTTGATTCAGATGACTCATCTTGGGCTCAGCTTGGTACCTTGCACACACACCAACAGCAAAGCTAATATCAGGTCTACTTGCAGTGAGATAAAGTAGACTGCCAATCATGCTTCTGTATAGACTTTGATCAACACTGACACCATGCTCATCTTTAGAAAGTTTGAGATGGGTTGCTGCAGGAGTTCTTTTGTGATTTGCATTCTCCATTCCAAATTTCTTCACAATGTTCTTGGCATACTTGCTTTGGGAGATGAAAATTGTATCTTCCATCTGTTTGACTTGCAGACCAAGAAAGTAGGTAAGTTCACCTACAAGGCTCATCTCAAATTCAGACTGCATCTGATTCACAAACATCTTGACCATTGGATCAGACATTCCTCCAAACACAATGTCATCTACATAGATTTGTGCAATCATGAACTTGCCCTTTTCTTCTCTGACAAACAAGGTTTTGTCTGTTTCTCCTTTTCTATAACCTTGCTGCACAAGAAATTTGGTTAGCCTCTCATACCATGCCCTAGGAGCTTGCTTTAATCCATATAATGCCTTCTTCAATCTGTAGACATGATCTGGATAATTTGGATCAACAAATCCCTTGGGCTGTTCCACATAAACTTCCTCATTCAAGTAGCCATTGAGGAAAGCACTCTTCACATCCATCTGGAATAGCTTGAATTTCAAGATACATGCTACTCCCAGAAGTAACCTTATGGACTCAAGACGTGCCACAGGAGCAAATGTTTCATCAAAGTCTACTCCTTCAATCTGAGAGTAACCTTGAGCCACAAGCCTAGCCTTGTTTCTAGTCACAACACCACTTTCATCAGATTTATTCCTATAAACCCATTTAGTACCAATGATGTTGACTCCTTCAGGTCTAGGAACTAAATCCCACACTTCATTCCTCTTGAACTGGTTCAGCTCCTCTTGCATAGCTTCAATCCAAAACTCATCTGTCAAGGCTTCTTTCACATTCTTTGGTTCTACCTTTGACACAAAACAAGCATTGGATACAACCTCTCTTGACCTTGTCATAACCCCTGACTCAGGATTCCCTATTATGAGTTCTTTTGGATGATTCTTTTGAACTCTAACAGAGGGACCCTTGTTCACTGGAGTCACATCTTCTTGCTGATCAGTCTTCTCAGGAATCTCTATAACTTCAGAGTCTTCAGGCAGGGGGTGAGATGTGTCCACATCAGGATCAACATCAGGTTCATTATCTGAACAGTCATCTATGACAACATTGATGGATTCCATCATAGTTCTTGTTCTGTTGTTGAAGACTCTATAGGCTCTGCTGGTTATGGAATAGCCTAGAAAGATTCCTTCATCACTCTTGGGATCCATCTTCCTCCTTTGCTCTCTGTCAGCTAAGATATAGCACTTGCTACCAAAGACATGGAAGTGTTTGACAGTTGGTTTTCTTCCTTTCCATATCTCATACAGTGTGATTGAGGTACCTTTTCTCAGAGTTACCCTGTTGTGTATATAGCATGCAGTACTCATGGCCTCTGCCCAAAAGTAGTAAGGTAGCTTCTTGTCATGTAGCATAACTCTTGCAGCCTCTTGCAAGGTTCTGTTCTTCCTCTCAACTACACCATTTTGTTGGGGTGTGATTGGTGAGGAGAACTCATGCCCAATTCCTTCATCAGCACAAAACTCAGAGAATCTTGAATTTTCAAACTCTTTCCCATGATCACTTCTGATTCTAACAATGCCACTATCCTTCTCTCTTTGTAGTCTAAGGCATAATTCTTTGAATGCATCAAAAGTGTCAGACTTCTCTCTGATGAAGCTAACCCAAGTGAACCTTGAGAAATCATCTACAACCACAAAAGCATATCTTTTGCCACCAATACTCTCTACCTGCATTGGTCCCATCAAGTCCATATGTAGCAGTTCAAGAACTCTGGATGTCACCTGATGTTGTAACATTGGGTGTGACATCTGAACCTGCTTTCCAACTTGACATTCACCACATATGTTGCCTTCAACAATCTTAAGCTTTGGTAGACCTCTAATAGCTTCCTTGGACACAATCTTCTTCATTCCCTTCAGATTCAAATGGCCAAGTCTTTGGTGCCAAAGCTTTACTTCTTCCTCCTGACTTATCAAACATGTAGTGGAGTGAGCTGTTTCATCAGGAATCCATAGATAGCAGTTGTCTCTTGACCTAGATCCTCTCATCAGCAATTCTCCTTTGTCAGAAGTAATAAGACATTCATTCTTTGTGAAGTTGACTTTGAGACCTTGATCACACAATTGGCTTATGCTGATAAGATTAGCCTTCAAGCCTTTAACAAGTAGCACATCCTCTAGGTTAGGTAAGCTTTTGCTGCTGAGTTTACCACTGCCCTTGATTTCACCTTTTGCTCCATCACCAAAGGTTACAAAGCTTGTTGTATGAGGCTTGATATTAGTGAGAAATTTCTCAACACCAGTCATATGCCTAGAACAACCACTATCAAAATACCAATCATTACTAGAAGATGCTCTAAGAGAAGTGTGAGCAATATGTGCAGTTTCAGAAACTTTAGGCTTCCACATCTTCTTAGGAGTGACCCTTGCTGTTTTGGCTTGCACCTGAGGCTTTTTCTTGGGATACCCATAGAGTTTGTAACAGAAGGGCTTGATGTGACCATTCTTCCCACAGTAGTGGCATCTCCAAGCATTAAACTTCTCTTTGCCAGCAGGTCTCTGATGTGGAGTGTGATGTGTCCACATTCTGCTAGGGTCAGGTTTCTTCTGAGCAGGAACAAACTTAGTATTTGTCTTCTTGCTGTGATGTTTGTTCTTAAATCCTACACCAGATGAGTCACCAGCATACTTTCCTACTTTCAAAATTTCATCAAGCATGTTGGTTCCAGGGTTGAGCATCTTTACAGACTTGGTCATATTTTTCAAGTTGGTTGACAGTAACTTGACTTCACTTTCAAGACTAGCAACTTGACTCTGTAGTTGACCCTTCTCTGTCTCCAGTTGACTGATGATTTCCTTCTGCTCTTCATTGACCTTGTACAGTTCCTCACTCTTGATAAATAGCTTTTTATGGACTGAGGCTAGTTCATCAAAGGTAAGTTCTTCATCATCAGATTCAACATCAGTATTATCCACCCTAGTTATGGCACTAACATGATTAGCAGCAACATTCTCTGAGTCAGTGTCAGAGTCTTCATCAGACCATGAAACAGTTAGGCCTTTCTTCTGCTTCTTCAGATATGTGCCACATTCTGATCTTATATGACCAAAGCCTTCACATTCATGACATTGAACACCCTTGTTCTGAGTTGACTTATCATCAGTTTTGGTTTTTGTTGAAGTGTTACCTAGTTTACTGATGTCAGTCTGGATGTTCCTCACATTCCTCCTTGGTCTTCTGTCCACCCTCCTTTGAAGCTTGTTGAATTGTCTTCCCAACATGGCTAAGTCATTTGAGAGGTCATCATCTGATTCAACAGCTTCTTCCTCTTCACCAGCACAAGATACAAAAGCTATGCCTTTTCCTTTCTTCTCAGTTTGCTCACCTAAGTTCATCTCAAAAGTTTGAAGAGAGCTCACAAGTTCTTCAAGTTTCATACTTGGGATATCTTGAGCTTCTTCAATGGCTGTGATTTTCATGTTAAATCTCTTAGGTAAGGACCTAAGCATCTTTCTCACCAGCTTTTCTTCAGACAATTTTTCACCTAGAGCCTCAAAGGAATTGTCTACCTCAAGCAAATTCATGTGAAATTCATGAATTGATTCTTCTTCTTTCATTCTGAGGTTTTCAAACTTAGTGTTGAGAAGTTGGATTCTTGAGCTTTTTACCTTGGCATTGCCTTCATGAGTGGTTCTGAGTACCTCCCAAGCATTCTTTGCAACAGTACACTGCTTGATCAATCTGAACATATTTTTGTCCACTCCATTGAATAAAGCATTCAAAGCTTTGGAGTTTCCAAGTGATGCAGTGTCTTCTGCAGCTGACCAATCTTCCTCTGGCTTGAGTACACCAGTGTCAACACCATTAGCATCCAAGATTTTGGGATGCTCCCAGCCTTTGAGCACAGCTTTCCAAGTTCTGCTGTCAAGTGACTTTAGGAAGGCAATCATCCTTGGCTTCCAGTAGTCATAGTTGGTTCCATCCAGGAGGGGTGGTTTGTTGACCGTTGTTCCATCCTTGTCCATGTTTCCAGAAAGTAACTTCCCTGGAGCTCACCCTCAAACAGGCAGGGTGCCTGCTCTGATGCCAATTGAAATTCTGGTGGCAAGTGTCAGATGTGTAGCACGATGTGTACACTTTAGGAATCGTACGATGTGTAGCCTAATGTGTCAACATCGTGGACAACTGAACTTGATGAACAAGTAAACAAGATAAAGTGCAGAAAACAAAAGAACACGTGAGTTTGTTAACCCAGTTCGGCACTTATAACAAGCCCTATTCTGGAGGATACCAATCCAGGGATGAATCCACTATGGTAGTATCAATTCAAAGCTAAACTCCCCCGTTTACAACTTCTCACTTAATCACTACCCGTGCTAATTCTACCTAGGAACTCCTAGATATGAGAACCTCTGCTCACTCCCCCTCAACCTTACCCAGTAAGGATTTAATAACAAACTCAGTTGGAGACACACTCCTAGACAAGCGAAGCACTCGTACCTAAAGGCTTAGAGTGTTGCACAATCTAACTCCTTGCTTCAAAGCTTTGGAGAAAGAACACTAGAGATTACAACTCTATCAAACTCAGTCCTTACTTGTATCAAAATTATGATTCAAGTGAAGGCTCACAAATAACAATGAACAGACTAAGACCTAAGACTCGATATCTTCAACTCTTGGCTTCGTACTTCATTATGTCTTCAGTCTTCCTTTATATAGAACAAGTTTCATGGGCTTGGATTTTCAATGTTGACAGCTGGCCTTTGTTAATTTTCCTTAAGATTTATTTGATCATAATCTTTTAATTGTTTGTTTCAAATCTTTTTGATCAAAGTCGGCCAATAAAATAAAACAGAACCATGAAAGATTATCTTGTTCCTTGGCGCGCAAGCTGGCACGATATACTTGAAAAACAAATCTTTTTCAAAAGATCGCGTTTAAATAAATAAAGGCGCGTCCAGTAGGGCGTCCAGATGTGAACCCTGATGTGCCACACATCATGCTCCACATCATGGAATCAGGCTTATTTTACCAAATGAAGCCAACACCCTAAAAGGTCTCAACATGTTGGACCAACTTTTTAATTAAAAATAATTGTAATTAAAATTCAACCCAACACGGCTTTATTTATTTCTTTACGCCGTAAGAGATTATCATCTTTCGTTAGAACAAATTTCTTTGGATATTTTAATTAAAGTTTTTACAAAAATAATTAATAATTGAGACCTTAGGTTATGCTATCAGTTGTTTTACTTTTTTACTCAGACTTCATTTAGTTCTTCAAGTCGTAAGAGCGATTATCCTCTTCCATTGGATCATATCTCTTTGAATAATTTACTTGATCATTTTATATAAATAAATAAGTTATGATGCCTAAAGTTATGGTCCAGTTGTTTTACTTATTACACGAGATTGATTAGTTCTTCACACCGTAGTAAATTACTTTTTTCTGTTAGAGCAAATCTCTCTTGAAATTTTAATTGAACCTTTTACAAGTATTATAAAAAAAGCGAGACCTTATATTATAGTATCAATTGATTTACTTTTTACATGAGCTTGAATAAGTTTTTCACACCTGTAAGAGATTATTCTCTTATGTTATATGAAATTCATTTTGATATCTTAATAAAAAAAAATTTACAAAAATAATTAAAATGTGAGACCTAGGGTTATGGTCTCAATTGTTTTACTTTTTACACATGTTTGATTTATTTCTTCACACCGTAAAACATTACTCCCTTCTATTACATCAAATTTTTCTTGAAATTTCACTTGAACTTTAAAAAAATAAAAAAATTGAAGACCTTAGAATACAGTCTTAATTGCTTTACTTTTTACACGGTCTTTATTTATTTTTCAAGACCTTAAGAGATTACAATTTTCCGTTAGAATAAATTTTTCTTGATATTTTAATTGAAGTTTTAAAAAAATAATTAAGATGCGGGATCTAAGGTTATGATCTCAATTACTTTACTTTTTACACGGACATTATTTAGTTTTTCACGCTGTAAGAGATTATACTCTTCCATTAGTTCATATCTCTCTTGAAAATTTAATTTAACATTTTACATGTATAACTGATATGTAAAAGATTACGAACTTTACTTTTTACATAGGCTTAATTTAGTTCTTCACACTGTAAGAAATTATTTTCTTCTGTCAGCTAGATGTAATCCCTCTTAAAATTTTAATTGAGCTCTTTACAAAAACAATTAAGAAGACCTAAGATTATGGTCTCAATTGCTTTATTTTTATACGCGGGCCTGGTTTTAGTTCCTTCTACCGTAATATATTAACCCTCATTTGTTAGATCAAACTCCTTTTAATATTTTAATTGAACATTTTATAAAAATAACTAAGATTCGAGGTCTAAGGATATCGTCTCAATTTCTTAATTTTTTACGTGGGTTTAATTTAGTTTTTCACACTTTAAGAGATTACGCCTCTTCCGTTTGACCGGATATCTCTTTGAATATTTTAATTGAACTTTTTTACAAAAAATAATAAAGATGCGAGGTTTAAGATTTTGGTTTCAATTATGTTTTACTTTTTACACCGGCTTGATTTAGTTCTTTCCGTTAGATCAAATACATTTTGATATTTAATAGAATTTTTTTTACCTAATAGACAAGATACAAGGCTTAAGGTTAGATGCTCTTGAATGAGTTCTTTTTCCCATAAAAGATTATCCTTTTCCATTAGAACAAAACGCTCTTGATAGATTAATTAAATTTTCTATCAAAATAAGAATCAAATAAATATATGTGCACATTAAAGTCTAAAATCATTAATTCTAACAAAAAAAAGTCCAAAATCAATATATTTTTATGAATGAAAGCTAACTCATATATAACGCGGGAAATTTTTCACTTCTAAGTTAGATAAAAATCAATATCCTGAAGAAAAACAATATATTTTTATGAATGAAAGCTAACTTAGAGAAAAACAGAAGCAATTGATATCATAACCTAAGGTCTCAATTATTAATTCCCAATAACAAGAAAATATTTTAATTTAATTTTTTTTCATTATTTACCGAATCCATGAATCTATTATAACAAAAAAACTATGAATAAATTATAACAAACAAAAACTAGTACAATTCATAACAAATCAAATTTGTTTTGATCGATACATATTAACATTAGCATAACAAAATAAATAACTCAAAAACAAAATAATATAGAGGATTCGCATAACAAAATAAGTAACTAAAAAAAATAAATAATATAGAGGATTAGCATATCTCAAAAAAATATGATGGATCATAGCTTCAGATCAATATTTGACTTGACTTAAATTTATCTTAACTCAAAAAAGAAAAAAATAAAATAAATAACTGAAAAAACTAAACATTGAGGATTATCATAACTCAATAAAACAAACAATGTAGCTTCAGATCAATTTGACAATTCAAATTAAATTTATTTTAACTTAAAATAGAAAAAGTAGAGAATTAGCAGAGCCAAAAAAATAAAAATAAACGATGCATCACACTTAAATTTATTTTAACTCAAAAAAAAAAAACAATTAGGATTAGGATGAGTTATTCATACATATTGGGATTATGATAACAAAATAAATAATTAAGACTTGAGATGAAACCTAAGATAAATTTTTTTTTTTAAAATTTTGATCGAACATTTTACAAAGATAATTAAGACTTGAGACCTAAAATTGGAGTAGTTTCAATTATTTTACTTTTTACACGGGTTTGATTTAGTTCTCCACACTATAAAAAATTACCTTCTTTTGTTAGATCAAATCCTTTTGACATTTTAATTGAAATTCTTACAAAAATAATTAAGATGTAAGGTCATGGTCTCAATTGTTTAATTTTTTACATGAGTTTTATTTAGTTATTCACACCGTAAGAAATTACATTTCTCTATATCAAATCCCTCTTGAAATTGTTTCAGAAAAAAATCCTCTTAAAAATTTAATTGAACTTTTAAAAAAAAGTAATTAAGATGTGGACTTAAGAATATGGTTTCGATTGTTATACTTTTACAACTTGCTTTATTTATTTCTTCATATCGTAAGAGATTAGGTTATGATCTGAATTGCTTTACATTTTACATGGACATGATTTAGTTCTTCACGCAGTTAGAAATTACGCTCTTCGGTTATATCAGATATTTTGAATATTTTAATTGAACATTTTACAAAAATGATTAAGATGTGAGACCTAAGGTTATGGTCCAATTTATTTTGTATATTGCATGTGTTTGATTTAGTTCTTCATACTATAAGCCTAAGAACATCGTCGCAATTGTTTTACTTTTGAAGACTTTATTTATTTCTTCAATCTGTAAGAGATCATCATCTTCGGTTATAACAAAATTTATCTGGATATTTTAATTGAAGTTTTTGCAAAAATAATTATAAAGTGAGACCTTATGTTATGATATCAATTGTTTTACTTTTTACACGGTCTTCATTTAGTTCTTCAAGTCGTAAAAGATTAACTTCTTCTGTTGGATCAGATCTCTTTAAATATTTTACTTGAACATTTTATAAAAATAATTAAGTTATGGGGCTTAAGGTTATGGTCAAAGTTGTTTTCTTAATATATGAGATTGATTAGTCTTTCACACCGTAAGAAATTATTCTTTTCTATGAGAATAAATCTCTCTTGAAATTTTAGTTGAACTGTTAACAAATATTATAAAGAGGCAAGACCTAAGATTATAGTGTCAATTGATTTACTTTTTACATGGGCTTGAATTAGTTCTTCAAATCTGCAAGATATTACCCTCTTTTGTTAGATCAAATCCCTTTTGATATCTTAATTAATTTTTTTTAGAAAAATAACTAAGTTGCGAGACCTAATTGTTTTACTTTTTACACATGTTTAATTTAGTTCTTCACACCGTAAGAAATTACTTTCTTCTATTACATCAAATCCCTCTTGAAATTTTAACTGAACTTAAAAAAATTAAGACGCTAAACCTAAGAATATAGTCTAAATTGTCTTACTTTTTGCACGGGCTTAATTTAAATCTTCACACCTTAAAAAATTACCATCTTCCTATCCGTTAGCATAAATTTTACTTGATATTTTAATTGAAGTTTTTATAATAATAATAATTAAGATGCAAGATCCAAGGTTATGAACTCAATTAATTTACTTTTTACACGGACTTTAATTAGTTCTTCACTCTATAAGATATTACACTCTTCTGTTAAATCATATCTCACTTGAATTTTTTAATTGAACATTTTACAAGAATAATTGAGATGTAAGGCCTAATGTTATGGTCAAAATTGCTTTACTTTTTACACATGTTTAATTTAGTTCTTCCACACTGTAAGAAATTACTCTATTCTGTTAGATAGAATTCATTTTGAAATTTTAATCAAATTTTTTACAAAAATAATTAAGAATTGAGACCTAAGATTATGGTCTCGATTGCTTTACTCTTTACACGAGCTTGATTTAAATTTTCTCACCGTAAGAGATTAATCCTCATTTGTTAGATCAATTTTTTTAAATATTTTAATTATAAAAATAACTAAGACGCGAGACCTAAGTATGGTCTCAATTTCTTTATTTTTTTACGTGAGTTTAGTTTAATTTTTCACATTTTAAGAGATCACCACTCTTTTGTTAAATCATGTCTCTTTGAATATTTTAATTGAACCTTTATAATATTTTTTACCTAAATAATCAAGATACAAGACTTAATGTTATATGGTCTTGATTGAGTTCTTCACCCCATAAAAAATTATACTCTTCCATTAGAACAAACCCCTATTGATATATTTATTGAATTTTTTATGAAAAAAAGGAAAAATTCATATATGTATACATTAAAGTCTAAAATTATTATATTTTTCAATGTAGTAGTATGTTATAGAGTGAACACTCACTCTCTCTCTCTCTCTCTCTCTCTCTCTCAACAGTTGATTTCCTAATACGATTATTCGGTAAAAAATTATTGAATCTTTCATATTACTAAGTTTGACATATTGATGTCATTTGATCCCGACTCATATATATATATATATATATATATATATATATATATAGACACACATATACTACCTCCGTAGACTCTTTGAGTATTGCATGTATGCCAATGCATAAATTTAATTACAAATATCTTTAATTGTTTATTAGTAAAAAATATAGAAATTTGATATTTTGAAAATGTTCATCGAAGCAAATCAAACAATATCTTATATGATAATATTTACATTTATATATTTTTAGAAAAATGAGGTCAAAGCGCAAGACATATAAATAGTGTATTTAGTCAAAATAGTTCTTATAAAATGAGACGGAGGTAGTATATGACAAGTACTTTTTTATTGATGAAAAAAAATAATTCTAGCCCGTACTTGGCACGGGTGTCCATACTAGTAGTAAAATAAACTTAATACTAAAAAATAAAAACAAATCTATCTATATATATATATATATATACTATATGTAAAGCAAACAATTTTTTGCTTATGTGTCAACCTATAAGAAAGCTCCTCCCCTTTTCTCTTTTTTCTAAGCAATAGTTAATGCTTATGTGTCATTATGTTAAACTTAATAAAAGCTTGATAAGTGTTATGTGACCATCTATATATCCAAGTAATATGAGGGGTTTTACAACAAATTAACAATGAATGTGATAATTAAAAAAATTAAAAACAAATAATAATTGGATAGAATATAGGGAGGTGTGTTTTTGTTATTTTATTTTATATATGTTTCATTTTAATCATTTAAATATTGAATAAATGTGATAACTCTAAGAATATTGAAGCAAAAAACAACCTCTAAGAATTCCAATTTATATATGTTAAAGAATTCAAGAGTCTTTAACTTTAGTCTCATATAGATATTGTCTATGAAATTCATTATATATAAAATGTTTACTACAAAAGGAATCACATAGAGTCTTTGTTAGTTTTGGTTTATGTGTGTGAAAATTGGCAATATATTCGTCACAATTTACTTTCTCCTTGCTTTTATAGGAAAAACAAAAAGGTATGTAATTTTATAATACATAGATTTTGAGTTTTTCTTTCCATTTCTCATATTTATTATATAAGGGATGTCCTCTTCAACAAAATTTATGATATTTACTAACTTTGCTTTTGATATTTCTTAAGTAGTATACGAGATTGTATATACTGCATTGTAGTATTCAGTCTTCTTTCTCCAATCTTGATATTTCTCAACATCCCTTAAGTAGTTTGCTCTTGATATTTCTTTCCATTTTTCATATTTACTAACTTTGTATATTACATTCCCCTTCATTGTGTTTGCAGATCACATATATATCTTTCTATTTCAATCATCATTCGAGAAACTATGGAAGGTGATAGAAGAAACAATATATTATTTCTCCTTTGTTGTTTTTTTTTTAATTTATGTTTATTTTAAAGAAATGATATTTATATAATAATTAAGAGTAACTTTAAGACAACTCTTTTCCATACGATCTCATTGTACCTTTAGCCTCTCTCTAATATTTTTGTCCAAAAATAATAGGGAAAGAAAAAGATTGTCCCAACAATTATCACAAATTAATTGTACAAAAGATGGTTTAAATTTTTCCCTTCATTTTGTTTGCAGATCACATATTATATCTTTCTATTTCAATCATCGTTCGAGAAACTATGGAAGGTGATAGAAGATACAATGTATTATTTCTCCTTTATTTTTTATTTATTTATGTTTATTTTAAAGAAATGATATTTGTACGATAATTAAGAGTAACTTTGGAACAACTCTTTTTCATACAATTTTTTGCTTATGTGTCAACCTAAGAAAGCTCCTTCCATTTTCTCTTTTTTCTAAGCAATATTTAGTGTTTATGTGTCATTATGTTAAACTTAATAAAAGCTAGATAAGTGCTATGTGACCATCTATATATCCAAGTAATATGAGCGGTTTTACAACAAATTAACAATGAATGTGATAATTAAAAAAATTAAAAACAAAAAATAATTGGATAGAATATTGGGAGGTGTGTTTTTGTTATTTTATTTTATATATGTTTCATTTAAATCATTTAAATATTGAATAAATGTGATAACTCTAAGAATATTGAAGCAAAATACAACCTCTAAGAATTCCAATTTATATATGTTAAAGAATTCAAGAGTCTTTAACTTTAGTCTGATATAGATATTGTCTATGAAATTCATTATATATAAAATGTTTACTACAAAAGGAATCACATAGAGTTTTTGTTAGTTTTGGTTTATGTGTGTGAAAATTGGCAATATAATCGTCACAGTTTACTTTCTCCTTGCTTTTATATGAAAAACAAAAAGGTATGTAATTTTATAATACATAGATTTTGAGTTTTTCTTTCCATTTCTCATATATATTATATAAGGGATGTCCTCTTCAACAAAATTTATGATATTTACTAACTTTGCTCTTGATATTTCTTAAGTAGTATACGATATTGTATATACTGGATTGTAGTATACAGTCTTCTTTCTCCAATCTTGATATTTCTCAACATCCCTTAAGTAGTTTGCTCTTGATATTTCTTTCCATTTTTCATATTTACTAACTTTGTATATTACATTCCCCTTCATTGTATTTGCAGATCACATATATATCTTTCTATTTCAATCATTGTTCGAGAAACTATGGAAGGTGATAGAAGAAACAATGTATTATTTCTCCTTTTTTTTTTTTTTTTTAATTTATGTTTATTTTAAAGAAATGATATTTGTATAATAATTAAGAGTAACTTTGAGAAAACTCTTTTCCATACGATCTCATTGTACCTTTAGCCTCTCTCTAATATTTTTGTCCAAAAATAATAGGGAAAGAAGAAGATTGTCCCAACAATTATCACAAATTAATTGTACAAAAGATGGTTTAAATTTTTCACTTCATTTTGTTTGCAGATCACATATTATATCTTTCTATTTCAATCGTCGTTCGAGAAACTACGGGGAAGGTGATAGAAGAAACAATGTATTATTTCTCCTTTATTTTTTATTTATTTATGTTTATTTTAAGGAAATGATATTTGTACGATAATTAAGAGTAACTTTGGAACAACTCTTTTTCATACTTTCATTGTATTTTTATTCTATCTCTCTCTCTAATATTTTTGTCCAAAAAGAATAGGGAAATTTATATAGAATAAGAGAGAGTGAGAAGAAGAAGAAGAAGAAGAAGAAGAAGAAGAAGAAGAAGAAGAGTACCAAAGTTAAATCAAAAGAAAAATAACATCATAAAAAAGTGTGGCTAACCTCACAAAATTTATGATTCTATCTGTGGCTACATATGATTGAATAATATATCATAATAGTAGTGCCTCATTTCATATAAAATTAAATTATATAGTAGTGCTTCATTAATAACTAATAACTATGGACCTAAATATGTTATAGGTGCTAATTTCACTACATTTTTCTGAAATAAAAAACAGAAATACTCCTCTATTGTAAATTATTTTTAAAAACAAGAATGCTACAATATTGAAAGGTTAGAATCAAGCAATTATACGTGTTTTTTTTAATCAAAATTAATAGGTGATAAGAAAGAGAAAATGTGAATAATTATGTATAAAATAAAAAGATGTGTGCTCCTTCATCTTTACTATCATTCATGAAAATGAAAGTGGTAAAACAAATTTTAACTAATAAATTGATCGGTTACATAGTTCAAAAATAATAATTATATAGAAAATAAAAAGTCGTGTGCTCCTTCATCTTACTATTATTATTATTATTATTATTATTATTATTATTATTATTATTATTATTATTATTATTATTATTATTATTATTATTATTATTATTATTATTATTATTATTATTACAAAGGATCAAGTACCTTAAAGAGACGTGTGCTCCTTAAACAGAATACATCAAGAATGAAAAGATTAATTATAAGGGATCAAGTACCTTAATAATATTTTATGATATACGTTTTATTTTGAGAATTGTCTTTTGTGTATAGATTTATTTGCGTGTATTTCCAAGTAATAAGATTTTTTTTTGTTTAGAAGGGAAGACAATGTTTGACACATATTTTAATTCTTTTAATTTTATGCCTAAATTGGGTGTTGTTAAATAAAAAATTACAATAGTGTGTTTTGTATTACGGTTGCATTTTAATAATCAATTGTATAAAAGTTGTTAAATTTTTAATTATTGAAGTCAAATTTAAATAATTGTTTAAGTACAATGTGTCATTGTACAAATTATTTGTATAAATTCCTAAATATTTAAGAATTTTTAATGTTAATCTAATTTGATAAAATCAAATGATAAATGCACTGTGAAAAAATAAAATAAAATTGATGTTTATGTGTCATCTCCCTCATGATCTGTTAAATTGATTTCATGCAACTCTTTGAATTAGAAAATAAAAACTATAGATTTACAACCGAATTAAGCAAGTTTACAAAACACCAACCTCCTTCTTTAAAATTTTATGCTAATAATTTATTTTAAAAAATTAACTTACTTATATAAGTGCATTCTAAAAATAAAGAGATTGAAGTCTAATTAAGATAAAGAGAATTGATTTATGTCACACATGAATGACATATTTTCTATATTAATAGTAATTTTTATCTGTCTCTCTATATTATGAGAATGGATTTTTTCCATTGGAAAAATATTTGAGAAAATAATGTGTGCATTTAAACTATTGGATCAAAAGCATGTGATAATATTTTAATTAGAAAAAAAAAAACCCGTCAATGGTTAAAATGTAACAATTGAGAAAACTTGAAAGAAAGCAATTAAGATCCTTTCTCCTATATAGAGATTCACTTGACAAAATAAAAATTTAAAAATATATTAAACGTCACTTTTTATAGAACACAACCTTTCTTAAAACATTTTAATCAAGTCCGTAAACGCTTTGTATTATTCTTTTAAAGTCTAGCTCTAATATAAAATTTGACAAAGTTGATTCTAAAGCTCTTTAAATGTCTTTATTATAAAAATTGTAAAATCTTAAAATAGATTTTTCTTATATTCAAATAGTCTATTAATATAATTTTTACATATATATAATAATACTAACATGAAACATATTGAAGAAGTTCAAAATATGTTTATTCAAATATTTTAAATTGAATTTAAATGACTATATTCAACACACCTATCTAAATTATATTTCCAATAGAGTATTTTTTTTAAGCTTTTTTTTTAAAAAAATTATAATCAAACACGTGCAATCATGATTAAATTGTTATTTGATTTTATTTATTCTTTTAACTAACATAATTTCGTTGACTCAAATTAGAATCAAATTTTGATAATATTTATTTATTATCTGCTATTTTTTTCATTCTAAAAACCAAAACAATATTGAAATCTAACATGCAAAAATTTAAAGAGATGTAAGTCAAACTAAAAAAAATTAACAAAATAATTTTTTGTTATAGTTCACTATTTATTGCACTTATATATACAGATCAACGACCCGTTATTTATATTAAATTTTTTTTATCTGGCTCTCTGTATTATACATTCACTTGACGAGATAAAAAATTTTAAAAGTTAATTTTTAAAAACTCAAATAATAGTTCAACACGTCTATCAAATTTGTTATTCTTGATAATAATCATTTTCTAAATCTATTGTCTTTCTATAGATTTCATATGCAATTCAAGTAGCTTTTAAGTCTTAAAAAAATAGGAATAAACACAACTTTAAACTATATTTCAAGATTTAAGAACAAAAAAATAATTATTTATTAATGCGCATATCAAATTTTAAAAAATTGAATACCATGTTATTTTTTTGAATAAGTAAATTATGAAATAAAAAATTTAATCAAGTCCGTACAACGCACGGGTTTAATACCTAGTTTGTTTTAAAATAAAACAGAATTTTACAATATATATGTGGGCATATCTAATGAGAAAGCTAATTTTATACGAGTGTGAAAGGACTTAATCTCAACCGTTGGATTAAAATATAGGGGTGAGATTAGATCCCAAATTAAAGACGTCACACACACTGGATTATTCTTTATCTTTTTAATTTTTTGGATCTTTTCATCTTCCATTGGTTACCGCTGATGAATCGCCGATTCAAGTTCAAAATCCTAAAAGTCACACAAGAGATGTTCATATTTTGAGCTTAGCGTTTTTGTTGATCTTTCTTGCTTACGGTGCTGCTCAAAATTTGCAGAGCACTCTTAACACTGTTAGTTTTTTCTATCTCTATTTATTTATTTATTTTTTTAAAATTTTGTTTTATGAAGAATGAAATTGAACTTTTAAGTTATTGTAATTTGTATTATTATTATTCTTGCAACTAATTTGTTGTAACTAATTGTTGCAACTAAGTAGCGTAACTAGTTATTGGTAAATTTGATTGTGAATTTGGAGGTTAGTGGTGAATAATTGTGAATATTTTTAAAATTAGTGAAATTATTACCAAAGTGATTGTCAATAGAATCAAGCCTTTTCTATATGGCATTCTCTCTCTCTCTAGTTTCATCCCAGGGTGCACTATCCATCATAACATTATTGTGGCTAAAGAGATGGTGCACACTATGACCAAAATGAAAGGTAACAAAATGTTAATGTCCGTCAAGATTGATTTGGAAAAAAACATACGACCGTTTTAATTGGAATTTTGTTGAACAATATCTGGCTGATTGTAAGTTTCCGCCTAATTTTATCAATATCATCCTTCATTGCATTACTTCCCCTTCTTATAAAATTTTGTGGAACGGGGACAAAATTGACACATTCACTTCTACAAGAGGCATTTGACAAGGGGATCCCCTATCCCCATACTTGTTTGTCATTTGTATGGAACATCTTTCTCATATTATATCTAATCAGGTTGAAGCTAACTATTTGATACCTATGTGTGCAGGTAGATATGGACCCAAAATTTCTCATCTCCTCTTTGTCGGCGACCTTCTTCTTTTTGTAGAGGCATCTATTGAACAAGCTCATTGTAACATGCATTATTTGGATTTTTTTCTATGAGACTTCAGGCTAAAAAATTGACAACCAAAACACTCAAATTTTCTTCATAGAACGCCGATCAACAACTTAGAAATGATATTGTACATCATAGTGGCTACACACCAACTACTAGTATGGGTAAATATTTAGGAGCCAACATTTCCTCAAGGAGGACCACTAGAGGAAAGTTTAATCATGTCATTGGGAAAATGCCACATAGATCAAGTGGTTGGAAACATCAGTGTCTTAGCTTGGCCGGAAGACTTACCCTCACCAAGTTTGTCCTCAGCTCCATCCTTACTACCGCATGCAATATCAAGGCTTCCAAAAACCCTTTGTGATGAGATAGAGAAGATTCAAAGAGGCTTCTTGTGGGATGATACTGAACAAACTCGCAAACCTCATTTGATTAATTCGAATATTTGTTTTTTTAATAAAATGCTGACGTGACACAATTAGCCAATAACATAGTGACATTTGTCTTTTTTCAACAGATTTATTGTGCACATTTCCATACAAAATATTTCTTTCTACCTTTTTGCCTCTAACACAACCCCATATTCATTATCACAAACTCAACCAAAACCATAACAACAACCCAAACTGAAGCCATGGTAAAAGACACATATCATTATGTTATTGGCTAATTGCGCCTCATCAACGTTCTCTTAAAAAAAATTAACGGCGGGAACCAATTTTGATTATGAAAAAAATTGTATGATTTTTTTAAACTATAAAAAAAATATAGAAACTATTCTTAACTATAAAGCAAAATGAAAGGATTAAAAACATATTTAACGAGCGTTTAATTTTGCCAAAAATAAATAGTTGAGGAATTTGAAAAGGAAACGGAGAAAAAGGGTCAACCATTGCCGAAGAAGTATCAAACTCAAATAAAATGAAATGTTACCAAAAAGATGCAGTGATACCGATCACTTTCCAATTCTTTATCACAAGACAAGATTCAGAATCTTTACCTACCACAATTTCTCTTTAACTTAATCTTATTACTATTATATGCAACCTCGTTCACTAAATTATTTAATTAACACTAATTTTCAACTCTTTTATGCGTCGTGTAGTGTTTAACGTGCCGGCGATTTTTCTGTCAACGTCGTGACGCAACCAATTTGTTAGCTTTGTTTTTATATATCTAATCTCTTCATAATTAAATTTCCATAAACTGGATCAAGAACTTCAACCAATGGCTTCCGTCACTATTCATCGCGACGAAGAAACGCCATTGGTTACCGCCGATGAATCGCCGATTCAAGTTCAGAATCCTAAAAGTCACACCAGAGATGTTCATATTTTGAGCTTAGCGTTTTTGTTGATATTTCTTGCTTATGGTGCTGCTCAAAATTTGCAGAGCACTCTTAACACTGTTAGTTTTTTTCTCTATCTCTATTTTTTTTTTTTGAAGAATGAAATTGAACTCTTAAGTTATTGTATTATTATTATTATTATTATTATTATTATTATTATTATTATTATTATTATTATTATTATTATTATTATTATTATTATTATTATTATTCTTGCAACTAATTAGTTGTAACTAACTATTACTTCTTGGTGTAACTAATTTGTTGTAACTAACTGGTGTAACTAATTGTTGCAACTAAGTAGTGTAACTAGTTATTGTTGTAACTAACTATTACTTATATTAGGATTAGTAAATTTGATTGTGAATTTGGAGGTTAGTGGTGAATAATTGTGGATTTGTGTGTTTGTATTGAATTTTCAGGAGGAAGATTTGGGTACGACTTCGCTTGGGATACTATATTTGTCTTTTACATTTTTTTCTGTGTTTGCTTCTTTGGTGGTGCGGATTTTAGGATCCAAGAATGCTTTGATTATTGGAACTTCTGGTTATTGGTTATACGTGGCTGCAAATTTGAAGCCGAATTGGTAATTGCGAGTGCAAGCTATCTTGTTTTTTATGTTCAAGTATGGTTCTGTTTTTTTCTAAAAACATTACTGCGTTTGATTTTGATGAATTTATCATGATTCTGTATTATAATAAAAAACTATAAGCTTACTATTCTGACCTTTTATTTTATTTCCTTAGTTTGGCATTTCCTTGAAAAGTAAGATAGATACAATGATTACAGATGCAATTGTGAATTCTTGATCGATAACTATTATAGTAAAAACGGAAAACAAGCTGTAACTAAGGAGTGGTTTGTGAAAGCATTAAGCATCTCTCTAGATAAGTAGCAAAGTAGAAAATTTCAGAATTTCAATTATTTTTGAAGCATATGATTAGTTAATTTTAAATAGGATTATTGGGCACTTATTTGGTTCAAAATATGCCCCTAATCAACTATTTAATTGAATCTTAGACACACCAGTGGGAGTGGCTACTTGGAGGTTTGGACCAATTTCCTATTGAAGAGTAAAGTGAACTCTAAGCATCTCGCATATATATATTGTAATTAATTATGTTCCAAGATTTATAAATGATATTTTGATTTTGGTTTGGGGTAAGTTATTGCTTTTACAGTTTCTACTAATTTGTGTTTCGGTGCATACTGTTTTATATCTGGGATTTTCATTTTTCATCCCTACAAGTTCATATGCTTTTTCAATTATTTGAGCAGTAGTCCTTGAAGTTTTTATTCACCAAAATGAAAATGAAAATGCAATTATACTTATATGCTATGAAGGGCTGGCCCTTGTAGTTTAACTTATTAAGGTATTAGTCCCGGAGAAATCATAACCTAAATCAATGAAAAGTACAAGGACCAATCAATGTACCCCAAAAAATTTTTATATGAAGGTTGACCATCATTTATAGTTGCTTAGCTTATACTTGTTCATAGTTGAGCTTTTATTTCTGAGCATTCTTTCTGTTTTGCTTTATATGAATGTGTATGGCTAAATAATACTTATTATGCATATGCTTGACCACTGAATGATTGTTATGCAGGTATACACTGGTTCCGGCCTCTGTGTATCTTGGATTTTGTGCTTCTATAATATGGGTTGGACAGGTACATGAAACATGTTGAAGTTCCACTGTTCCTTCATATTGTCATTAGTCTTCCATATCTTTACTGATCTTGCTTTGACCTGTCAGGGAACATATCTAACTTCCACTGCACGCAGTCATGCTATAGACAACAATTTCCACGAAGGTGCAGTAATTGGTGACTTCAATGGGGAATTCTGGGGTGTGTATGCACTCCATCAGGTCATCATTTTTCTTGCATTAGATTGGTGACTTTATCGTTTCTGTTTCTTTAAATTAAAAACTCCTTGGAATTCAAAATTGATTCTTTATTAAACCTGTTTTGTAGTTTATTGGAAATCTTATTACATTTGCTCTACTCAGTGATGAGCAGGTATGTGGTGGTTAGTCTTCATATTTTGATTATACTCTTATAGTCTTTTTGCTTTAATAACCAGGTGATAATTTTTTCATGTTTACCCGTTCTTGTGGGCAATTAGGATTGAAAAATTGCTGCTTGTGACAGACAATAATGCCAAAGTTTATGATTGACTGAAACGTTGGTCGATATTTAGTTGAGCCTTGATATTTTTGTTATTTTTTTTTTTGAAAGAAATTGATATATTTGTTAGAAAAGCACATAACTTGCGATAAACATTTGCCACTATCCATGTTGTTTTAGTTATAGAATAGAACAGTTGCACTGGTTTGCCACAATGGATCACGGTGTTGACACTATACTTTATCCTATTATCATTTTAATTTTCTTTACTATGTTAGTATGTTTGTTCAATATTTGGAAATATGTTAATTTGTACGATATGCAAACTTTTTCAAGGAAGTCTAAATATGAGTTGGGTTTTTGTTGTACCCTTCAACAATGAATTCTCATTTCAGATGCTATTATGCTAACAAGTTTTGATTTAGAATATTTTACATATTCTTCGTAGTTGATTTTGTAATTCAACACTGCAGGGGGGAAGTACCAACGGCACAACTTTATTGTTTGTTGTATTCCTTTTCGTTATGACCTTTGGTGCAATACTAATGTGCTTCCTGCATAAACGGAGTGGTAATAGTAAAGAAGGATACAAGGATTCAGAAGCTGATGCTGGTGATTCAAAGTCACTTAAGTCTCTATGTAAATCACTCACAAGTGCATTGTCTGATGTGAAGATGTTATTGATCATACCCCTTATAGCATATTCAGGTCTACAACAAGCATTTGTATGGTAATTTCATATGAATCATAAGTTATCTTCCTCACGATCTTTCAATAATGGTTCTGAGTTCTTGTTTTCTTTCCTGTCTATTTCGTAATGTTTGTTAATGAAATACTTTTTAACAGGGCGGAATTTACCAAGTATGTTGTAACTCCAGCAATTGGTGTTTCGGGTGTTGGTATTGCAATGGCATCATATGGGGCTTTTGATGGAATAGTAAGTATTGACATGGAATGCAAAACTGTAGTTCCTTGGGTGGTGGTTCAAAAGAAACTTGATTACATCATGCTTGCAAGCATTTCTTCTGTCTTATTTTATTCACTTATCTGTTTTTTGTCCTAACTCTTTAAATATTTCAGTGTTCTCTGGCTGCTGGTCGTCTCACCTCTGGTCTCACATCAATTACAGCAATAGTTTCTTTTGGAGCTTTTGCTCAGGCGGTTGTTCTAATCTTACTTCTGCTAAATTTCAGGTTCGCGGCATTCCTTATGTTTGGTTGACGTTTATGGATATTATTTTCCTCATGTAATCTCATTTCGCCTATATTTTCTTTGGTGCTACTGATGCAGCATATCTAGCGGATTTCTTGGTACTTTATATATACTCTTTTTGGCTGGTTTATTGGGTGTCGGTGATGGAGTTCTAATGACGCAGCTCAATGCTTTGCTAGGAATGCTATTTAAGCATGACATGGTACACATATGCAATCTACTCCTTTATAACCCTGAAGCTGAAATATAATGTTCCAAGATTCAAATTATGCCATATTAACATGCTACCTTGCTTCTCTGCGGTCGTCTTTTTTGTTGGTTATTTTGCTAGTTCATGTATCTAAGCTGATTTCATAGAAACAAATTTTAATTCCATCATAGACATCCCCCGCTATTTATTAATCTCGTATTGCATATGCTTTTTGCTTGATTCATTTCTTAATCATTTTTCTTTTCCTAATATCGCTTATGTCAAATCGATATTACTTTGTGGTGCAGGAAGGGGCTTTTGCACAGTTAAAGATATGGCAAAGCGCTACAATTGCTATCGTGTTCTTTTTGGCCCCATACATTTCGTTCCAAGCAGTTATCATTATCATGTTGGTTTTACTATGCTTGTCATTCTGCAGTTTTCTATGGTTGGCTCTCAAGGTAGGGAATGCATCATCACCTTCCACCAGTGAATGAATATAAAGTTTGCTATAAGATCTGTCATCTTTGTTTTATGGTCCAGTTTCCTTCATTTGATTCAAGTGTATAAATTGTGACAGTTATAGTTTATTAGTTCACGTGGCTGTTAGTTATGTTATTTACTGAAGAATATTCTGTATGAGTTAGTAAGATGTTCACACAATGACACAATGAAAGTTCTCTCCCACGTACAGATAATTTTGGGTTAAGCTTAGCAAAACGAGAACATTAATGGTTGATACTTCATCCACCAATGATTTCATATACATTGTATTTAATATTAATTTATTGGTTTGTTCATCAGATGCTGATATATATTTGTTTAAATTGTCTAAAGTGAGTTACTTTATCTGAAGTAGAGTAGCCGAATCCAATAATTTTGAGATCATTGATTCAGTCATAAGTTCATATGTATGACATGCGGAGAAGGATGTATCGCTTGTTAGAATAAAAGATATGTTTGATTAATATTTTTTTTAACATGATAAGGGTAAATTTGAAAGAAAAAATAATAAGTAAAAAATGTTTACCAAATAGATTTTTTGTCGTATGAACTTATAAGCTATAAATAGAACCCAAGTTTATGTGGGGGTGGAGGAAAACGAAGATATCCAAACCCATTGGGATATTCATATCCCGTCAAGTATAAATTTGGGGTTGTACTTTTTATTTCTGTTGATAATTGAGATGAGTATGAGGATATCC
This sequence comes from Trifolium fragiferum, assembly GCA_954870985.1. Taxonomy (NCBI): domain Eukaryota; kingdom Viridiplantae; phylum Streptophyta; class Magnoliopsida; order Fabales; family Fabaceae; genus Trifolium; species Trifolium fragiferum. The sequence goes on along the minus strand of OX940793.1, from coordinate 50,892,757 downwards.
GAATTTTATGAGTTTAAGTTTAGAAGAGCAAAATCCGTCCCTACCCCATTGGCAATTTGTCATGCCTAATTTTTCCATTTGATACAATTTCATTTTCTTTATATATAACATTTTTGTGTCACTAACACTCAATAAAACTGCAGTCACTACTTATTATTCCCCTTTTATTTTATTTTTCAATTGGTTTAGTGACTAAAAATTTCCTTTTTAAGGTGAATAAGTGAAATGTCCGAGGTTTGAACTTCAGCCTCTACATATATAATGCGATGTTCTTACCAACCGAGTTAAGCTCAAACCTATGAAAACAAGGCAGAGAACTAACTCCTTTAGCAAGAGTATGAACAACTGAAATAGATTGTCTCCTAATAAACGACGACATAATATTAGCATCTACCAACAAAGTTTATAAACGGCGACATAATATGAATAATATTAGCAATAGTTAAACTATTAGCATCTACCACCAGAGTTTATAAACAACGACATAATATGAAAAATATTAACAACAATTAAACTAAACTCAAAATTTACTCTTTATTTCAATGGAATTGCATCTACCGACAATTGAAAACCACTTTCAAATTGAACTTTAAAATGAAGAAAGTCTTGCGTACATGTTTCTTCCATAGCAAGAAGCATATCAATAACTTCCCACCCACAACTATTTTTTTGCACACAATTTATATTTATAATAAATTTAATATATTAGGTAAAAAAAATAAAAAATTTAATGTTATGTTAAATTATTAATTTTTTTTAGTTTTTCAAATATATATCATTAATTAATTTTATTGAAAAAGATAAGAGTGATTAGTAAATAGTACAATTGAAAAATGATATCCTTAAAACACTAAATAGACAATTAAATAGAAACGTTAAATCCAACAAAAGAAAAAAAGAAAATATTTACATGTAATATAATTTTTTTTAGGATATATAGCGAGATTTGTAATATCTTTGAAATTTTTTTTTTTAAGGATTCTCACCTTGTCATTTTTTTTATTTGCGTTGCCTCCATTGGCCAACACATGACAGCTGACCGGTGGAATCTCCACAGGCACCTCCAGAGGTATTACAAATCTCGCCTATATTGCAGGGAAAAACCTATTTATTTTTTAAAAAGCAATAAAAAATTGTAAAATTTAAATTTAAATTAAAAATGCCAAAAAAAACTCATATTAGTCCGTTCTTAGTTCTTACCACAGCAGCCGCCACCATCACGCACTCGTAGCTTCAAATTTGTTTTTGTGAGTCACACTCTCCACTTCATTCATTCATTCCCGCTCCAAAATCAAAATAGCTTACCCTTAACGCAGAGAGAGACACTCTTTCTCTCTGTCGAAACTTCTAGGGTTTCATTCCATCACCGTCACAAAAATGGTTTCTCCGAAGCAACTTCTAGCCACACTTGAATCAGCGCTTCTCGGTTCATCTCCTCCAACGCCATCGCAACGTGTCGAAGTTTTGCACGCCATTCGCTCGTCTATTAACTCCTTCCAATCGCTTCTATCATATCCGGTACGGTGCACCGTTCATTTTCACGTTTTCTTTTTTTACGATTTCAGTATCATTGAATTTCACCTAATCATATTCTCATTGTTGTTTTTCAGCCTCCAAAACCCTCTGATCGAAGTCAAGTTCAGTCAAAGTCAATTAGGCTTCCAGATTCTTCCCTTATCACTCTTGATGACCAGGATGTGCAAATTGTAAGTTTTCGTCGTCGTTGTTGTTGCATTTTACATGAGGTTTTCGTTGAGCATATCATAATAATATGAATTGAAACAAGTTGAATCTGTTATTAGGTTAAATTTGGGACTTAGGTTTTGCAGCTCTGTTTGGACTAAACAACTAATCGGTTATTTGAAGATTATAGCACAGACACTTATCATGATAGGCGCTTATGCATAAGCTTACATACGCTATTTCTATAGTAAATGCTATGCTGGAGATATTTTAAAAGCTTGTAAAAAATGCCATAAGCTGTTTTCATAAGTTCTTCCAAATAGTCTCACAAAATTTTTGCCAATAGATAAGTTCGAATAAGTCAATCCAAACAAGCCCTAATTCTATATATTTGAAATATTTAATTGATTTTAAAAACATTCTATAATTTTTGTAATTTTTATAGAAATGAAAAATAAACTCTCCCCTCCCTTTCCCTCCAAAACCCAACTCCCAAACATAGCCTTTAGGGTTTTTTGTATCTTGGATTTGTGTAATTGAACTTCTCATTGTTCTTACAACTTCTTTCTTTAATTCTTTGCCAAATTTTACTTGTATATAACGGTGAAATCATATAAGTTATTAAGGCAAGCTAGGTTATGCTATGTAAAGTCTAAAGGGCATAATTAATTTCAAATTTCTCGTCACTAGCACTCTGATACTGTGGGAAATGATTGGTCAAGGACTCAGGGCAAATGGAAAAAAGTGCTGTTAAGGTCCCATGGGCTATAAAGGCCTTGAGAAACAGGGGAAGAAACAAAAAACAGATCATTGCAAAAGTGAATTGAGATTTCAAATCTGAGAACATGTTGAAACACATAAATATGGATAGAAAAAAGGGCCTGTTAGTTCCAGTGGTGGCTAATGTTTTGCCTCCTCTGTTTTACTCAGCTGTGTCTTCTACTATCTTTTAAATTATAATTTGAAAAATTTCACTGCCTGGCTCTGCCAAATCCACCGTCATAAACCATGTGCTTTAGTAGAGTGCTGTTGCAATGAGGCAAAATCCCCACCAAAGCACAACAAACAAGCTCGCATCACTCTAATAGAGTAGGTACCTCGTCAATCAGCAGCAAGCGCTGAATCGTTCTCTCTTCATGCCACAAACGCCCAAAGCTAACTACACTGGATGTCTTACAGTTATATGATAATCGTTGTAATCCTTTCTTTTGTGGTTTGTGTTTTGACATTTCTTTCTTTGCTGAAGCGTTGATTTGTTTTTCTTTTTTTACTGTGTCCTAGCATCTTTGGTCTATAGGATTCGTTGACAAAGACTTGCAATAATATTATCTTACCACTAATTTTTTTTCTTCAATATTAGACATATGTCTGCTCATTGTGGCATGGACTGTAAAGTGCTGTTCCACTTTCATTCCCCCTTCCTTTTTCTAATATCTGCTTTTATGAAGCACAGGCACTCAAATTGAGCGATGATCTGCACCTAAATGAAGTTGATTGCGTTCGCTTGCTAGTATCGGCTAATCAAGAGGTAGATTTCCGCAGTTCCTTTATTTAAATAAACATGTCTGCACACATACTTACTAGAACTAGCAATGGAGCCCTCATGGTTTGGTTGTAAACATTAACTTATTATTCACACTTTTGCACGAGGCTGATTTCATGACTTTAACCTGTGATCTCTTATTCAAATGTATACAACTTCAACTTTGCACCAATTCTTTTCTTGGAGACAAACAACCACACCATAAAATGAACTGTTTTAAGTGACAATTACTACTTATGCAGTATACAATTTTATAATATAATCCATTAACAGATTCATACCAACAAGGTTATTGTAAACACACAACTATTTATTTATTCAGTTATTTATTGTTGCTTTATTTGTAGTGGGGTTTAATGGGTAGGGAACCGCTGGAAATTCTACGGCTTGCAGCAGGACTCTGGTATACAGAAAGAAGATATCTGATAACATCCGTCCATCTTCTGTTGAGGGTATATTTTTGCTATCCCAGCTATTATTAAAGTTCATTTAGGCATTTATTTGGCTCTCCAGGTTTTGGTTAATAGCTATATGTTGTTTTCCATATAGGCTGTGGTGCTTGATCAGGGACTTGAAGATGACATATTGGTTGACATACAAAAATATCTAGAAGATGTTATCAATTCTGGACTTCGACAGCGGCTGATTTCTCTTATCAAGGTCTGCATTGTGATATAGATGATTTTTATTTTGCTTTTAACCTTCCCGAGCCGACTAATTTCTAAATTAGGATATAGTTTTTTAAAAATAGAATTATTTATCTTCATTCTTCATTGATAGAACTCTGATTTCTTATACACCATATAAATTCTTTTGCACCCCCTTTGAGTCTTTTTGGGCGCCACCTACATCTGTGCTTCAGCCCACATCATTGTGTTATTTAGTGGAAGGACTTATGTATATTGCACCTTGTAACTAGCTTATTTTTTTCTGAGAAACTTCTTTTCTGGATGTAGGAACTCAATAGAGAAGAGCCTTCTGGTGTGGGAGGTCCTCAGTGTGAACGCTATGTTATTGATTCAAGAGGTTCTCTTGTGGAGAGGCAGTCAGTCGTCTCTAGGGAAAGGCTTATTTTGGGACACTGTCTTGTCCTTTCTGTTCTTATTGTTCGAGCAAGTATGCATAGTTGCCTTTCAAGTTGATTGTTTTCTGAAAGTTATGTGGTTGCTTGGTGTACTGTTGTATTCTGTCACCGATTGTGCTTTTTGAATATTTGGATTGAGATCAAAAGTGAAATGTGTTTGTTTCCAGGTCCTAAGGATGTAAAAGACTTATTCTCTGTTTTGAAAGATAGTGCTTCCGAAGTTAGTCAGAGCAATACTGCCATAAAACATCAGGTTCTTTTGCATACTCTTTTACTGGGTTTTTTAGTTTTTGTTTTGTTTTCAGTGAAACATTACAAATTTGGATTTCAAATTGTAACTTCCTTAGAATTAAAACAATCAAACATATTTTTTGTGTAAGACATTATGCGAGCAGTGAATTTTATTCATCTTCCTCTTTTGTGGTTTATGTGCCCTATGGTGAAGTGAACTTTTTGACTTGATGATGGGCTCTTTGTGATGGACCTGATAATTGGTCTTTTGTTAGGAACCCAATAATTGGATTCCAAAAACATATCAATATTGATAAGAAAAAGATTAAGATACATTGGAGAAGATACTCTCCTTACACTGGTTTGTAACCAGTCAAAAACATATTTTTCATAAGATACTTTCTAAGGGAATGGAAGTCTATATTTATAGAATTCCTATACACAGAGAGGGAAAAGATCAATGACAACTGGCCTAAAACAGAAGACTAACTGACAGACAACTAATAAACAAACCCAACTAACTAACTTCTATACCAACACTTAACTACTTTAATTTCCCTTCATTCTATATCCTAACATCTTTGGTGTTAACACGTCATTTCATTAAAGTATTAGCTTAGAAGGAATGTGTACGTAGAGGCATACTATTGCAGTTAAACCATAAACATAAAACCACTCTGTGACTGTTGTTATCTCAATTCTCGGAATCAAATCAATCTGAACTTGATTTATTGGCTTGTGTCTTCTTCTCTTAAAATTTGTGTTGCTTGCTTACAATTTTCACTCACATGCCTTTGCAGATTACCTTTAGCCTTCTATTTGCCCTTGTAATTGCATTTGTTTCAGATGGTTTGAGTACAGTGCCAGACAAAGCATCTGTCCTTTCTTCAAATACATCGTTCAGACATGAATTTCACGGGCTTGTAAGATGAAAGATAATTACCATTCTGTGTACTGTTAGTTTATCAAATATATGATATCAATTTGGAATGTTGTTGACTTCATTGCATGCTTCAGGTAATGGCCACTGGAAATGATCCAATTGTTGAGGGATTCACTGGTGGCATAAGGCTTGCGTGGGTGGTACATTTGATGTTAATACAAGACAGTGTTGCAGCAAGGGAAACTGTTACAAGTGCTTCATCAAATGAAATGAGATACCTTAGTCAATGCTTGGAAGTCGTTTTTTCAAATAATGTCTTTCAATTTTTACTGGAGAAAGTTCTTCGAACTGCTGCCTTTCAGGTTCATTTGCCAAGTTACACTTTTCTTTGATTTTTTCTTTTTTGACAAGAAATTTATTGGAAAAGCGATTTTGTTACAATGACTTTGGATTATATGGGATCTTGAGGTAAATAAGGGAAAATAAATCAGCTAATGCAGCTGTGTTTTCCCTTTGCATATCTGTTCATTAAGTTAAATATGCTTGAAAGTTATTGCGCTTTTAACTTTCAATAGACTTGCACTTTCATTGATAAAAAGAACATAGAAGTACACACAAGGCATTTTCTCGAGTAATGGGTGTATCAGAAGAACTATATATAATATTAGAATTTATGATGCCTATACTCAACCACAAAAGCTAGCTTGAGAGTTGAGGTTTGCACTACATTTATAAAGGCTATCTATGCCATATATCTAGCCAATGTGGGACTTCTAACACACCCCCTCAAGTCCAGAACTGAACAAGCTGGAACGTGGAATCAACAACGGGTGCCCCAAATATGGGAGGTCTCCACAACAAACGGATCTAGAATAGGCTATGATACCATATTATTAAAAATAGGATGAATATTGTGTTATATTATTCCTCAGCTCAAGGCTGGTTTAAATAGAAAAAATACAAAATAGTATCTCCTTGAATTAAGGAGGAAATAATTGCAAAGAGAAATAAAAATAAATATTGCAACAAATTAGGAAACTTAATATTTTCCAACACCCCCCCTCAAGTTGGTGCATAGATGTCTATCATGCCCAACTTGCCTATCAAATGTTCAAAGGTGGGTCTTGCCAAGCTTTTGGTCAAGATATCTGCAGTTTGTTGACTTGAAGTTACAAAAGGTAGACATATGATCCCAGCATCTAACTTCTCTTTTATGAAATGTCGATCAATCTCAATATGTTTAGTTCTGTCATGTTGAATGGGATTATGAGCTATGCTAATAGCAGCTTTACTATCAGAGTATAATTTCAATGGAAGCTCAATTTTCATCTTGAGTTTTTCTAAGACTCTTCGGATCCATAATCCTTCACAAATACCTTGAGCCATAGCTCTAAACTCAGCTTCTGCACTACTTCTTGCTACAACTCCTTGTTTCTTGCTCCTCCATGTCACAAGATTACCCCAAACATAGGTACAATATCCAGAGGTTGATCTTCTATCAATGATTGATCCTGCCCAATCAGCATCGGTAAAAATAGACACATTTCTTTCATTAGTCTTCTTAAAAAATAACCCTTTTCCGGGTTTTGCCTTCAAATATCTCAGTATCCTATAGACAGCCTCAAGATGCTCTTCAAAAGGAGAATGCATAAACTGACTTACTACACTAACCGAGAATGCAATGTCAGGTCTGGTGTGTGACAAATAAATTAGTTTTCCAACCAATCTCTAGTATCTTTCAGTATCAACAGGAACACTACCTTTTTCCCAAAGTTTTGCATTGGGATCCATGGGAGTATCTGCTGGTCGACATCCACTCATTCCTGTTTCTTTCAATAAATCTAGAATGTATTTCTGTTGGGAAACTGCAATACCGTCCTTTGATCGGGCAACCTCCATACCAAGAAAGTATCTCATGGATCCCAAGTCCTTGATTTCAAAGTCTGCTGCTAATTTTTCGTTTACTTTTGCCATTTCAACTATATCGTCTCCAGTAATGACAATATCATCAACATAAACAATCAGGATAGCAATTTTTCCTTGTGGGGAGAACTTTAAGAATAATGTGTGGTCAGCTTGTCCTTGAATGTACCCTTGTTTCTTCATAGATTGAGTGAATTTTTCAAACCAAGCTCTAGGAGACTGCTTTAGGCCATACAAAGACTTGTTTAGTTTGCATACCTTTGATCCAAACTTCTCTTCAAAGCCAGGAGGAATGTCCATATATACTTCTTCTAAATCACCATTGAGAAAGGCATTCTTAACATCCAACTGATGTAACGGCCAATCCAAGTTAGCAGCAAGCGATAAGAGAATTCTAACAGTGTTCAATTTTGCAACAGGAGCAAATGTTTCTGAGTAGTCTATGCCATAGGTCTGAGTAAAACCCTTAGCCACTAATCGAGCCTTGTACCTTTCAATTGACCCATCTGAATTATACTTTACAGTAAACACCCATTTGCATCCAACCGTTTTTTTGTCTTCCGGTAGTGTCATAACACTCCAAGTTTTGTTCTTTTCAAGAGCTTTCATCTCCTCAAGTACAGCTTCCCTCCACTTTGGAACTTCTAGAGCAACCTGTACATTTTTTGGAATCTCCACACTAGACAATTTTGAGGTGAAGGCAGAAAAAGATGAAGATAGATTTGAATATGATATAAAATTGGAAATAGGGTGTTTAGTGCAAGATCTAACTGGTTTTCTAACAGCTATAGGATCATCTATATCAGGATACAAAATACGACTCTCAGAAACAGAGATAGACTTACCTTTTCCTTTTTTAGGAGGTTGATCATTCCCCGGTTTAGATTCATGATAGTGTTGAGATGTGGACTCATAACTTTCTTTGTGGTTTTTTCTCACAAAAACCTTTCCTTTCCAAGTCTTGTTTCCTGCTTCAAACCTATTATCGATATATGACTCATTATTTTGTGGCATTTGAATAAGACCATCATTATCAAGATTTTCATTGTTTTCTTCATGAGAAAATGTAGGCTCGGATTCATCATTATCAAGATTCTCATTGTTTTTTTCATGAGAAAATGTGGGCTCGGATTCACCAAGTTCCTTACTCATAACAGGAGTAGGATCAGATAAAGAATCATGGCCATTTTCTGTTGGTGCAGAACTATTAGTCTTAGAACTTTGTGATACATGCAAAGGCATATTATTAAAGAAACTCATGTCCCCAGTTTGAAACGAGTTAAAAAGGCTAATGTCTTCAGTTTGAAACGAATCTTCCTTTAAATTCCCCCCCTGAAGATGAGTGTCGTAAAAAAAAGGTTTGTTTTCAAAGAATGTAACGTCCTTGGTGACAAACATTTTCTGGTTTTTTGGATCAAAACATTTATATCCCTTCTGGGTTGGAGCGTACCCAACAAAAACACATTTTATAGCTCGCGGTTCAAGTTTGCTAATATTCTTATGTTCATGAACAAATGTCGTGCAACCAAAGATTTTTAAAGTCAAATCGTTTGAAACATGATCAGTAGGAAAACATTCTTTAAAAACATTAATTGGAGTTTGAAAATTAAGAACTTTGGAGGGCACTCTATTAATTAAATATGCAGCAGTTAAAACTGCTTCACCCCATAAATAATTTGGTACTTTACTTGAGAAAAGTAAAGCTCTAGCCACCTCCAACACGTGTCTGTTTTTTCTTTCAGCAACTCCATTTTGTTGGGGAGTATTAGGACATGAACTTTGATGCACAATTCCATTTTCACGAAAAAAATCACTCAACATTGTGTTAAAATATTCCTTGCCGTTATCACTTCTAAATACTTGAATATTTGTTTGAAATTGATTTTGCACCATTTTAAAAAAATCCTTTACAGCCTGACCAACATCAGATTTCCCCTTTAACAAGTACACCCAACATACTCTTGAGTGATCATCTATAAATGTGATAAACCATTTTTTATGAGAAAGTGTACTTGTTCGGTTAGGGCCCCAAACATCACTGTGAATAACAGAAAAAGGTTTTGATGGTTTGTAGGGCTGTAACGGAAAATGAGAACGATGATGTTTTGCAAATTCACATGCTTCACATTTAAACAGAGACAAATCCTTATTATGAAATAGTTTTGGAAATAAGTATTTTAAATAAGAAAAACTAGGATGACCTAATCGCGAATGCCATAACATAACATCATCATCATTATTATTTAAAACTAAAAAAGATTCAAAGCATGAACTTATTGGTTTGGAAGGTAGTTGCGATTGAGGTTCAATGTCAAAGTAGTAGAGTCCTCCACTCTCCTTAGCACTACCAATCATCTTCCCCGAGTTCAAATCCTGAAAGACACAATGAGTACGGAAAAAATTAGTTTGACAATTTCTATCTTGAGCTAATTGACTGACAGACATGAGACTACAAGATAAATTAGGGACATGAAGGACATCTTTGAGGGTTAGACTTGGGGACAACACAACTGAACCTTTACCCGCAATGGCTGAAAAAGATCCATCTGCAATTTTTATTTTATGGTTACCTGCACATGGACTATAAGAAGAAAATAGAGTAGAATCACCTGTCATGTGATCACTAGCACCTGAATCAACTATCCAAGCACGACTGGGACTGACACAAAGAAGGGCAGAATTACCTTTTGGGACAATAGGGCAAGACAAAGTTTTAGATTCAAGAATTTTATACAGTCTGTCTAGTTGTTCCTTCGTGAATGAAAGTTGAATTGAAGACGATTGTTTCTTTTGATTAGAATTACTCGCTTGGAATGTACGACCAACCATGATTCCTTGTTGTGCCTTCTCTCTATTTAACTTCGATCGATTCATCCTTTTTTTGTAAAATTTAAATCGGCAAGTTTTTTATTTTTTTTTGCCGAACAGTAGCCGCGGATGAACAATATTTTTGGCGGCTGTTTAGGGTTTATGTGGAAGCGAGACCCCCAATCGGGAGCTCTGATGCCATGTCAAATAACCAATTATCCTAAAAGCTTAAGCTTTTAGGATTTGTCACATCAATGGTTTTATATCATTTCTAACATATAATTTAGGAAAAAATGTTAAGTCTTTCTGTCTCATTTGCTCAAGTTAGCGCTCAACATGTTCTTATTATAAACAAATTTCAATTACTTTATTGTAATTAGGCAGGACTGAACACCTAATTACAATTACTTTATACACTTGGAGCATGTACAGAGCGGGTGGCTCAAAACGGAGCAAAAACTCTAGGTGGTGTAGGACTGAACACCACGTAAATGCCTTGTAAGGCGAGGATTGTCTAAGCATGTTAAACAGTAGTTGGGCTATAACTCTAGGTGGTGTAGGACTGAACACATCAACTCCCAACTATTAAAACAAAAATCCCCCCTCACACCAAACACAATGAAGGTGCTGTAGGTTGCAAAGAGGGTAACCCAAAGTTCTCGCATTAAAGGTGGCTAAGGGCGGACCACATTTAAGGCGAATTTCCAACACATTCTCACATGCCCAGGTCTATGCACATGGAGCATGCATGATGCATGTGGCCCCACTATGAATTTAGGATGGACTTTGATACCATCTTATAATTTGGGCTTAGAGCCTAAATCAACCCCACAAAACCAGCTTGTGAAAGTGAGAACTGGCCAATCCTTATAAGCACTATTTAGTCTATATCTCTAGATGATGCGAAAGTCTTGCTACCCCCTTCCAATCTTAGTCAAGATCACAATCATGACAATATTGTGCGAGAGTAAGCACTCCCTCATATCCAACATAATTAAGGTGGTAGAGACTGCAATGAAAGCAATCCAAAGTTTTTGGAATTAAGGTGACCAGGGGTAAATTGCAATTAAGTCAACTTTCCAATAGTTATATTGGTCAGGCTTACATCTTTAGTTTTGCTTTATGGCCCAAGAAGTAAACCTCTTACGTTGTATTTATAAATGGAATATTTAGTTGTAGTTGTGAGGGTTATTGAAATTAACCTGCTAATCATTTACATTATCAAAATTAGATAGTATGTTGCATATTCACATGCCACTTTGAAAAGTTGTCTTGGATGGGATTATTTTTCTTAAGTTTTTTATTGCTTTCACTTTTCCTCGATAAAACAACGATATTCTCAAGTAATATTTTAGAAATAATTTTTTTATTTATGCCGTCTAGATTTGAATGTGCAATATCCGTTTTAATAGATTCAACGTAATATTTTCTGTTATTTATAGTGTAGCTTTTCATGATTATACTTCATAGCTGCTTGTTGCTTACATTACTAGCTGCTTGTTGCTTACATTACAGACTGAAGATGAAGATATGATCTATATGTACAATGCTTATATGCACAAGCTTATTACATGTTTCTTGTCTAACCCTCTAGCTAGAGACAAGGTCAGTTAATTTTTTCATCACCTACATATAGAACAAGCTGATTTGGTTGGTTAAATGCACGCCTCTAGCTGTATTTGGTTTAGGTTGCCAAACTATTATTTTTAATTACTGCATTTAGCCTCTTACCTCTTCTATTATATAACTGTCATTTCTCCCAAGTTATTGCATGCGAGGATATGACGGGAGGTATATGTTCTATTTCTAAATTTCATATTTTTGTTGCTTGGTTCTCTGTAATCTTTATGTTGGCTCCCTTGCTTTTTTATTTTGTTGAATGTATTATAATGGCCAATAGGTTTATTTATTTTTAATAAAAATCTTCTTTTCAGGTTTAGAATTCAATTGTAACAGTTTTGTACTTTTATATTGTTTTGTTTATAGTTAGGATTTTAGGATAAGCTGATAAGTACAATGTTTTGTAACTTTGGTTGGAAATTTTATGGTCGCTGGACGTCAAATGCTACTTTTAGCTCTTTATTGTGTTGCTCTTTGATGCATTGGTCGCCAAATGTTTAATTCTGTTTCTAATTTAAAATGACATGCATTGTTTTTCTCTTATTGTACTTAATATCTTCACTGCGAATTATTGTAAAACATTCATTTTTATTTATATTCTAAAATTCAGTTTTTTTCAGTTACGTTGGCTCTGTTTTGAAGTAGTGAAGTTACAACCATTTAATGCAAAATCATTTTTGTTGTAAAATTATTCATAAGTATTACAATTTCTAACATGGAATATCCTTACACATCAAAATGTTTTGTCCTCTACCTCTGTTTATGTATGTACTTTTTTGCAGATAAAAGAATCCAAGGATAAGGTTATGAGTGTGCTTAGTCCATACCGAGTTGTTGGATCACATGATTTTGCACAGAACAGTAGCTCCATTTCTCAACAAGGCACTGAAACAGGCCCTTTACCATTTAATTCAATCTTGGACTTTGTGAGCGAAGTTTATCTGGTCAGTTCGACAAAATGGAAAAATAATAACGCAATATTTCTTGTCATATATAAGCAATCAATACAGTTTTTAAATAGATCTTAAAATTCAAACGGCTGGATACTTATGTCAAATATTAACTCTTATTCTACATATTTTTTGTTTTGGGAAAAAACTATGTCAAATGCTATATTGTTGATCTTTTTTTTATTGCCTTATATTTTTAATTATTTAAACTGCATTGGAACAATTTTGCTTGCAATCATGACCTTAAATTTTGTCATAAGTTATCAGAAAGAACCAGAGCTTTTGCTGGGAAATGACGCGCTGTGGACATTTGTAAATTTTGCTGGAGAAGACCATACAAATTTTCAAACGCTTGTGGCTTTCTTGAATATGCTGAGCACCTTGGTATTGAAGTCTCCAATCATCTTAAAGTTGATATCTAAATATTTCTCTGTAGTCAATTTTATATCTTGGGTTTTTGGGACACTCCTTTTCAGGCTTCTAGTCAAGAAGGTGCTTCAAAGGTTCATGAATTGCTGCAAGGTAAAGCATTCCGCTCGATTGCCTGGAGCACTTTGTTTGAATGCTTAACAATTTATGATGAGAAATTCAAACAGTCCCTTCAAACTGCTGGAGCAATGTTGCCTGAAATTCAGGAGGGGGATGCAAAAGCACTTGTGGCGTATTTAAATGTTCTGAAGAAGGTATAACATGACATATTTTATTATATCGTCTTATTATTGGATTGCTTGTATATCAAAAACTAAGCTTAAAACAGTATTTGCTAAAATAAAATATGGTTTATACTCTGTGAAGGTGTTACATAAAGCATTTCAGTGATTAAGTCTTCCTCACTCGCAATTTAGTTCTTGATTTAAGTTGAACCATGATTTAATCCTTCAATTATTCAATCTTGTTTGCGGTTATTCCTTTTACATATCTGATTGGCAACATCATGAAACAAGTTTTGATTAATTCAAGGTATGAATACATAGTTTAAATTGGGTACTAAGTTGTGAATTAGGTACATTTTGAAGAACTAAAATGAAATTTTAATGAATTTTACAACAAGGAATTTTGCAAAATAAAAAGGAAATTAAAGCAGAGGTTTGCAACACAATGATTAATGGGCATATCAATTCTCATGGTTAAAGTAGTACAATATAACGAGTAGAGTCTGTGATGGGTGAATCTTTCAATAATCTAACTTAATATGAGGTGTTGGATTTTGGTAGGTAGATTATTATTTAGTCCTCCTGGTAGCAATGTCTTGTCTTGATATCTGTGCTGAGTATTAATCTTGGACCAATTAGGGCATTCCTTCAAAATCAAAAGTATAATCATGAGATTCATCTTCGTAGGTCAATAGAAAGCCATGGGATATCGTTACATTTTTCTTTGTTATTCTTCCTGAATTGATAATCTTTAGCGTTCCTTCAATTGGTTTGGGTTATTGTTAACTAGGTTACTTCATTAAATTTGGATAACGCAAGTGTATTCCTTGGGGATTACTTGCCTGGGTACGTTACTCTTTGCCTGATTTACCAGGTTAAGTTGTCATACAAGTTCCACATGGGGGACCCCGAAAATTGGGGTAATTATAAATTCCCTAGATGCATGGTCTTCTGTGTGCAACATTTAATCCCAAACTTTTTGTGGCCTAAACTGTAATAGTTCTCTTCTACATCTCATTCTAAATAAACTTACCATTATTGGATTTTTAACCTTATAGTGTTTAGTTTGACTAAGATGCATTGAAGTATAAGGAAGTTTTTCGGTTAACTAAATTTGTTTGCTTGTTGCAGTATGTTACTGGCTAGAAATTCTATGTTTAACTTATTTTATGCAGAGTCTTGTATGGAACTTTCCCTTTATTTATTATCCAATTGAAAGGAACAATGCTTTTTACTGTGTTTTTCTTGTTTATACAGGTTTTGGAAAACGGGAACCTTATAGAAAGGAAAAACTGGTTTCCAGATATTGAACCACTGTTTAAACTCCTTAGTTATGAAAATGTACCCCCTTATCTTAAGGTATGATGATTGTATCACAATGTTCTTGTTGGGAGTTAGAAGTATAATGTGATTCTTGATTTTGTTTAGTACTGGAATTCCACTTGAAATGTTTTGCAATTTTCGTTTTAAACAAGTTATGTTATGTTAATGCAGGGTGCTCTACGGAATGCAATAGCCACGTTTATTCATGTCTCTCCAGTGTTGAAGGATAGCATTTGGACCTTTCTTGAGCAATATGATCTGCCAGTAGTTGTTGGGCCTGAAGCCCAGAGCAGTCCATCCATGGGCACTCAGGTTGTTTTATCTGTCTTATAAATAAATCATATTAATTATTTCCGTCGAAACTGTCAGGAATCAACTCTGGAATCTTAGGTTGTTAAATACAAGCCCAGGAATGATTTATACTTCACACGTCTATTACCACCCCTCGCATGAAAGACTCTGGACTCTTCTTATTGACTAAGTACACAGAAAACTTAATTTTTTTGGTGAATCATACTTTATTATGTGATTGAACTCCTCTTGAACACTTGCAAGTCAAGAATAGACTCCCCTTAAAGTTTAGGTTGTCGGGTCAGTCAAATAGATAATGTAGAGTTTGTTTAGAGATGCTAATTTTTATAAAATGTATATTTGTGATATGCTTTTTGCTATATTTCTTGTATTGATATCTTTTACACGCTTTTGCACAGCATAGTACTTGTTTTATCTTTAATTTTGTAAACATAAGAAACATTTTAACATTAGCAGTTAATGTTTCATATATGATGTTACACACTGATCTACAAACACATTTAACATACATAATACTTAATTCCAAGTATTAAATTCATATACACTGTCATTGTAAAGATTTTTTACATGGTCATTCAATCATAACCGTCGTATCATTAAGAATGTTTGATTTTAAGCGCAATCAATTCTAAAGTCACCTTATGATTGTTTGTGATTTCTGATAGTGCCTTGAAATTAAACTCAAATACTAATAGTGGTAATTGATCACAACTTCAAAGAAAGAAAACATAGTCTCTATGAAAGAAAAAGGAGGACGAAAAAGTGTTGAAATGATAGCTTACAAGAAAGATAAAGCACTTACTCCTTATATATATATATTTTGTTTTGATTAGTGCAGTAATGCTTCAAGCTAAATACAGAAACATTGATTATAATTTGTACTACAATCTGTCATGACAAACACTAGTAATAACTGGTTTCCTTCTTCATCTTCCATCTGCTTCTGCTTTCTTTGCCTTTGCAATCATATAATTCCCCTTCTCTCAAGTCTAAGTGAACTTGTAATTCTGACAGGTTTATGATATGCAATTTGAATTAAATGAGATTGAGGCAAGAAGAGAACAATACCCTTCAACTATATCTTTCCTTAATTTGATAAATGCTCTTATTGCGGAAGAAAGAGATTTGACTGATAGAGGGCGAAGGTTCTGTATCTCCTGTCTTTGTTGAATTTTCTTTTATTTATTTATTTATTTATTCATGGCTTAAATGTTTAGTTTGGTGAGTTTTCGTTTTACTCCCTATCAATTTTTTTCTCATTGTTTTTATTCCTCACTGTTTCAAAATGGAAGCTTTTAGTGTTCAATATCAATTGAGCTCAGGTAATTGACAACATGTTAATGGTGAGCCACACCATGGCTGCTATTTGATATAACGAGGCTGGTGTCATAATATAGTATGTAGTATTAAAGGCATGACGTATGAGTTGACCTGAAGCATGCCATTTTTTACTCCTTGCCATTGGCACCTATAACAAGGTAGCAGACAGGAGATGGAAACAGAAAGTGGAAAAACATATAAATGACACATTAAAAAATTCAAGTAAGCAGTTACACACATCAAAAGCACAGAAACTTCCCAGGTCACATCACTAAATTGGAAATTGAGAAAAGAATATAGTGAAAACAAACAACAAAACACCTCAGACCCGAATAACTTTCTCGAACGATTTCCTCTTGCAAATGGTCTGCAACTTTCCTTCTTTCTCTTGGATCCTCAACCCCAACACCAAGCGCTTTTGGGATATCAATTATCAACTCCTTAAATTTCAACTAAATGCTGTTCTCTTTTGCTAACAATGTGACCTCCCCCTATGACGAATAAGCCAACATGACCTATAAGTCCGGCACCATTTATTCTAAACCAATTTTGTCAAGATCGCAAAACGTAAGATACTACCAAATTACTCCCTCCAGTTTCATATATAAGCAATTTTTCACTTTTTAGGTTCATTCTGTAACTGATGTATCTGATCCATAATATAGACAGGATAAATCAATTATATGAAACCGGAGGGAGTACATAGGTTCGTGGGCAATGATAGCAATTTTGTAAAACATAGTATCACAACAAGGATCATGTTAGATCCTACTAACAGGGAAAATTATACACTTGATATATGGGACATACTAAATTTTATTTTCAATATTGCCCTTGAGCCGGAGCGTAGTTAGGTCTAGGATCAAATGTATCATCCCTTTAAAATAATGATAACAATTCTATGAAAAAGGGACTAAACAAAAGCTCCCCTAAATTTAAGTACTACAAATGTTTAAGCCTTTATTTTTTGTTGAATGCAGCTTAACATCTAAAATAACTTTTTTATTATTTTTCAGATTTATTGGAATCTTTAGGTTTATCTATGACCATGTTTTTGGGCCATATCCTCAAAGAGCATATGCAGATCCATGCGAAAAATGGCAGTTGGTTGGTGCTTGCCTTAAACATTTTCACATGTGAGTGGTTCTGTTTCTGTGACTTTAGAAATAACTGACTTTACACCTCTGCTGTGTATGATGATGTTTTTGTGAAATGTTAAATTTTTGCAATGAGAGGGCTAGCTAACATTATTTTCTATTTATTAAATTGATTGGTGCTGGTATCAGTAATTCAAACCATGAATTTATGTAACCTAAATGAGCAGTTAGCACATTAGCTGCCCAAGCCTTTTGTTTGGGGTGTTGTGTTAGGAAAAGTAAGAGGGCAGGTAAGAATGTCGACGTGGCAGAAAGAGAGAAGGGGACAGCTCATTTCTGTGATTGGTATATTATATGGGATGTGAAGGCAATAGAGGGGGGGATCTTTCAATATAAGTTACAGTTGCTGTGGATGGAGAGCAATGGTTCTTTGTAGGAGCCTAGCTATGTGACACTAGGAGTGTAATTCTACTATAATATCCCCATTTCCGATATAATCTATAAAGCACGGACACCTTGATTATCAGGTCTGTCGCGGTGTCTTACACGCGTCCGCATCTGACATAGAAGATTAGCACGTGTCAGACAGCGCAAACATGTGTCTGAAAAAATTATTTTTTTACTCCGACACTCCTTGGATCAGTGTCCGACACCTGTAAGACACTCGTTCAACACTTGTCCCAAACGATTTTTTTTCCTACACATTATACACATATAAGACATATCCACAAGGGTTACAGATGTGTCGAAACAACAATGCTGATTTATGAGGGATTAAAGTCTCTACGTTTTGATTACAATATTTTTAACTTTTTTTGATAGTAGATGGATAAATAGAGGTCAAATACTATCATATCTTGTTTTAATAAAATTTTATTTAATGTAATAACTTGCTCAACTTCGATGCACATGTATATATTTTTGATTATCAATTTAGATCTTTTATACATATGTAGTGGAGTCAGTGTCCTATGTTTTTTATATTAGCAGTGTCGAAGTGTCCGTGTTGTGTCAGGTGTCTGTGTCGGAGTCCATGCTTCATAGGATATAATACTATACACCATTTCTCCCACTTCCATTATTAAGTTCATGCTGTGTTATTTCTTGTATGAGATGTTTATTATATATAGAGAATATTATTTCACGTCACTTAAATGTGCAGGATACTAACCATGTATGACATTAAGGAAGAAGACTATGAGGGTGTAGTTGACCAGTCCCGACTTTCAACAACAAAAGAATCATCATCACTTCAGACACAACTTCCTGTTTTAGAGTTGCTGAAGGTATGTTTTTGTAATATAAATATGTGTTTCTTGTACTTAGTGTCCTTGATTTGGTATTTCTAAGCTGCATGTTATAATAAATCTTATGACGTTGTAAGACTTATGGATTAGTACTTATACAATTATGCTTAATGCATAGTAGCCACTTTAAGTGAAACAGAGTCATCTTGTTATTATGAGTTTTATTGCTTTCAATATCATGTTTCCTAGGATTGCTGGATAAATAATTTTAATGAATTGTATTGTAGAACTGAATCTTAATGTTTAATTGTTTCAGGATTTCATGAGTGGAAAGACTGTCTTCCGAAACATTATGAGTATTCTTCTGCCAGGGGTGAATTCCATCATTGCTGAACGCAGTAGTCAAATACATGGGCAGTACTTAGAGAATGCGGTGCAGCTTTCTTTGGAAATTATAATACTTGTCCTTGAAAAAGATTTACTTCTTTCTGATTATTGGCGTCCACTGTACCAGGTATCCTTTTCAGTTTCCTGGATGACTAATCAACCTATTTTATTCAAATGATATATTTGAACTTGCTTGTTTTATCCTCTTGGTTTGTTCTTGAGTTTCCACAAAGTTTTCTCCTTATTGATGTGTTTGTGAACTATCAGTTGCCTTTAAATGATTTTAGCATAGTTTTGGGGCAGGGGTGTGTGAGTAATCATATTTATTGCTCTGAAGTTATTACTTCTGAGTCTAGTATACTATAGCGTCACAGTTTAAATATATTGTATTATTTAGTATTGACTTACTACTTAATTGTGGCACTGTTCTTATTGATGATCTGCTGCAGCCATTGGATATTATACTCTCACATGATCACAATCAAATAGTGGCTCTGTTGGAGTATGTCAGATATGATTTTCAGCCACTAGTTCAGCAATCATCTATCAAAATCATGAGTATTTTAAGGCATTGAATACATTTCCATTTTCTTATTCCCCAATTTAATAGAATATTATTCTGAGTCTGCAATTGATATATTGTACTTTGTGGGTGCAGCTCTCGTATGGTTGGGCTTGTTCAACTATTGCTAAAATCTAATGCCTCAAATAGCTTGATAGAAGATTACGCAGCCTGCCTTGAGGCACGGTCAGAAGAATATCAGAATGTTGAGAATAATAATAATAAAAATAATAATGATCCTGGCATTCTTATTCTGCAAGTTCGTCTTCACCCCTTCCATCTATATGTTTCCTATCTTCTTTTCGTTTATTTCATCTTAAAATGTTGTTTATATCTATCTTCTACATGTTTTCAGCTTCTAATTGACAACATCAGCAGGCCAGCTCCAAACATCACTCATTTACTGCTTAAATTTGATCTAGATACGCCTGTTGAGCGGACAGTTTTACAGCCTAAATTTTATTACAGGTATTGTCTACAGTCTGTTTCTATTTTTTAATATCTTGATTCTATTAAACATAACCGTACTCTTAAAATGTTATGTGCAGTTGCATGAAGGTTATTCTTGATATTCTGGAGAAGCTTTTGAAGCCAGATTTAAATGCATTACTTCATGAATTTAGTTTTCAGGTTAGCTGTAGTTGATCTGTTGGGTAACATATCTAAAATACTGATTTTTTCCTTGCATTTGTACTGATTTTTAGAAGGAATATTGACTTTTTGTTTGATGCAGCTTCTTTATGAGTTGTGCATTGATCCATTTACATCTGCTCCTACAATGGATCTGTTGTCAAATAAAAAGTATGGATTCTTTGTGAAGGTAACAAATTTCAATGACTTTGAGGATCTTTATGCTGTTATCCTAGTTTAAGGTTGGTGTTAATTATCCTGGAGATATTTCTCTGTAACTTTTCTCTTGCTACATAATGCAGCACCTTGACACAATTGGCATTGCTCCACTTCCTAAACGTAACAACAACCAGCCCCTTCGCATCAGTTCCCTTCATCAGGTATTTTTCTCCTACATCTTCGATACCCATACACTATAAAAACCCATGCCCTATTTAGAGTTGCTGTTAAAATTAAGCAAACCTGTTAATATTCCTAGATTGTACAATTTTCTAGATCACTTGTTAGTGTTCTTTGACTATCAGACTATGCAACTTCCTAGACTAGTAATAATCAATTAGGCATTAAATGAATTTATTCTTACGCCATTATAAATATAAGTTGTGTGATCTGTGTTAGATCCCTATTACTAGTATTTCTCCCTCCCCCTAACAAACTAACAACTAACAACTAAAATTTGCAATGAGGAAAAATACTTCTTGGAGATGAAGGTGGAATATTTGATTCAGAATTGGCAAGATCTCCCACTTTTATTTTGAACACTCACCTTCAACTTCAAGCATGACTGCCCTTTGGGCTTTTGAAGTGCAGATATTACATAGGCCCACGATGAATTCCAACACTTCAAATGTTTAATAAATCAACTTTTATTAGAATAATTGGAGTGGCAAGATTGAACAATAGATCAATTGGCAGTGAAGACTTTAATGCATATTATGACCAACTAGCCTAAAAGCTGAAGCTATTAGACAAAGACAATTTATTTCATAGTATTTTCTAACACATGTATGATTTTATATTGTATTTCGAACCATTATTAACTTCATATATTATTGTTTGGTTGATATGGATGTTTTGTTTCTTTATTTTTTTTTTTTATGGAGGATGTTTTGATTCTTTGCTTTGCCTTTCACAGAGAGCATGGCTCTTAAAACTTTTAGCAGTTGAGCTACATGCTGGTGATGTTAGTAGTTCCAATCACAGAGACACTTGTCAGACAATCCTTTCTAATCTTTTTGGACAAGGTATAACTGGAATTGATGAAGACCAGGCCATATATCCATTTTCACTTCAAGATGATTCTGGAAATGATGATTTTAGAACTGTTAGTAAGAGTAAGGTACTAATAGTCATTAATTGTTTCACGGTTCCTTTTATATTACGCTCTTACTTCTTAGTTCTTACACATGCATATATTGGATTTTATATTGTCTATTATAAGTTAAATGCGCTGCCATCAATTAAGAAGTGAGTTGATAACATTACTAGCAAATATCTGCTTGTTAACTAATAGAAACTACCTGGTTAAATTGATAACCAATCTATAAACTTCATCGCTGGTTTGTTTTGGTTATGGTTGATACCCATTATGCTCATAAGCTATTTTTTTCGGGACGGGGTCTCATGTTGGTATACCCTCGATGATCATTGTTGCTTCAGTTGCAACATAAGTTGTTAGAAATTATGAGGGTCGGATGGTGAATAAGTGGGCTGTCGGGAACAAAGGGAACTTTAAACATCTTGGTAGAGCAAAAACTTTGTGCGGGACTTATTGAACACATCCAAAGGTTGGCACCATGATGCATGCTTTTTATAGATGACATAGTAGTAGTTGAAGAGTCTGAGAGAAGAAATATATGGGAAACTAGAAAGTGAGGATAAGCTTTGGAAGCACCAATTGTCATTTCAGTAAAAAAGAGTGCATTGAATGTGAGTTACATAGGAGGTGCATAATTCTAGTATACAAGTGATTATATACTCTTAATCAATTTTGTTTCCTTTTAAACTCAGGTATTAGAATTGCTTGAAATCATCCAGTTTAGATGTCCAGATACCACTACTAAGTTGTCATATACTATGGCCGGTACGAAGTATGACTTGCTGGTGAGATGCTAACCTTGAAACACATGTCATATGGAATACAACTCGACTATTTTTATCATTTTCTTACCTGCTTTTGGTTGGATATATTTTAGGCAGAAGACATACTGGGAAATTCTGGAAAAGGTGGTGTCTACTATTATTCTGAGAGAGGTGACCGACTAATTGACCTTGCTTCCTTCCATGACAAACTTTGGCAGGTTGGTTCATTTGCTAATATTTATAATTCAGTAGTCTCAAGTCTCTACTACTGGAATTGTAGTTTTACAATATTAATTTCCTTTTGGAGTTGATGTCATTTTGCTTTTAGAAATATAATTCTGCATATCTTCAGGCGAGTAATCTTGGCAATGAAGTTGAGCTAAATGAAGCACGAGAGACAATACAACAGTTGCTGAGATGGGGATGGAAATACAATAAAAATCTTGAAGAGCAAGCTTCACAACTACATATGTTGACTGCCTGGTCTCAGATTGTTGAGGTGCAGTTCTCACTTTCCATCTACTACTGATTTTCTTTTGACAAATACTTATGTTTTATGACTTAATTTCTCTAAACTCTGTTATTTTTTTAAAGGTGTCTGCATCTAGAAGATTAGCAATGCTTGAAGATCGGTCTGAAATTCTCTTTCGGTGAGTTACTTTACTGCATTAGTGATAATAAAATGAGTTACAACTTCTCATGTGTCTCTTCTCATTATTTTTGGGTTTGTTGTGACTGTTCACTGCATGTTCAGGATCCTTGACGCGTCTCTCAGTGCATCTGCTTCTCCAGACTGTTCACTGAAGATGGCATTCATATTATCACAGGTAAACATGTAAATATATAATTTATCATGTCGAAATGTTGATGAAGTCTTCAAGTATCCAATTTGTTTGATTCCAATGTAGAACTCATGTACCAGCGTATTGACCAATTTGGAAAAACTATTATTATTTTTATACGGGTCTATTACTTTTGTCTTATGTTGCGGTCCAATAACCCAATAAACAGTTAGGGTTACAGCTTTGTATGTAGATAACACTCTTTTCCTGTTGCTGTGAGTAATAATCTGGAGTTGCATTTTTCAAAAAAGTAACTAAATACAGTCTGTTACTGCTTACGGACCATATTCTTGCTAATAATGGTGATGATTAAACATAAATGTTGATGTCACTTAAACATTTGTTCTTGAGAGAACCAAACCCCAACCAACATTCAAGATAGTGGTGATTGTTTCTGTCTTAGCATTTTTATGTGCTCATAAAACCTTTATTTATAGCTATCCTTAAATGAGATACTCCTTCCGTCCCAAAACAATTTACCTTTTTGCAAAAGAAATTGTTCCAAAATAATTGACCTTTTCAATTTTCAATACACCATTAACTACTTTTTTCCAATTCTACCCTCTAATTAATACTATTTACATCTCTCCTAATTCAACATCTTCCGGTTTTCATCTAGGGAAATTGTAAATACATCAATACTTATTAAGGTTACTTTAGTAAAAATACTATTCTCTCTCACATTTATACATTTTTCTTAATATGTGTGAATGATCAAGTAGGTCAATTATTTTGGGACGGATGGATTATTATTTTATGTTATTATTTTAATCAGATGAGAATGTCAAATATTTTCTTTATTGACGGCTCAACCCGCCGAGGGGCGGGGTGGGAGTTACAATCCGCCTACCTATGTTGGCCCACCCACCATGCTTTAGATGGGTTGATGGCGTGGAGGACCAAAACAGGGCGGGTTTTACTATAGATCAGAATTGTTCCTATAGATCGTTAGTTGTTTGTTTGTCTCATGGGGTTTTATATGCAATATCTCCAGTTATGATTTATTTTTACCTCAGGTAGCATTGACATGCATGGCTAAACTGCGAGATGAAAGGTTTATGTTCCCGGGAAGTCTAAGTTCTGACAGTATAACATGCCTTGATCTCATTGTGGTTAAACAATTATCAAATGGTGCTTGCTTGACCATATTGTTTAAGCTTATCATGGCAATTCTTAGAAACGAATCATCAGAGGCTCTTAGAAGACGGTATGTTACACATTCTGTAATTGATTCTGATTGTTTGGCTGTGTGTTGTTTTCGCCAGCAAACTTACTTTTGCATGTATTTGTACAGCCAATATGCATTGCTTCTTAGCTATTTCCAGTATTGTTTGAATGTGGTTGATCCTGATGTTCCAACCTCAGTTCTTCAATTCTTGCTGCTCAGTGAACAAGATAGCGAATATATTGATCTCCCAAAGGTATAGTTTCTTAAACATTTGCAAATAATGTACAGTATTTTAATCTGGCGACGGATCAACTCTTCATAATTGCATTTTTCTCTATATCCCCCAGATTGACAAAGAACAGGCAGAACTGGCTCGTGCAAACTTTTCTACTTTGAGGAAAGAGGCTCAAAGCATATTGGACTTGGTTATTTGCTAACTCTTAATATGCGTCTTACCTGCATTACTAGTCAGCACACAGTATTTTATTTTTATGCCTTATATTTTATGTGCTTATGCGTCTGAAAAATTTCTGTCTATTGACAGTTTACAACTATTTAGTTGCGAAGTGGTAGGTTGTAACTTGTAAGAGTTGTTTACTACTGGTCAGAGTAGCAGTCTCATGCATGCAATCTTCTGATTTAATTGACATAAAATATAAGTGGGATGTTTCTCTTTATTGTGCGATGAAGTGTCTTGGTTAATTGTGAGTTAATATTCTATTCTCATGTTAGGCTAGAATTTTTTTCAACTCTTTATTAGATCTTTCTTATCCACAAGATGTTATGGTTTTGTTTTTTCCAGGTGCTATCCATGTTATTGTTTGGTTTGTTTTTCATTAATTATTAGATTCATTTTGATGCATTTATTTTTACACTTTTATGAGTATTGACAAGTCAATTAATTACAGTTTTAAATAATTTGAAATTGAAGGTCATAAAGGATGCAACCCATGGCAGTGAACCTGGAAAAACAATATCACTCTATGTTCTTGATGCATTGATTTGTATAGATCATGAGCGATATTTCTTGAGCCAACTTCAAAGCAGGGGATTTTTAAGGTCTTGCCTTAATGCCATAAGCAATATTTCAAATCAGGTGTTTGTTCTGTCTCCTACAATCAATTCCTTCTATTTTGAAATTACCTTTTCTTTTTTCGTTTCACAGTTGTGGATAGTTTGTGGATAGATTTTTCATATAATTTAATCTTTTATGTTTCTTTCGGTTCTGATGGTTTTACTTGAAACCCGAAGTAAAGATGAAGAGGAATGCCTGCATGTATTTCTCTTAATTTCAAAGTATAGAAATTGATAAAGATACAGGCTCTATCAACTTTATTCTGATTGAAGAGTTACAAGGAAATAAAATCTGAAATACAAACTGTGCATATCAAATGCTAATTACAGTAATTATCGAGATAAATTAGTTATATCATTGAAAAAAATATCAAATCATTGGTGTTTATATTCATTAAAATTTCCTATCTCATGTATATGATGATACTGATTTGATTTATTTGTTTGATTAAAGGATGGTGGTCTCTCACTGGACTCTTTGCAGAGGGCATGTACCTTTGAAGCTGAACTTGCTGTACTATTAAGAATCAGTCACAAATATGGGAAATCTGGAACACAGGTACTATTTACCATGGGCATATTGGAGCATCTTTCATCAGGCAGGGCAACCAATTTGCAGGTGACTGATTATTTTCCTTAAGACTATCACATTTGATTTTCATTTAACCCAACCTTTACTGAAGCTAAAGAATTTACAGGGAGGATTAAGATGGGTTGAGACACGACTTAGGAGGGATATGGCTGTGGATGTTGATAGACAACGGATGATTATAACTCCGGTCTTGAGATTAGTCTTTGCATTAACTTCGTTGGTTGATACATCAGATTATATGGAGGTTGCTTTTGTTCCGTTTTCAACTTTTTACTACAGTATCCTCTATGAAATTTTCTTCCTCCCCTTACAACTATGATACAATACTTTTTATAAAACACATGTTTTAGTATGATCGTAAACTCTGTAGAGGTTTTTTCTTCGGCTATATTGCATTCTCATGCCTCCTAGCCATTAAAATTAGACGTCAAATTATGGAATAGAATTACTTCTAGCTAATAATTACATGTTTGTTGGCTTGTAGTCTACTTGATTTGGGTTGTTGTTGTTGTTGTTGTAACAGCTTGTTTCAGTCTTGAATTGACATCATGCTTTTGTGTGAACATGTTTCTGTTTAAAAAATACAGGTGAAAAACAAAATTGTTCGTGAAGTGGTTGATTTTGTCAAAGGTCATCAATCACTCTTTGATCAAGTTCTCCGTTTAGAAATTGCTGAAGCGGATGAATTAAGAATGGAGCAGATAAATCTTGTTGTTGGTATTCTGAGCAAGGTATTGTTTAGTTCAGTCATTTCTTTTTTTCTAAAAACTAGCTACTAAGGGGAAGAATCTGTGCACCATGGTGTTATATTGCTACTTCCAATGCATAAAGGCTTCTGATTACACTTGGGTCTTTTTTGTTTGTTGCTTACTTGCTCATTTTGATTTTTATGTGATAGGTTTGGCCATATGAAGAGAGTGATGAGCATGGTTTTGTTCAAGGGCTTTTTGGTTTGATGCATGTTCTTTTCTCTCGTGACTCAAACTCGAAGGTTCTTGGTTTTCCTCGATCAAGAGTGTCCCCTGAGGCGAGTTTGCTTTTTTCTGAATTGACATTTATTAGAAGAGATGTTTATAAAAAAAAAATCATTAAAACAGATGTTTATAAAAAAAGCATTTATTAAAAGAGATGTTTATAAAAGAAAACATTTATTAAAAGAGATGTTCTGGCATTATGTATACATAATAATAATAATCCTAATCTTCTGGTGTACAGAATCAGAGGAGTTCAGAACTACAGATATTTAAGTTGTGCTTCAGTCTGAGCTCTTACTTATATTTTCTTGTCACAAAGAAATCCTTGAGATTACAGGTATGTTTTTCATATAAAGAAGATAGTTTAATAATGATTTTGATCTCTTTTTCCTCTTCATCTTGTCTAACTGTATTTTTAAAACTAATATTATTCTTGTAATATGATTTCTCAGTCTTCCGATGCCTCCTCCAATTACCCTACTTCTGTTGGATTTCAACAACCTACATTGAGCTTGCTTAATTCTCTACTCACATTAGCTACAAATGCACTTGAAAGGGCAGCTGAGGAGAAATCCTTATTACTGAACAAGGTGAAAATTGAAAACTATTGTCTCTTTATCTTTGTTGCACTTTGATTTACACTGTCAGATATTTAATATTAATATTGATTTATAAGTAAACATAACACGCACATTTTTGCAGATTCGAGACATTAATGAACTGTCAAGGCAGGAGGTGGATGAAATCATCAGTATGTGTGTCCAGCAAGAATCTGTTTCATCTTCTGATAACATACAAAAAAGGTTGATCATAAAACTGTGCTTTTCTAGTAATCCAAAAATAAACATCTTGGCAGTTGAAATTTAAATTACCGTTTTGTGATAATGATTCCAAGAAATATAAGCATTCTAAAATTCAAATGTGCAAGGTGAATTGTTGTTGATGTTTTTGTTTACATTAATTTGAACTCCTAGATTGTCTGTGTTCAAGTCAAATTGGAAGGAAACATTATTATGTTGGTCTAAATAAAATAAAAAACAGCTGTAATACTACAGCTAACTTGGTTTGCATTTGAATTGTTGATTATTGTGTGGTTCTTTTCCCGAACATAACTCTTAACTTTTAACCTTGATATGTAGATTGCTGAAGCTTTTTTTGGTCAGTCCTAGACTTCTCAAGGTCTCGGACCTTGTGAGAATTTTAATATGTTCTTTTAAGATAAATGTTATTATTTTATATAGCTATATTTTCATTATAGTTAAGTTTTTATATACACTCTACAGTTCTCCACGTGATTATTCTCCTGAGTAATTGGTTCATCTAGCAGTTATATCTAATTGTTAAATATAAAACCATCTGAGGTGGAAGACTATATAGTAGCTGAGCATTGAACGCAAGGGGTTAGAAATTGATTTTGCCGTCATTTTCTAAATAACTTAATGGGCCAAAGCATTATCTAGACTTTATGCCCAAAGAGCTCTTGACATAAATTTCTGTTTCAATTAACGGGGTCTAGCTACTATATATTCTTCAGAATGTACATTCTTATAAAAAACCTGCAGCAATTACACTCTTTGCAATTTTGTGAAGTTCTCAGTTCCCACTTGGAAAATTAATTGCTGAATTTTAGCATGAATTGGATGATAAAATCCAGTTGTTAGTTCATCTATCTCAATGATCTAAGCGGATTATAACTTAATGGTCAATTCATTTGTTTAAAGGCTTCAATTTTAGAGCACAACAACCATCTGCTTTGTATATTTGCTATTAATTGTATTACAGTGTTCCCTGAATTCCTCGCATCTTCCCTTTCCGTAAAATTCACTCTGATTTTTTAAACATGTTTTACAGGAGATACATAGCAATGGTAGAGATGTGTCGAGTGGTTTCTTGTACGGATCAGCTAATTGTTTTATTGCTCCCGCTCTCTGAACATGTGCTAAATATCTTCCTCATCCACCTTCAGGATTGGTAAGGCATTAAGTTTCAGGAGATAATTAGAATGTTGTTGTAAATGAAGCTATAAAATCCATGTACAATCTAAATGAAGTAAAAATAGATATCAAGTCCTATATTGTAATGTAAACAATTAGATTTTGTGGTAGAAAGTATCCGTTGTTCTCTCTTTAAGGCTAATTTTTGCATCTTTTGGCAGCTCTGATGCATTTGAATCTTCCATGACCACGAAAACAATTACATATGGTGCAACGTATGACCCACAACAGGACTTTGCTTTGTTATGTGGACAGTTAGTTCCAACCCTTGAACGACTTGAGTTGCTTAGTGAGGTATGGGCCTCAGTAACTATTGAGCAATCCTACTTAACATTCTAATAGATTTGTATCTGTTCTTGAAATTCTTGTCATTAATATGTCCCTGTCTGCATGATTTACATGTATATAATGTGGAAACAAAGTTTTGCTTTGCTAATATATGTTTGGGGTTTAGAAATGTGTTTTAAATTTTAATACTCCTAAAATCTCAGTTAAAGAAATGCATTTTCATTATCTTATATTATGTTTGCTTGTTTTCTCAGGAGAAATTAGGGCATAATCTCAAAGTATTCTGCCGATTAGCAACTTCTGCCAAAGAGATTGCAATCCAGAAGATGGTTTAGTATATTTAAAGTATCCATAAAAAATCAATTGCTTGGATTAACGCCATGTACATTGTAAACTATATCGAAGAGTCTCAAATTTCAGTTCAACCAGGAAGACTTTAACAGTTGCAGTACGTCCGTACGTGAGTGAGATTTTGTAGTGTATTGATGAAAAGTTTTGTTTAAATGTTGTATTATATTAACCTATAATGTAAGTAATCATCATATATTGGCAAGTTACAGTGCTGCACTGTTAGCAGCAATAATTATATTTGTAGTTACTTTAATTAATGTAGTAATTAACATTTGCTGTTTGCCAGTGTTTTTACTTTTTACATACGTTTATGTTGATAAGAGAACAAAATATTAATTGGGATATCTGAATTATATTTCTATTTCAACAAGAAACTTAAAAAGTTTCAGATGCAACTTTAGAAGTAAAGTGTTTGATAATGTATAATTTTTTGAAAAATATATTTGAGTAAACCCTTAAATAAAACTATTGTCTACAATTGAAGCTATGCTTTAGTAATTTGCTTGATCACCACTGAAATGTCTGCAACAGAAATAAAGTACTAATGTCGATGCAGTTGCATGACAATATTTTCCGAGTTTTTTTATTTTTTATTTTTTGTTTTTGTTTTTTTTTTAAATTTTGTATTTTTATTACGTTCACTACTTAAGTAACGGATGTTATAAAAATGAGAAACTTTTATGTAGGGTGTCTTTTTTTCTTTCTCAAATTTTGTATTTTTATAACGTTCACTATTTAAGTAGTGGACATAAATTTTAGGTAGAATGTTTTCATGTAGGGGTTTTTTCCAAAAATTACTCTTTCATACAACCTCCATTATTTAAGTAGCGGAAGAGTAAAACGGAAAAAACGTAGGACGCTTAAGTGACGAGTAGGATAACAAAACTAGATCTCAATATATATTCCATCAGCTATATAAGAGTCCATATGTTCTCATGAAAGGTCAGCCAATTAATCAATAAAGTTAAGTTTGAACACATCTGTTAATCAATATTCGTGTTCAACATACTATTATTATTGTAAATAAAATGCTACAAGAAGCTTCTCATTAAAAATAACTTTTACTTATAATAATATCCGAAATGTATATATAGTTCAATAGCAAACTCAAGAGACAACACATTGTTTACCCTAAAGATTGCCCAATGAACAAGGCAACATGATATGTGTGATACTATATTCCCTAAAAACTCAGTGTATATAATGTTAAGTGTATATTAATACCAATTCAATTTCTTACAAAAAAAAATAAAAATAAATAACAACTCAGTTTTATAACAATTTTTTTTTGTCAAGTAGCCCGGTTGCTAGAAAATCCACCTTAAAAATGAATAAGTGGAGTGTCCCGAGTTCGAACCCGAGCTCCTACACATATAGTGCGATGTCTCTACCAACTGAGCCAAACTCACGGAGACCAGTTTTATAATGTTAAATAAGTTCATTAGGCTTTCTGTTTTTTGTAATTTATTTATATATTAAATATCAGAGAGAGTAATCACCTAACATTATCCTATATTAATGGAAAAAATTGAAGCTTTAATTATTCTCGACAATCTAGAAATGCCAATTGCCATCAAAGAATCACAGCTTCAACTTCAACCAACTAAAAGTCACACAAGAGATGTGCATATTTTAAGCTTAGAATTTCTATTAATCTTTCTAGCTTATGGAGCCATTCAGAATTTACAAAGCACTCTCAGCACTGTTAGTCTGGCCAAAGTTATTATACATAAGGATATCTTTATGCACGGTACATAAGTGAAATCCAGCCATCAGATTCCAGTGACACGTGTAATAATCTTAGGCATCATCTCTATTGCTCACAATCTGAACTCTTCTTCTTCTCCGATGCGGCGTGATTCTTCTCCGACCTGTTCATCTTCTTTTTCGCGTGCCGTCGATTTCGTTTTCATCATCGATTTTGTTTTTAGATTTTGTTTTCGTTTTCCTTCTTCCGATCTGGTTCATCTTCATCATCGATTTCATTTTTCGTCATTTTCAGAGCTGAAACTTCCACGGCGACATGAATTTCTCCGGCCAGCTTCTACGGCGACGTGAATTTCTCCGGCAATATTCCACGGCAGCATGAAGATTCAACAAAAGGTACACTTTGAATTCTGTTTCGATTCTCCTCCTTGTGGCCATTTGTTCTTTGGTTCTTTTTTTATGTGTTCTGTTTCTTTGATTTTGTTTTGGGTTATGGTGGTTGGTAGTGATTTGTAGTGATGATGAATGAAAGTGAATGTGGTGATGGAAGGTGCTGTAACAACAATCAAGTTTCTCTTCTGTTTTCTATTGATTTTTTTAATGGGATTTTTAGTAACAATTCTGTGTGGATGTGTGTTGGTTTTGGTTACTAGTTTGTGTAGTTGAGCATTTTGATACTTTTGTTAGCAGGTTCAAGTTTTAAATAGTATTCCATCAACAGAGGACTATTCTTTTGCCAAGTACAACAAGGTAAATGTTGATTCAGTCTTTTACATTTTCTGGTGCACCTTGTAGCTTTTTTTTGTTACAAATCATTCTTGCTAAGTTAAAAATCATACCTAAACCATTTTGCTAGAAGAATGGTTTCAGAAAGTTGTACTCCAAAACCATTTTGCTGGTAGAATGGTTTCATAGAGTTGATGCTTAATTGTTGCATCCTAAACCACTTTGTGTTTGTGACTGTGCAGGTGTGGTTTCAGAGATCTTCGTGTTGAGGGACTGGTGCTATTTAGTTTTGTGCTTCTGTTTGTAGGCCTCAGTTTGTTTAGCTTTGGTTAAGCTTAGTGTTTTGGTATAGTAGCTTTCTTTAGTTTTGGTTTAACTTAGTAGATCTCTTATGGTATAGTAGCTTTGGTTAAACTTAGTGTTTTGCAGGCCTCATTTTGCTGTTTGTAAGAACAATATTTTTATAGAGCACAAATTGTAATGGGGAATGAGAATAGAAAATGAGATTATGTTGTAAAAGATTATTTTTTGTAACTGTCGATTCTTTTCTAAATCATGATTGAAAATGGATGCTACAACGCTCTTTTCTGTGCTAACTAGTAACTACTATTGGTCTTAAAGTTGAACTGAATATGAAAATAATCTATGGTGATAATTTTGTTCTTATGGTTTGCACAATTATTTTGGATAAAACATGAATATTTTATTGGAAACCATAAGAGATCTACTTTGGTTTCACATACAACACTAGTGAAACCATTAAACTACACTTATGATTTCAATTATAATATTTATTTTGAATAAAATATGAATATTTTATTGGAAACCATAAGAGGGCTACTTTGGTTTCACATACAAAACCAGTGAAATCATTAAGCCACACTTATGGTTTCAATTATAATATTTATTTATGTTAAATTAAATATGAATATTTTATTGGAAACCATAAGAGGACTACTTTGGTTTCAAATACAAAACTAGTGAAACTATTAAGCCACATTTATGGTTTCAGTTATAATATTTATTTTAAATTAAATATGAATATTTTATTGGAAACCATAAGATGACTACTTTGGTTTCAAATACAAAACTAGTGAAACCATTAAGCTACATTTATGGTTTCAGTTATATTATTTATTTTGAATAAAATATGAATGTTTATTTTCTGTTTATGCATCACTGCATTAGCATTTGAAAAGAAAAGATGGTACATGAGAATCAATAATTCACGATGAAACAACAATTAAGCATCAACTATCTAAAACCATTCTACCAACAAAATGGTTTCAGTGTACAACTCTATGAAACCATTCTACCAGCTAAATGGTTTCAACCAGAAACATTCACTTGGGCACTCTCTCTTGGGCACGTATAACAATCAAGCTTGGTATACAGCCACTTCTGATTATGTATAATGGTTGAGAAATTAGAAGGAAATATATACTCAGTTCCCTTTAGCAGCAAGAAAGAAAAGACATGACATTTCCTTTGTTAACTGAAGTTTGTGACGCCTTCTGTTTGAAGACTGAAGCAAAGTTTTTGATAGCATCTCCAAAATCAACAACCACACCGATTTTCCTCAATTCTTCGTTGTAATCGAAAATCTTTTTTCCATAGAATTTATGATCAATCACAGGAAAGCAGCCCCAAACCTGGTCATACAAAAAACATTCACTTGGTATCTTAAAATACGGCGATGGTGAAGTGTTGTTGCCAGCGATTGTGGATGAAATCGGCGACGGTGGCAGAAAAAAGGAGGTTATGAGAACAAACTTTAGTGTTGCGACCGGCGATGGTGGATGATTTCTGCGATGGTGATGAAGATGGTTGCGATGGTGATGAAGATCGTTGATTGGGATTTGGTGGCGCGTGGAATTGGAGAAAGGAGAAGAAATGGTATGGGAGCGCGAGAAGAAATTGTTTGGGGGCGCGAGAAGAAAAACTGGGCTGTTTAATGGCTGCTTATGCAGCGTACATAAGTTTTACTTATGTATAATAACCAGACCCAAGAGCATAACTTGGGTACAACTTCATATATTTAAAAGCCTATATGTTCTCATGAAAGGTCAGCCAATTAATCAATAAAGTTTGAACGCATCAGTTAATCAATAATGAGTAGTATTCAACATACTATTATTGTAAATAACAGGGCCGTCTCCGAATATTTCGAGGTCCCGTGCTAATAATAATATTGGACCCCTAATAGAAAATATATTATTTTTTAATAAAAAAAACATAATATATTCAAATTGTAAACATATCAATTACATCAAAAGTAATTATAATCCTTGTGACTAACAAAAAAAATGTCATATTTTAATCAATATTATCAAAATTCATTATAGAGTTCTAGCTAATTTGTTTTTTTTGTTACATATATTTGCTTTTTGGGCCTCCAGTTTACTACTACACCCCCTACTTACTACCCAAAAAAAAAATTGAGGCCCCAAATTTAACCGGGCCTGGTAAATAAATAAAATCCTATAAGAAGCTTCTCATTAAAAATAACTTTTACTTGTAATAATATCCAAAATGTATATATAGCTCAATAGCAAACCCAGGAGACAACACATTGTTTACCCTAAAATTTGCCCAATGAACAAGACATGATATGTGCGATACTATATTCCCGAAAAACTCACATAGTGTGTTGTATATAATCTTAAGTGTACATTCAGAATAACAATTCAATTTCTTACAAAAAAAATAAACAATAACAATTCAGTTTTATACCATTAAATAAGTTTATTAGTCTTTCTGTTTTATGTAATTTATTTATATATTAAATACCAGATAGAGTAATCGTGTAACATTATTCTATGTTTCGTTAATTATTAATTTTGTAGGTAGATAGATAGATAAATAACAAATGGAAAAAACTGAACCTTTAATTATTCTCGACAATCAAGATATGAAAATTGTTGTAAAAGAATCACAACTTCAACCAACTAAAAGTCACACAAGAGATGTTCATATTTTAAGCTTAGCATTTCTATTAATCTTTCTAGCTTACGGAGCCGCTCAAAATTTACAAAGCACTCTCAACACTGTTAGTCTCATTCACTAGCTTAAGTTATTGTAACATGTATCATTAGAATTTAGATTCTCTCTAATTTTTTCTCTTATGCTGATCATAATATACTAATCATAGCCATTCATTCAATTTTTTCTCTCTTCTTAGATGTATTTATGCTCTTTTGAGATTTATTAACCATTAAATTAAGAAAATCAGAGAAAACTTGAGAAAACATATTGGAGATGATCCAAATCCTATGTCATTATTAGTAAATTTGATGAGTTATTCATTTTTCAGGAGCATAACTTGGGTACAACTTCACTAGGGATATTGTATTTGTCTTTCACACTTTTCTCTTTGTTTGCTTCATTGGTGGTTCGACTTCTCGGAACAAAAAATTCTTTAATGATTGGCACAAGTGGTTATTGGTTCTACGTTGCTGCAAATTTGAAGCCCAATTGGTTAGTGTGCGAGTAACTTTATTATTATTATTATTATTATTATTATTATTATTATTATTATTATTATTATTATTATTATTATTATTATTATTATTATTATTATTATTATTATTATTATTATTATTATTTTGTTCATTCACGTCTTTATGTGTCTATAGACGAAGCAATAAATATCACACGAAATTCAGACACAATTGCAAGGTTTTATGTTTGAATATGAATGAAGATATTCAACATAACAATATCGACACTTAAAATAAGGGCCGGTTTGGTCTAGCTTATTTTAGAGCTTATACAAACGGTTTATGCAATATAAATTGGGTTTTATGCTATTTTATAAGCTTAAACTAGTGAAAATTGAATTTTTAGAAGCTATTTTATCATAAACTACCTTAAAAATATCAAGACCCCATCTCTGGTCATGACCGGCGCACAGACCATCATTGACTAATCCTATATTTAGTCTGGCAAGCCTAATACACAATAACAAATATACTTATTTAAAATATAGAGCTACTGTAATTATAGCTCGACAGGGAGGATCCCTGGTCCTACGTATCCCTAATGGTTTGGGAATCAGAGTCACGTAGTTCTCTAAGTGTTGATTAACTATCAACAAAGTATATAAAACTATCTCATCTCATTATGAAAAATTCAGAGGGAAAAATCAACTCATATTCCCATAGTTGCATCATTAAAATTAGAAGCATATAGCAAAGAATAATAATCTTCTATAAAATATTCGCATTTGAAAATCTCATACTTTACAACCCCGTGAGTAAGACTTTTCCATAAAATTCCTAGCATGAACATGTAATTCTTCTACCTATCAACCTAGAATTGAAAGTAACAATAAACTCATTCCACTAGGTACTCATAAACCACATTATCTCTTCGTTGTGGTGAACGGCTTATACCACATTATCTCTTCGTTGTGGCAAACGACTTATACCACATTATCTCTTCGTTGTGGCGAACGGATTATACCACATTATCTCTTCGTTGTGGTAAACGGCTACCTTTTTATTCCCACTAAAAATAATAACTTAGAAAACTTGCCACAAGATAAATTATCTACTCTTAATTATTTTATTTTTTTATCAATCTAACTACTAACTAGTCTTTAATTGTCTCATAACAGTTCCTAGTGAAATTTTAACATGACATTCCATCAAGTTCACAAAACATAAATATAATGTACTTGAATTCTTACAATATAGTCTTTATTAGTCCCAAAAGAGTACCAAAACCATTTTAATATCGAATAACCTAGAATATCAACTAGATTATAATTAAATCATAACAAAATATGAATCTAACATACTCTAATTTCTATATTGAAGTCTCTAACCATAATTTGTCATAAGTTGAAGTAGAATTTCTTAACATCCAAAAACATACAACTTCTCATACTTAGCTTTACTCTAAAACTCTAATTTCTACCAAAAATTAAAACCTAATAAGAACTCACCTTAGTTATTTAAAGATAAAGATGGTGATGAACCTCTTTAAACCTTGTGGGTTTCAAACCCTCTTTTCTTCCACTAACCCAAATCTTGAAGCTTTAGACATTAAATCCTTCTAATGGACTCT
The DNA here is from genome assembly GCA_954870985.1 of Trifolium fragiferum. Taxonomy (NCBI): domain Eukaryota; kingdom Viridiplantae; phylum Streptophyta; class Magnoliopsida; order Fabales; family Fabaceae; genus Trifolium; species Trifolium fragiferum. Next base: position 50,855,633 of record OX940793.1, on the reverse strand, counting down.
CTAACTAGTTGAGAGAAGCTTATTCTCCATGATGTACATGCACTTAGTGTTGGAAAGTGTTTGGAATGATTTTGGAATATGCTACGGAAATTGAGTGGTGGGTACGGGAGAGTTCTAGAGAAGAAGAGAGAAATTGATTATTTTTTTTTTAATTTTTTTAATTTTTAATTTTTCTTTTTTCATATATAATGCCAAGTTATTAAACTAATTTGATCACCTAATCACATACATAACCTTAGTGTTCTATGTATTTACTAATATGCCATCAAACCCATAATTCAAATTATTCATAATTAAGCAACTATTACTCCTCAACACTTTTAAGGATTTTCTCAATTAGGTACTAATTGGTTTCTTTTTTTTTTTTTTTCTTCAAAATTTTGGGATATTACAAAAAAGGGCAAATAATCATTTTAGTTCTTGAATGTGTAACTCGCTGTCACATTAGTCCCTGAATGTATTAAAATTGCAAACAGATCCACAAATGTCTTTTTTATTAGTCATTTTGGTCCTCGAATAAGTTTTAAGTAGTCAATTTAGTCCTCGAATGTGTTTCTTGTTGGTCAATTTAGTCCAAAAAATTACTATAAAATGAGATACTAAGGACCTATTTGCAATTTCGATACATTCAAGGACCAATATGACAGCGATTTACACTTTCAGGGACCAAAATGGTGATTTCCCCTACAAAAAACTTATAATAATACATAAAAATTATATAAGCCGTTTGCATAAGCTCAAAAATAAGCTAGGTCAAACGGGCCCTAAGTCTTGTGGCGAAATCAATAGCCAACCTTCTTATAAAAGATCTTTTATTAATATGATTCCCTCTTTTTTATATAAATGTTCATTCCCTTTTTTTTTTTTAATTTATCAAATAGTTTAATGGCTAAAAAATCGTTTTTTTAATATTTATTCCTTTTTAATTGGCTTTAATAAATTGTTTATGGAGACTAGTTAATTTGAATGTGGGTCATGTTGTGATTACTCGTTAAGTAATCACGAAAATAAATTGGGCTTTCATTTTACGTATTAATGTTTATATTTCGATTAAAAAAATATCAATTTTTAGTCTTAAACACGTCTCGAATATTATTAGCTTTAATAAGACATAACATGAAAAAAATAAATTATTTTTTTGATTTTGTTCAAAGTTGGTTTCGGTCTTTACATCTTCTTATGTAATTTTGGTTTTGGCCCCTACAATATTATTTTTTGAATTTTGTTCCCTCATTTCATTGAATATGATTTCATGAATGTTTTTAATTATTTGAGTTATTATAGTAGTTCTTGAATAATACTAACTAGTTCAATGAGGGAATAATCTATTACCATTATTGAGTGATGTTCCTGCAGGTAGACACTAGTTCCTGCCTCTTTGTATCTAGGATTTTGTGCTTCTATAATATGGGTTGGACAGGTACATACATACATGTAACAAACATGTTAATGTTCCATAATTCCTTCAAATTTTCATTAGTTTCACCCTTTTATTATTATAAATTTTTTTCATTATTTTCACACATTTTTACTGATTAATTCTTGTCAGGGAACGTATCTAATTACCACTGCTCGCAGTTATGCAACAGATAGTAATTTCCATGAAGGTACAATAATTGGCAACTTCAATGGAGTATTTTTTGGTGTGTTTGCACTCAATCAGGTAATCAATTTTTTCTATTTCATTAGATGGAAACTATTTTTTTTTTCTGTGCCATGTTTAGTGCATTATAGAAATATTTCTCGTAAAAGTTTAATTTTTTAAATAAAAGATCAATTAAATATGAATTTTTAACTTAAAAATTCATATTTAACTCATTTTTTGTTAAAAAAATTAAATTTTTGTGAAAAAAATTCTTATAATATTATAAACATTAACAACAAAACTCATTAAAAAAATGTGAGATTAAACATGAATTGACTTGAAAGTAGGAGCTAAAAAAAAATTTAAAAGATTTACAGAGACCAAAAATGAAAGTTGAAATATTTATAGTAATAAGAAACTTATTTAACCATTTATTTTAAAGTTCAAAATTTGATTTTCTTTTTCGAATAACTATTTTGCAGTTAATTGGAAATCTAATTGCATTTGCTCTACTAAGCAATGGCAAAGTATGTGGTGGTTAATCTTTACATTTTGCAAATGTTCTTAAAATAATTTGTTTGAGTAATCCATTCTAGTTAGCAAATTAAGAATTGTTGTTGTTTGTTCATCATATACAGGTGGGAAGTACAAGTAGCACAACTATATTGTTTGTTGTACTCCTTTCTTTTGTGACATTTGGTGCTATACTAATGCGTTTCCTAAGTAAAAGAAGTAGCAATAGTACAAAAGAGAACCAAAAATTAGGCACTGATGATGATGATGCAGGTGAATCATCATCTTTGAAGTTTCTAAGTAGATCACTCATGATGAGTTCATTAACTGATACAAAGATGTTGTTGATCATACCTCTTATTGCATATTCAGGTCTACAAGAAGCATTTGTATGGTAATTTCTTATTTTGTACTATTCGGCTATATAACACTGACACTTCAAGTTGAATGTGTGTTTAGTGTCTAACATCAGAATATGTCGAATCCTAACACGACACCAATAAATGGAGTTACGTTCAATTATTATTATTATTATTATTATTATTATTATTATTATTATTATTATTATTATTAATTATTAATGGTAATGTGTTTGTATCAGTCCTTTATAGCTATTTGGTATTATGAAATATCTTTTCACAAGGCGGAATTTACCAAGCATGTTGTAACTCCTACAATCGGAGTTTCTGGTGTTGGTATTGCAATGGCATCATATGGGTTTTTCGATGGAATAGTAAGTATGGGATCGCTGAATTTTAGGACCTTCTTAGCATTTATTTATTTTTGTCGAAATAAGGCAGCTCAGTTGGTAGGGACATGGATCGGGGAGGGTCATGGCCCACCCAAGCGCATACTTCTTTTTATTCCATCTGAATTATATATGTATTATTTGCTTATTTATTTTCTTATTTTTTATAACATGGCAGTGTTCTTTTGTTGCTGGTCGTCTCACCTCTGACCTCAAATCCATAACATCAATAGTTTTCTTTGGTGCTTTTGCTCAAGCAATTGTACTAGTCTTACTTTTGCTAGATTTCAGGTTAGTAGCATTCCCTTTGTAATGTTTTGCTAAAGTTGATGGATATCATTCATTTTCCTTATGTTATTTCATTTCACCTATAGTGTTTTTTATTTTTTTTCTACTAATAATGCAGCATACCTAGTAGATTTCTTGGTGCTTCTTATATACTCTCTATGGCTGCTTTAATGGGCATTGGTGATGGAGTTTTAGCAACACAGCTCAATGTTTTGTTAGCAATGCTATTTAATCATGACACGGTATACATAAGTGTTATTTAGACACATGAAAACCTAGACCATATTCTGATTTCATACTTAAAAAAAAAAAAAAAAAAAAAATCAACATTTGAGGGTTAAATAGTGTTATCTCCTGCAATATTGATGAATTTTTCATTTTATTCTCAGTAATATTTTTTTCTCGATTACGCTTCTGTAATTTAAGAAGATAGTTTGATAGTTAAGAATGTACACTTATAGTGTCAAATGTCATGAGTTCAATTCTCTTTTTGATTAAAAAAAATATTGTTCTTTTACAATCTATAATGTTAATGAATTTCGGTTTACCCTCACTGAATATGTCATGTCGTCATTTATGCGGAATCTTAAACTAGCATATTTAATGATGGGCTAAAAGCACGAAATCCTGACATTATAGAAATAATCAAAATAAAATATTACAGGAGGATAAACCGAAATTCGCTAACATTACATGAGTAAATACTATTTCAGATTTAGTTGTCAAGATATTTTGCAAAGAAATAAATTTTAAACAATCAGTCAAATAATTCAATGTAACAATCAATTATTTATGCAAAAAAATTACTAAGACACACTCAACGATGATCTTATGCAAATTTTGTTACTATGTTTGTGGTGTAGGAAGGGACTTTTGCACAACTGAAAATATGGCAGAGTACTACAACTGCCATGGTGTTCTTTTTAGCCCCATACATCTCATTCCATACATTCATAACAATCATGTTGGTTTTCCTATGCTTGTCATTATGTAGTTTTCTATGGTTGATTCTCAAGGTGGAGAAAACATCATCATCACCCTCCACTAGTGAGTAAATTTCAATGTTGCTACAACTCAAACCATAAATAGATAGATTTTATATACACTCTGTTCTTCTTTGTCTGAAAATAACACATCCAATTCGATCTATGTCCTTATTTTATGGTCATATTTTCTTTAGTTGAATGAGGTGTCAAAATTGTTACAAAACAATCATTTTGTTACCTAAGCTCGAATTCATCTTTTAAATTAAATTCAAACGTTTGAAAGAGAATGCCAATCATTTTGGTAATGTCAAATTTTAAGTTTATGACTTATAATTTATAAGATCATATGAAAGATAAGACATTTTTTATAACATTTTTTCTCACAAGCTTATAGTTTATTTTTATTAGCTTAAAACTTCAAATTTATAGCTTAGTTTAATTTTTTTACCCAATTTTATGTATATCTCTTACTTAAAAAAATAAATATTAATTAAATATATATTTTTTATTTCATTTCATATTTATAAGTTAATCAAACCCGCTAATTTTACTGAGTAGTATAAATGCAATTAGATAACTTATTCATTATTAACTACAAGTTAGTTTATAAACTATTCACTATAAATTCATCTATCGTAAACTGACTTATAAGCTATTTCTTATGCTTTTGCCAAACTTAACTTATATTAATGTTGTGGAGTAGCTTTTTCTTTGGTCTTAAAGTCTAAACTAACATCAACTAAACCAAACCCACCATAAATTACGCCTAAAATTCCACACCACAAAACTTGGTCAACTAAGCCATCATATGACTCTCTAGGTCGTGCTCCACTTCAACACTCATTGGTTCTTTGTACCCCATTTTTCCATACCAAAATCACCAACATCCTCATAACTCAAAAGTAGTTAGATTAGGTTGTTTCCCACCTATTTCATACCAATTCTATAAACATAAATACCAATCCAAAAAACACCAACAAAAACTAACATTTTTATTCATCTCATAACAATGTCTTTATGGTTCTCTAACTTCTTCCGTTTACATTTCTCAACACCATGGCCAATACTTACCTATGCAACCACTTGGATAATGCTATTAACGTTGACGGTGGCCGTAGCATCAATCTCGCCGCAGGTTACGTTTGTTTCCGCCATATCTCCTGCCTCTTTGTTCTCTCAAAAGTGTACAAATGATGGGTTCATTAGAATGCCATTGGATGTTCCTGGAGAAATTTTATGCTTTCCTTCTCATTTGTTTGTGAAATCCAAGATTGATTTCATTGTTCCACCAATCTTTGCTGCTTTGATTGTAGCAGCTTCTACTTGCCTTGTGAGAGCTGTGGGATTGTTTGTGGAAACATGATTCAACAACTCTTTGAGATGCACGTTGACTTTTCTTCGAGATGCAAGTTGACTTTGGATATATTTTTCACACGTCAAGGGAGTGAAAGAGATTGAATATAACTACATTTATCAGAATCGCGTCTCTGTGTGTTTGACACATACATGTCTTTGATCTGAAGTGTCCGTACTACATATAAAAGTCTTAGTGAGCCTAAATTTTGGGTGTAAAAAAATTTGTGCTAAACTCATTTAATATATCAACATGGGTGTCATTGGCCTTTGTAAATCCAAACAATGAAATATTATTATAATATTATAACTTAATTTCAAAGTTCTCATTGCTGAAATTACTCATTTATTTGTTCTTTACTCTTTGAACTATATTGGTCATTCTCATTTGAATATGTATCTTAAGACTTTGACAATCATAAATTTCTAAATCCACAAAACCTTCAAAATTAACATACTAATATGTAAAATAAATATGATAGCAATGACAATGATCACATCACAACAAATCTTGTTTAGAAACATTCTCATAGAAAAACAAATTTTAACCGTAAATAAACGGCAGCTTAATTGGTACAGTACATAATGTTACATATAAAATATGATAAAATAGTGAACCAAACAAAGCCTAAGTGTGCTCAATCAAGCTTTTGAAATTGAATTAATCAATTTGTTGCTGAAATCCCAAAGTTTCTTAGCTAACTGTTTATTTTTGGCAAATGCACTTGGCTTGAATTCATTGCAATCCACAAAGTACTTCCCAGTTACACCTTTCACATTTGGGTGAAGTGCAACATAGCATGTAGTGGCTGCTCCCTGTGGAACATTCTTCCAAATGTAAAAGCTGAAGACCTTCAAGAAATCTGCATAAATAATGAAGTATATCAATCAATCTATCCAATATAAATTGAATGCTAGATTAAAAAATAAAAGGCTAAATTGCATTTTTGACCCCTTAACTTTCACAAACTTGCGATTTTGGCCATTAACTTTCATAATAACACTTTTGACGCCCTAACTATAGTCCATTTTACAAAAGGTTGTCCCCCACTGATTTTGACCAAGTCAACGTACACGTGAACAATGACTCACATGTCACGTCAGCAAGTCGTGTTGTCCACGTGTGTGTTGACTTGTTGTCGTGACATGCGAGTCATTGTCCACTTGTGTGTTAACTTGTTCAAAAGCAATAATAGGTCAACCTTTTGTTCAAAAGCGTTCGTTGACTTTGTCAAAATCAGTGAGGAACCAATCTTTTGCAAAATGGAATAAAGTTAGGAGTCAAAAGTGCTATTTTGAAAATTAAATGGTTTAAGTAACAAAAGTGTAATTTAACCAAAATGAAAACATTGAGGATTAATGAATTTTTTAACATACGCATAAGGTAAGAAGAGTATCTCATAAGAGGAGTCATGATCACTCCTGGGTGGACAGAATTGGCTGTAATGTTCACACCTTCTTCCTGTTGACAAATGTGAGACACCAAAAATTAATACATACTCCATTACTAGTCCACTATAAGCTAGATTGTAATTAATTTAATTAATTCAATTGATTAGGACTAGAGGTTAAAAGAGTTGATTAAACGACCGAGTTTAAACTCCGGTGAAGGAATAAGATACTAACATTTGTCTATAAAAAAATATATATACGACGCCTACCTGTAGGCGACGAGAGAGTTCATTTGCATGTAATATGTTGGCTAACTTGGATTGTCCATAGGCCTTCTTCTTAGAATAACTGAAATTAAAGTTATAGCAATTTTTAAAAAATAAATCAATGTTTTGAAGCAAGAAATTATTCATTGAAGCTAAAGGAAAAGTACCCTTTTTTATCATTGATCTTATCAAATCTAATCCCCTTTCTGCAGTAAGTGTATCTATGAGCAATTGATGATAGATTTATGATCCTTCCTTCTATTCCGGTTGTTTTTGCAGTTTGTTTCATTTTGTCAAGAAGAAGATTTGTCAAGAGGAAATGGCCTAACAAATGCAAAAGTGATTAGATAAAGGTAACAATTAATTAATAAGGTCTAACACAATAATTACATGCATGATTAATGATCATGAGACATTACCAAGATGGTTTGTTGCAAATTGCATCTCAATCCCCTCATCTGATAGCTTGAATGGGCAGAACATTATTCCAGCATTGTTTCTGACAATTTAAAGTCAATTATTTAATCCAAATTTGTAATGTCTAACTCAAATATATTCAACCTAAATTTTGTAGATACTAGTGGTCAAAGTATCTTGATTCTCTAAATAAGCAACTCTTCAAAATATGAGATATATGAAATTTGTAATGATCAATTATGTGGGTTGGGTCCTCTTTTGTATAAAAAAAATAATCAATTATGGATGAATAAAATATGTCAATTTAGTCTCTGATGACTGATATTAAGATATTAGAAACTAACATGACAAATAATTTTTTTTGACAAAACATGACAAATTTTTATATACTCTAGAAACTATGAATTATTTTTATATGCTTTGAAGAATAATTTAAAGATAAAACAATAGTTTAATGACTAAATTGATGATTTATTGTAAAAATATCAATCTACTATTGATTTTCTTAAAATTTAATTTGTATACACTAATAATATAAAACTTTTTACACATGAATGAATCCCATCAAATTACGCCTTGCAGATATATATTGAGATATATTAGAAACTAATCTATGAAAGTGGCGTATTATAATGTGATTTGATTAGATGCGTGTGTAAATAAGTTTTACAAAGAGTTAGTGCATGAAAATTAATCTCATTTTATTATTAATAGTTTAGATTATTTATTTTATTTTGTACTCCTATATTAGAGAGATAAATTCATGGTTTAAAATAAATTAAATAAAAGAAATACTATATGAAATGAACAAACATTAAGATGTTGAGAGGAAGATCAAGAGCAATGAAGCTGTCCACAAATGATCTGACAGATTTAGTTGAACAAAGATCAAGTTTCATTATGTCAACTCTTGCAGATTTGTTCTCTTGTGTTATTTGTTGCTTAGCTTTCTCAGCAGATTCCATGTTTCTTGCACCAATTATTACATGTGCCTTTCTAAGAGCCAACACTCTTGTTGTCTCTAAACCTATACCACTTGCTCCTCCTACATTAGAACACAACAATATTTCAGCACTTATATTTAAGCTCGTTTTGACTATTGTCAAACAGAGTCTTAAAACACAAAAATCCAACACAATATGAAATACACCTGATTTTTACTTTAATCACGAAACTAATATATTATTTCCACTCATCTTATATTTTCAAAGATTTTTACAAAATGATGAAGTTAAAACAACTATTTTTTGTTTTACTATTATTTATCAAACAATGCTTGAAAACAAGTAACAAGTTAAAATAAAGTGACAGTGTTATAACTCAAAAACAAATCTCAAATTAAACAAATTTCCAAATTCTTAATTACTTTCAATTTTTTTATTTCTTTATTTTTTGATAGATTTTTTGTTTCTCTGTTACTACTCACCCATGTCACATGTGCCTTTAGCTCAATCTCACCTACCGGATGCATATCACGCTCCACATCATGTCAAGTGTCAAAGTTTTTATTTATTTTTTATAAAATAATAAATTATCGCAGTCACAAATTCAAGCACAAATCAGTTTAATAACTTGACCTGCTGCACTTTCAATCACTCATCTAGCACACCACACGTTGCTGTTGTAATGTGTTGTTATCGTGTTTCACTATGCCGGCGACCTTCAAAGAGTATGAAATTTGGTGGGTTGAAGATGTGTTTTCATTTGTTTTTGACATTTGTACATGGCGGCATCAGGGCGATGTTAGTGTCGACGGGGAATAGGTTTACATGGAGGTTGAGGAGATTCACCATGGAAGAAGTAGCTGTAGGCTATGAAACACATATTTTTCGTATTAGGCATATTTCGGTGCTGGTCAATGTACAACATTTTATGATTATATTGAATTATATTATTATAAATAAATTTTTTTTTGACACGCACCATGAGATGCATTTGGAGGATGAAATTGACCCAAAGGCCATACGGCCCATACCTTTCCCTCTCAAAAAGTAATGTAATCCTGATCAAACATGCTCAAACTTACTCCTTTTTGTGTTGTCTTGTCTTGCATTTGAGGCTACAACTCTACAAGGTGGGGGCACATTAATTGTACATCATAAATGCAATTGATCATTTTTTAGTCAACCAATTTTTTGTATTTTTCGGTTCTTTCTTTTGATTAAGCTAGTAATCATCCCTTTTATATGCTGCTTATTATAAGGAAGAAACTTACAAGTAATATTGCATATGATAGAGGAAAATAAAAACATTTTTTCTACTATGTCAAAAAGAATTTATCTTCTTCAACACTTGTGATACATATTTCTTAGAATTGAGTTTTAGGCTCAAAACTCAATTCTAAGATGGTATCAGAGTCTATCAACGATTCGCTGGGTTACTTCGTCGGGCCGCCTGCAATCAGGTTTCTGATCGAGCCCTCCACCTATCCGCGCAACAAGCCCAACAGTGCTGAGCGCGAGGGGGTGTGTTAAAGAAGTCCCACATCGCTTGCGATAAGGCCTAAACAAGTGTCTAAGAATATTCATGCTTATAATAACTCCTTTTATAGAAAAACAAGTATACGTTCAAAGTTAAACTACTGACCTGTGATAATTATAGTAAGATTGCTAGCATCAATTCCTTCGGTAACTTGATTTGCAGTTGAAGCTGACCCAAACCCACTTGGACCAGCAATCCCGGTTATCAACGATATAACACCCACCATTTTCCACTAGCACTAAAATATTGTGACCACACTATTAAAAATAAAAAACCCAAAGCCTAATTTCGTTTCTCAGTTGCAAAACAAGTTATGTTATTCACATTACAAAAGTATATATATAGCTACACAATATTGGGCCTGAGGATGGTATAAGTTAGAGTACATGTGATGGGGCCAAGTACTTAATTGAGGTAAGTAAGAAAGTGAATAATATAAATGTCCTTGATTGAGGTAAGTATGTAAAGATGGGAGAAACATAAATTCTATGGCTTTTGGAGGTTGTAGGTTGTCAGGTTGTAAAATTGATTTACATGCAATTTAGATATGTATTTAATCCTTTAACACCGCTAACACTTAATACTCAATCCGTATATCTTATCTTTAGTCATTAAAGCTTTTTACTTTTAGGGTCTTGCTAGGGCACAGGTTAAGAATCCAAATATGAAAATATTATTTTAAATTTTGTGTGATTAATTTGTGATCAAATTGAAAAAGTGAATTAGATACATGAATTATGATAAAACGTTTCCTTTTTTTTGCTCTTAGGGCACATTTTAGCTTTTTCCTTATTTTTATTCAAAAGAAGTAATATTTATGTAATCATATTTCATGATTTTTATCATGTTATTTTATTTTAGACATTGTGATAAGATAGTGTGCTTTGTTTTGAATTAGACCAATATTTACTATGTTGGCAGACCATTTATTGTCTAGGTCTAAAACAATTCATTCTCGTCCAAGCTAAGGCACATCGCCCTCCTATAGTGCACTGTTCATTGTGGATAAATGACCCGTGCTAGCTCTCTTATGGTGCACTATCTATAGTGGATAAATAACTCATGTCATGATATATTTTCAAGAACGTTTTTCCCATTACTTTCTATACATTGTATTCATCTTTAAGATACACACATTTCACACACACCCATATTGAGTTGTCACTTACTTAAGTGTTGGAATGGTAACATTTTTATAAGTACTTTTTCTCCACTTTGTGTGTATGCGCGCGCGTGTGGCTGTGTGTTATCACAAATTTATTTTAATAATAAACTTGATAATTGATACATAATACTCTTCCGCCCTTTATTATTTAAACCTTTAATAAACCGATATTTAAAAAAATTATTGGAGTAATAAATTTATCTTGAATGTGTTAGTTTTACACATTTACCATTATTATAATTATTAATATCATACTACATAAAGAGATAGAGAAAAGGATGTGGTACATAAATATAATAGGGTTATATATATAATTATTTTCTATTTCTAACATATATAATATTTATTTTCACATAATATTCATGACTTAAAAGAGTCATTCCGTTACCTGAAGAATTAAGGAGAGTGATTTTTTCAAAAAAAAATATTGGTGGTGTTATGCATAGTTGGATGGTTGTGTTATTGGTGATTAATATGTATGACTCAAAGAGTCATGTAATATGTGAGAATGAGAAAATAATGGTGTATTATTTATCTAATATTAAAAAATGATTTAATCATCATGATATATTATTTGTGTTATCATCATTTATTTAATTAAAATTTGCAATACTTAAATTTTTAAATTAAAAGTAAAACTCTTGATTTTAGATTAAGTTCAAAAGTAATTCTCAATTAAGATCAAGTTTGATCTCTAACTTGAGCAATATTTGATAACAACCATGATAAATACACACTTTTCCGCTAGTTAAGTCTAATAACGGTAGTCAAATCTATATTTTGTAGGTGACAATGTTCGAAACAGACTCTCTGCTATACTTTTTTCCCACAGTTTTCATGCGTGTTGTTGTGCGTCAGGACCGTCTGATCTATATTGTATGGTTGAGATCATTTAAAGTGATTTTATAATAGCATCAATCCGTACTGTCCAATTAAAAATCAATATTCTAAATTTCAAATAGTGTGAAAATTTTGTGAAAATCTACCGCACCAAATCATAATCCCACAATGTTTACCCAATTAGATATGTGGTATGTCACTTGTATCTCAAAATATCTATTGTAAAAATAATTTCAATACACTTGTATAAACAAAAAAAAAAAAAAAACTATCATTGTTATTTGAATTTATTATCGGTTAAATTGCATTTTTGATCTTCTAACTTTCACAAGCACTTCTTGTCAACAAAAAAACTTTCACAAGCACTTACAATTTTAGCACCAAATTTAACTCATTTTGCAAAAGGTTGACCTTCTACTAATTTTGATCAAGTCAACGCATGCGTAAATACAGGGCCGGTCCCGAGATTTTGGAGGCCCGGGGCAAATAATAAAAATGGACCTCTAATAAAAAATATTATTTTAAAAAAATAGAACATCATTTATTTCAATTTTAAATAGTATCAACAACATCAAAAGATAGTTATTTATCCGTGTAACTAACATAAAGAAAATGTCATTCCACAATGTTGAAATTGAACCGGTAAATAAAAAATTAAGCGATATATCATTAAAAATGAACCAATAATTTTTAAAAAGAGTAATCTTTTATTTAAAATGTAAACAACATCAATAGTGTAAAAAAAATCACTTTCAAATCAATAATAACAAAATACACCTTCAAGCTAATATCATTAAAAATTGATAGTATTTCTAATAAAAATTGCAACTTAATTTTAGAAATTAATTTTTCATTTTCAAAGAAATAATAAAATGCAGTTTTTTTTAAAATAAAATAAAATAGTGAAGTTATTTATAAGTTTTTTTTTTACAATAAACTATTTATAAGTTTTTTTTTAAGAGAATTTATAAGTTATAGAAGAAAAAAAAACATTATTTTATAAAAAGAAACACAATTTTGAAATAATTTATGTAGTGTTTCAATTTTCAATTATTTGTTGGTTGTAGTGTGTTCATTCCCTTCATCACTATTTCTTTGATTGTTCTGTTCTCTTAAAATAAGAGAAAACCAAAAAATGCCACTAATGTTCGGAGTTTGAATCACAGTCCCTCCATATAAAATTTGATGTCTTTACCGACTGAATTAAACTCACAAGCACAATCATTAAACTTTTTTATTACAATATAGGTAAATCTTTCTTTTCTTCGCTTGTTGTCTAGCTGTATTGGTTCTTTTGCTCATTTGTTTTTTCTTGTTCTTGTAGATTTCTTTTGCTTGTTGGTTGTAGATTTCTCTTTTCTTCATTCCTATTTGTAATGAGTTGGAGTAGTGATTGTACTCGATTCTTTAATATTAAGACTTTGTTTTCTTTTCTAGTTATAAGGATGATTTGGTAGACATGCAATAACATTAAAATTTTTGGGAGAATTTATTATTTAGTTGAGTATTTACAGTTAAACGTAAAAGATATTTGAGTTATATTAAAAAAAATAAAAAATCATACCCAAAATTGTTCTTGCATATGCGGCCATTACGGTATCAACTGTGTTTACATGGCAAATCCAACTACGATTTGTTGAAAATCTCACACTTTATTTATTTTGTTAACGAAAAACTCAAATTAGTTAGGGTATTTTGATGAGATGCAATATATTTATTGAATGTTTGTATAAAATTATTTTAGTGTTAGTGCATCTTGTATTTTGTCTTTTTATTCAAAATAAGAGATGGTAGTGTGATGAAGATGGTTGGATGTTGGTAATGAGGATATTGTGGTCAATTTCTTTCTCCCTTAATTCACATACTTTATGTGATATGTATCTACCTTTCCTCCTTATGTCCACACCTACCTCAAAATGTTTCAGAGATTGTTTTTACTTTTTTTTTTTTTTTATAAAGAGATTTTATTTTTATTTTGGTATTTGGGTCTCGTGTATGGCGTACGAACTCATTACTCGTCAACCACAATCCATAAAAATTAGAGTTTGAATAACTATAATCAGTTTGAGTTTTTTAATAAAACAAACTAATGAAAGTTGACATAAACATTGTTACATATTGTTGGGTCATGACTCATGGGACCTTAAACAACTTTACAAGTAAGTTAAATGTTATATTTTTATTCAAAATCTTAAGGCATGTTTATGAATTTTTTAATTTACAAAGTGTTTAACGTCCACATTTTCATTTGATATGGGACTCAACTCACATTTAAAATACCAACACATATATACCTACACACCAACATTGTAACAACCACTTAATAAATTCAAAAGGTTTAAATGATATTTTGATCCTTGTATATTCGTGAATTTTTTGTTTTAATCCTTGTATCTTGTTTTGTTGCAAATAAGTCATTGAATGTACAAAATTTGTTGATTTTAGTCCATAAAGTCAAAATCCGCAAAAAAATCTAAAGGAAAATCTGCACGAATATTGTAAATTTTCTTGCGAAATTTGACTTTAGGGACTAAAACCAACAAATTTTGTACATTTAAAAACTTATTTACAACAAAACAAAATACAAAGACTAAAACAAAACATTGCTAAACATACAAAAATCAAAAGATCGTTTAAGCGGATTTAAAATTACAACTTAATAAAAAGATATAAAAGTAAAATAAATTCATCAAGTACTTTAAAATAAGTTAAAGGACACTTTTGAGTTTTTTTATTATTTTTGTTTGTCTATAGATTATAGTTTTTCTGTCTATATATATCACATTTACAGCAAAAAGTATTTGATAAAAGATTTGTCATTTTCAAGATTACATCATCATCATACTGTTTTTTTTTTATCCAATAATCATTATAATCTTAACAAATTGATAATCTTCCATGAGAAATTCACAGTAATGGGGCAAATGCCCCATAAATATTAATAATTGTTGCAGTTGCATTCACTCTATTGTCAAAAATATCAAATGTGATATAAATTAACTATTTTAAAGATATTTTAGAGTCCACATTTAAAAAATGGGGAAATAGTCATTTTAGTCCCTCAATGTGCAGCTCGCTGTCACTTTGGTCCCTGAAAGAAGAAAAAATACAAAATAGTCTCCGACACTGTAATCCGTTAGTCATTTTGGTCCATGTCGTTAAAATTGACCGTTAACTTTACAAAAAAACTGAAGTGACATTTTTTTAAGACACATGACATGCTGAGTAGGCATTAGTTTGACAAGTGGCCTGATGACATGTTCAGGGACCAAAATGACAAATTTTTTTTCTTTTATTTCTTCATCTTCTTTCTCAAGATCAACAACAAAGTTACATGCTTCATGAAATTGAAATGTCTTCATCCTATTGTGCATAGATGTTCCTAAACACGTTTTCCTTGCCTCATTGTTTTCTATTCCTTCATTCACATAACCAAAACACAAAATGATCAAACTCTTTCAACAATAGATCAAACAACCAAATTAAAATACACAGAAAACTCAGATAAGAAATTTTAAACTTAAAATTTCTTCATTCTATTTTCGTTACATAAATACACCCTAAGAAGCAACATCCTCAAACAAAACAAGTATACAATATGAATCACACACCACACATGGGGTATGGGGAAAATATTATTGGTATATCCATCACAAAACTAACTTGCAAAGAAATGAAGGATTCATAAGCTTAATAGTTAATAATACCCTCAAAAAGTTGATGAAATAGAGTTCACATTTATGATAATTGAGAAACATCAACACTAAGAAATTACCTAAAAAAAATGTCCCCATAGACATGAATAAAAGACGTCCCTTGGTTTTCTAATGAGCATAGCGTTTTTGGATCCAGGAAATTTAGAAGGAGACCTTCATTGTTGGGTATTCTTTGTAATGGCTCCTTATGTGGGCTACAACAATGGGGCTTTTGATTCAGCTTTTGGCAGCTAAGCTTGGTGTTGTTACAGGGAAGCATTTGGCTGAGCTTTGTAGTTTGTAAGGAGGAGTATCCTAAATGGGCTAGGAATGAGCTTTGGGTTATGGCTGAGTTTAATCTTAACTTTGTTGTTGATCTTGAGAAAGAAGATGAAGAAATGAATTATTTTTTTTGTCATTTTAGTCCCTGACCATATCATCAAGCCATTTGTCCAACTAATGCCTACTCAGCATGCCACATGTCTTAAAAAAAAATGACACATCAGCTTTTTTGTAAAGTTAAGGGTCAATTTTAACGGTATGGACCAAAATGACTAACAGATTGCAGAATCAGAGACTATTTTGTATTTTTTCTTCATTCAGGGACCAAAATGACAGCGAGTTGCACATTGAAAGACTAAAATGACTATTTCCCCTTAAAAAATATTGGAGTTGATAAGACACTAGTTAGTACATACATTTTTTTCCCCAAAAGAGCCCATGAAGGTTCATTTAATTGGCAATGATCTGACCCATACTTTTGCAGGTGTTAGCTCAACTCCTATTTGCTTATTGGTGGCAGGTGATCTTTAAAACTTGTATTATGTTCTAACTTTAGTGAGCCGTACCCTTAAAACATTTTTTTTTAATCTTAAAGACTGTTGTAATTCTATAAATTTTTTAGAAAGAACACAGCTCAACTAAATTTTTTTATAAAAAAAGAAATTTTAAAAGTTAATACAAATCGAAAGACAACCTTTAGTGAATCGTGCCATTAAAACAACTTTCATGAGCATGCTCAAACTCAAAATTTTAGTTGTTCCATTTTTATTTATCACTACAATTTAAGTTCATAATTTTAAAAATTTACTATTTACTATATTTTTTTGATGAGTACTATGATATATATATATATATGGAGTGACAAACACAACAAATTTGCATAATTGTGATGTCTCAATAACATGAATTCAAATCCGATGAAGTATTGAATTCGACTTATGAACTAAACTTATAATAATTTACTTCATAATTTTGCTCAATATATGTACACTATTTTTCATAACATAAAAATTTAAAATAAACTGAATAGTAATTTTTGTTTAATTTGATCACCTTAATTATATAGGAACTATAATAGCAGTTGAATAAACACGACAATCAAAGAACATAATCAAGATAATGACTAATACATTTCGCTGGCGATAATAGACAACAAAGGGTCCATAGCTCAGTGGTAGAGCATTTGACTGCAGATCAAGAGGTCACCGGTTCGAACCCGGTTGGGCCCTCTTTTTTTATTTATTTTTCATTTTGTTTATCCTCTGTCTAATTTAATTAATATAATTAACTACTGTACTTCATCTAACTATTGATTAGCCATCAATGCAGTAACTACGTTTGGACAAATAATTAATGGTAATGCGGAAACAACTTATGTTGTCCATGGCAATGTCGTTTTCATATGAATAAAATTAAAGCAACAATTGCTTCGTACGTGTTGGACCTTTCATGTTCAAACACCATGTCTATGCAACTATGTCTAATCTGCAAATTGAAAATATTAGACAAACAAACTATGGAATATATGTTGCATCTATTTTTCAGGCATATACAAAGTCTTTCCAAGATTCAAATTCGGACTCGTTCCGAGTGATATATAGTAAGAATATAAATCAGATACATTATTTGTTCAATATATCTAAAAATTGAAAATTTACTTATAATTAATTATGATCGGAAAGAGTAACTTTTAGACCCTATTTGATGATGTTATATTCTAAGTTTATGACTTTTGGTTTAAAGTATGAGTACATATGAAAAAAAAATATCGCTTATCAAAAAAAAAAAAAAAAAAAAAATCGTTTGGTAATATTCTTGATTTATAAAAATCTAATATTTATAAAGTATACTACACAATTCTATAATATACAAATTTCAAAAAAAAAAAATTGATATATTCATGTTTTTAATTTAATTGTTTTAAGTTTTAACACTTCACAAATTGGTTCCGCTTGAGTTTGATATAAACTCTTTTCTCAGTCCGAGTTTGGCTTGTTTAGAGTTCGTGAGTAGTTCGGTTCGACTCGTTAGATTCAATTTATTTTTAATTTGAAACTCAACTTAAGAATTTGACATGAAATATGTTTTTCTATTTATTCTCCATTTTTTGTATACACTTCGATGTGAGACTATTTATTTTTAAAATCCATATAAAAACATATTATTGTGCATGACATTGTTTATCAATTTTAATGTTACTCATTTTTATTTTATTATTGTCAAGTGTTTGTCTTAGTTTTTTTAAAGTATTGTATATATTATTAATTATCTAAATGTATAAAATCAATTATATAATGTTTCAAAAAATTAAATCAATTATATAAATATAAATATATAAAATTAAATAAATAAATTTAAAATTATTTTTGAAGTGTTATTTAAAAATATTTTTTAAAGTGTTATATATATAATCGAGTCAGCTAATGAATCAAACGAGCCGAACTATATATAGCTAAAATTCGACTCATTTAATTAACGAACTTGATATTTAGCTCAAATTCAGTTCATTTGGTTCATGAACCAAATTCTATAGATCAATTATCGAATTGAATTTCAAACTTTATTCGAGCTGGTTGTATTCATTGTCCGTCCTATCAAGGAATGACAAAATGAAAAGCATGCATATGAACAGTGTGTGCCCTGTTTTTCGTCCCCTATAGAGTAAATGCCTAGAAAGCTATGGAAAACAGATATCCTGTACTCCTGCCTGAGCCATGAGTTATTGAAAACAATTACTTTATCTCAATTTTATTATAAAAAGAAATTTTACTTTTAAAATTTATTCAAAATCTAATGTATTTAGATAATACAGTAATGTATATAGTTTAAATATATTAATTTTTCAATAAAGTGTTTAAAAAGTAAAATTTCTTTGTTAATAAGTGAACTAGTATGGAGATCATATCATACGTACACTACCTCTAATCATACATCTCATCATAAGCTTCATTTTCAGCCCTGTTCAACTCGACCAAATGTTTCAGTCCAGCTCAACTCAGTCAAAAATCTTCAGCCCAGCCCAACTCGACTAAAGGTTTTAGTTCAGTTCAACTCAGCCAAGAGCTCTAACTTTAGCACAACAATATCATGGTCATTCAGGTCCTGTTGAGCTCTGTTGGAACAAAGTTGGTTCTAACGTAACCTAAGTAAGTTTTGATGATAACAATAGTATTAATATACAATAGGATATACTGATAATTTATTCTAGTGTACAGGTATATAAGTTAAAAATTTATGTACACTAAAGAACTAAAAGAGAAGTTATGATATGCGTTAAAAGCGTCACCAGAAGTTGACTCAAGCAAATTCTGATATATAACACCAGAAGTTATGCCAACCAGAAGTTGCAAGTCAAAGTCAATCAGAAGTTCTCCCCATCAGAACCTGTGATGGAAACACGAGATTCTGATGATTACGAAGACAACAGAATTTGTCAGAAGAATATTCAAAAGAACATTCTATGCTTAACGACTATCATCAATTTGGCAAATTCAGAGTGGCAGAAGAAATCATCGTACAAGACCGTTATGCTCATGATAATGATGTTTGTACTATTGTACTACCTTCTATTTCCTGATATGGGCGAATATTCGAAATTAAGGATGGAAAATTTATCTATTACCTGATTTGGATAAACACGTCTCAAGAAGAAGAATAGTACATTGTCAACTACCTGTTTTCGCCACAACAATTCAAATTCATACGCTCCACTGCCGTCTATAAAAGGAGGAATAATTTGAAGATTTTAACAACAACACATCTACGAACAAAAGCGCAGTTACTCTGCTAAAATCTAAAGAGCATTATAACACTTTGAGAAATACAACTTGAACTTATTTCAAAATTCAAGACAAATAGTTTTCAACTTCTGATTAGTTCAGTTGTTGAACCTTAGTATTTTTTTATTAGGATTCTAAGAAAAGTCTTGTTTTAAAGTTGTATTATTTGTTCAGAACTCTGATATTATTATCAGAAGTTCAAGTATTGTTTTGTTTCTTTGTAAACTTTGTAAGAAATCTCTTGCTTGTGTGCTTGAGCATTGGAAGTCTCTTGTAATTTGTTACTTGAGCATTGGAAGTCTCTTGCCTGTGTGCTTGAGCAATTGTAATCTTGTGTGATTATAGTTAAATCCATTGGAAGTGCAAGGGGACTGGAGTACTCTCGGTTTGTGAGAGGAACCAGTATAAAAACTCTGTGTTCATCTCTTTCTCTCATCTCTCGTACTGTTTTCATTATCTCTAGAAGGTATTGTGTTTGATTTTTCCGCTGCTAATTCTGATAAGTTGTAAAACTTAGAAGAAGTTTTCAAAAACTCTCAAAACACAATTCAACCCCCTTTCTTGTGTTTTTCACACCTTCAAGCTCATGTGAGCTGCACGAGCGAGTGACGTGTCTATCACATGTGTTAACTCCACGTGTTATGTACGATCAGTGTTATAACCTAATGGGTTTGGATCTCTCAATAAAAAAGAAGGCCCATTAGATCAAGGAATATTGGACTATAAAAGGGAAACACTTAGAAGATAAAGAGCTAAATTCATTATATGGTAAATAGTAAATTTCAAGCTAAGTCTTTTTCTGAAGTGCTCTAGGAATCCCTAGAGTAGCTCACCTGTTGTAACTAATTTGTGTTTACATACGTGAACAATAAGAACGGAAGAGAGTAATAGAAAAAAAATAGGTAGAAAAAGATGAAATCAATTGAATTTGGATAAATTTTTAATTTAAAAAAATTCAAATTGAGAAATTTTTACCAGTAATATTTGATTTAAGTTTTAATGTTTTTCAAAAATTGAAACCCAACTAAATTTAGTTCAATTCAATTGATCGGTTTAAAATATATATTTTTTTTTAAAAAAAGTTCATTTTTCACAATTAAATTGTTTTAACAATGACACTTCACAAAAATGACAATACAGAAAGCATGCATATGGACAATGTGCTCTGTTTTGAATTGGTAGCTAAGAAATAATGTGTCTTGACTCGTAATGATTCTGTTTATGGGATGGTTGATTGTGATAATAATGTGATTTCTTGGTCATATGAGAGGAAAATGTACCTGCAAAAATGTTAGTACAACAATACTCAAATTAGTATTTGAAAGAGGTAATAATGAGTATAAAATTGGAGGTGTAGATATCTCATGCATATCTAGGGATTAGTGTATGAATGTTTATATAGGAGAATATTAGGGTTTGCAATATCTAGGGATTAGTGTATGAATGTTTATATAGGAGAATATTAGGGTTTGCAATATAGTAGGGTCCCCTATGTCCAGAGAATCACCCATATATAACACCTGAATTGTCATTTGCTTTGGGAATATGTAACAAACAACTTTTTAGTTGTTCATCAATTGAAGAGAATAAAACTAAAAGAGACTAAAAGCTACACTAAACTACTAAAAACTAACATATTCATTCATTTCATTCATTATTACATTCCACAATGTCCTTATTTATAGGATTGATATCCTACTAGAACCTTCTAAAAAACATGACTCATAATCTAAAAATTACCTAAAGCAACTTGGGCCTATTATATTCTATTGGGTCTATATTGGATCATTATAGAATACATTTGGAAGATTTCTCTCTCAGCCCCTCACGTTTCTTTTATACCCTCAAAAATTCGACTTTGCCCTTATTAAAAATTTCGGTTCGCATAAACCAAAATTTTTCTAGTTCAAATTTTTGAAATTTCGATTTTTAGAAACCAAAGTTGTATTTCAAGGCAAAAAAAATTCCGGTTTATAGAAATCAAAGTTTTTTTGAAGGGCAAAAAAGAAAACTCGAGGGGTGAAAAAGAAACACGGGGGGGCTGGAAGAGAAATCATCATACATTTATATATTAGAGGAATTTGACCTTTACCCATGATCGTGGCTTGATCCCGTGGTTGCGGTATCACGTGATTGTTCTTATTCTATTATGATGGGCCTTGATTCATGTTCGGCTTTTAGTCAATCCAAAACAATTTTTTTACCCACTAAACTAGTAAATGCCTAGACAACTATGTGGTATGAGCATTGAAAATAATTAATAGAGAAATGAAAAACAAATAGGCAGAAATAAAAAAAAAAAATTGATAAATTTTCATCAGTTTGGCGTGGTTTAAGTTTTAATGTTTTTTAAAACGAAACAAAATCAGACTTAGTTTGATTCAGTTGATTGGTTTAAAATGTTTTTTTTTTAAAATAAAAATAAAAATCCATCCTATGTATTTTCACCTATCAATTTGTTCGATGTATTTTTGGTTTTTTTTTGTATATAAAATACATTCATCCTAGATATATGTCCTTCAGGTTTTGTATATATATATATATATTCTTTTTTTCCTTTTTAAATATAATAAGGAGTTCGAGTTCGTACTAGGGACATTCTATTTTATTCACTTTTAATGTTAAATTTTTAGTCATTAGACTACTTATCCAACAAAAAAAGAAAATATAGGCACGGAGCAAAACCTATTTTATTTCCAAATATCTAATTGCTCTTCACCTTATTAAAAAATGTATTCTCAACTATTAATTTTTCAAACTATAATCTTTTTGTACAAACTATTTCTTGTTCTATATTTTTCAAATAATTTGAAATTACCTATAATAAAAACATAGCAAGCTAGAACAGTAAACTCTAAACTTAAGAATGTTTCAAAATATAAGGTGAAACTTCAAACAAAGCAAGCAAACAATTGTCCATATACTGTTTACTTAAAGTATATGCAGCAACCATTATGTCAATCTCTAACTTCAACTGCACATAGAGATAATGTCTTAAACTCTTTATATAAAATGGCACATAATTATAGGTTTGTTCTCATTGTCATAGCAATTTTGAGGATAGTTGTCAAAGCCAAAAAGATTATATTAATCAAGACATAAGACATGCCCAAGGAAGAAACATAGGAATCTGTTACACCAGAATAATTTTCCCGCTGATAACCTTTACGAGACAATTGCACTCAAGTCAGAATTTAGACACCCCAACAGAACTAAACATCCATCCAGAATATTGAAAATCGTAGAGATCCTCTCGGAACAACAACACTCCACGATAAACATTCAGTCCGAGATCAAGATAAATGTTAAGAGCTCTAATGCATCCACATTGGGATCCCGTTCCTTGCCACTAAAGGAAGCGGAAAGTGCAGTTAAGATAACTGCAACACCGCTATGCCGAGCAAGGATTTTGGGCTGCGCCAAAATGTTGCAAAGAGAATTAACACGGCCGGAGTAATCAAACCTCTGCACCTGCAATGCAACAGAAGCACACCAAACCAGAATACAAGGACAATACAATGCAAAATATATAGTAGATTCAGGACTAAATCATCCCTCACATTCCCAAGAAAATTAAATGATTGGAATTCCACTCATATAGATTACAAGCAAAATCCTTAGCACGAGTTCTTAACATTTTCCAAGCGGAAGTACATCAATGGATTTACAAAAATCAATGAAAATCGATACTCTATGAAAATAATTTTTGAGACGAGGAAGCAAAAATACTTTAAATAAGAAGTACTTGTGCTTTCTTATCTCAAATAATATTTTCATGGAGTATTAATTTTTATTAATTTTGGTAAAGTCATTGAGATACTTCTCACATTTGTGCATTTAATTTTTAAAATTAGATTAGTAGTGTATATTTTAAAGAGTAAATTCTTGCTCAAGATTGAGACAAATGTGAAGTATGTCAATGAATTTACAAAAATCAATGAAAACCGACACTCCATGAAAATGTTATTTAAGACGAGGAAGCAAAAATATTTCAAATAGGAAGTACTTTTTCTTCTTGATTTCAAAGAACATTTTCATGGAGTAACAATTTTCATTAATTTTGGTAAAGCCATTGATATATTTCTCACATTTGTGCATTCAATTTTTAAAATTAAATTAGTAGTGTAATTAAAATGCATATTTTGTTCATAACCATAGCACTAAAATACTCATATAAATGTAACCACTCCATTTTAAAACGGGTAAATAGGCTTATACCCCCCTGTAATGTAGCCGTGTTTTGTTTTTCTCCTCGGTAATTTTTTTTTTGTGACTCGCCCCCTGTAATGTTGAATTTTTTGTGACTCGCCCCCTTGGATGCACTTTTAAAAAGTGTTGTTTTTTAAATCGGTTAATCTGTTCAACCAATTTAAAAAGTGCAAATTCCTTGCACCCAAGGGGGAAAACCAAAAAAATTTACTTTGCAAGGAGCAAATCACAAAAAAAAAATTACAGGGGGGAAAAACAAAACTTGCATATATTACAGAGAGGTAAAAACCTATTTACCCTTTTAAAACGAATGTAAGTTAAAGTAATAAGGACTAACATAGAACTGCATAAAAGTCTATTGTGTTGAAGAAGTCTCCAACGCCATTTAGCCAACAAACTAAGGTTCACCTCTCTCTTGTATCGGGTTGAAGATTATTTAATTAATTTTTTTTAATGATATGGTGAGTAGGTAGAATATATGGTAAAATGAAATTGAGTTTTTTATTTTTTTGATATATAAATTGAGTTTTTTATTTAGGTTGGGCAAGAAATTGCTATTTTTTTTTTATTTGAAATATTTTGAAGAGACAGTCCTAATTGGAGATTGTGACGAATATGAGAACTAAGTTAATGGGTCCATTGAGTTACTACCCACATTCGTCACAATCACCAACAAGGATTTTTTCTTCAGAATATGTCAATTAAAAAAAAATTAAAAAATAGCAGTTTCGTGCTCCAACCTAAACCAAAAAAAAAAACAATCAAGAGCTGCCACTTCTCTGAAGTGAACACAAATGAGATTATTTAAACATTAAAAAAATAAAAACCCATGAAATATTCTAATACATTTAGATAAATAAAATCAAGATATAACTATTGACTAAAAATACTAGAAGTAATTAAGAAAATAGTTTTAACAAAAATGGTTGTAATATTGATGATATGATTGAGGTTTTAAATAGAATTTTGCAATCGAGATCTCGGCCATGGTATAATGGTTTTTGGTGTTGCAGAAATCACATAATATCGTATGAAATTGCATTTGATTGCAATTCTCTACAATATCAGAGATCCATTAGGGGTTTAAATAGTTTTTGCAACTGTGATTTGGGCCACGACACAACATTTTTATGTTGTCAAAACAACAATGAATCATCGATTAATAGCACATTTGAATGTGATTCTCCAAAATATAACAAGAATCACAATCCAATTGAAATATTAATGTGACTGCTATTTTTTCTTTTTTGATAAATGTTGGCCGTTGGATTTAATTTGACGAAGATTGATGACATGGATGGTCAAGATGATAAGTTTTGTGTTTCTTCGTGGTAAACGCGTAAACTAGATTTTTACGTTACTTTTCTCTATGTGACTATGACTTAATTACATTAATTTGTCTTCAACAATCAACTCTTAAAACTAGGGTAAAACATCGGGCGGGTTTAGTCAAATTCAAGTCCAAAATGGCTCATCACACAAGAAAAATTAAGAGTGTAAAATTTTGGTCTACCTCCGACTGTTTCAAAGCTTCAATTTTTTCGGGTGTCAATTTATATGACTTATGGAGGGTCAGTTAAATTTATTCATGTTAGCATATCGATAAAAAAAACGCTCGCGGCTACACATACACATATTGATAAAATATTTGCATTGTTAATTTGTCAGTGGAGGTATCATTGAAAGACTGGACCAATGATATGACCAAAGCATAATTTAAATTTGCAAAATTAGAGTCCATCTTGATACTTATGTCTAAGTGTCTGTTTGATTCTACAGTGAGGAAAATTGATTTTGACATAATTGATTCTATAAAATAGATTATGATCAAAATTGATTTATGTTTGGATATATTCATATAAAAGTGAGTTGAACAAAAAAATTGAGTGTAAAAATCAATTCTAGAATCAGAATCTACGATTTCTAGCTTCAAGTATAATCAATTCTACTTTTCAGAAACCAAACAAACTAGAATCAATTCTACACGTCTAGAATCAATTATGACAATTCCAAAATTGAAACCAAACACACACTAAGGGCCCGTTTGGCCTAGCTTATTTTTAAGCTTATGTAAACAGCTTATGCAATTTTTATGTATTATTATAAGTTTTTCAAGGTAGTTTATGATAAAATAGCTTCTAAAAATTCAATTTTCACTAATTTAAACTTATAAACTAGCATAAAACCTAATTTATATTGCATAAGCCGTTTGCATAAGCTCTAAAATAAGCTAGGCCAAACGAGCCCTTATAACTTGAATTTTTTATTTTTTATTAAAGAAGAAACAATTTTTCAGTACTTATGAAAAGATAAAAAACAAACACGTGATCTTACAACTTCGGTCGAGTTCGAATAACGATATAATTAAATATTCAAAACTGAATCCGACCATATTTAATAGATTTGACCCCTTATTTATCACCCATAAACCCGAAAAACTATATAAATTTGTTCAATACATCAAACTTAATTTGAGTTAATATAAATACAGTCGGTTCAAATATTTTTGCTCACTCCTAATAAGACACATGTATCATAACCTTAAAATAAATAAAAATGTTAACATACATTTAAAAACTAATATATGATACATGTTAATTACTAAATGTGCAAATATCATATTTTTTCAAGTGAGTTATTTTTTAAAAATTACTTAACATATATCTTTAGCAAAGAATAAACCAACAATTTGGTTCCTAAACTTTCAATCACTCCAATTTATTTTCCAATCTCATATATTTATATTTTTGCTTAATTTTAAAAATAATAAAATAAATGTACAAAAAAAAAAAGTGAATAAAATGAGAAAAGAGAAAAAAATGAGAAAAGAAAAAGAACTAGGAGGGAACATAGAGCGTTCCAAGTCAGCAAACAATAACCCCTTCCATTTTGACGGTGTCGGTCATTCACCTCTCTTTCTTCCCTCACTCTTTTCTTTTCTTTTCTTTTCTTTTCTTCTCTTCTCTTCACATTCCCAAACACAAACAAACAAACAAAAAACTCATTCATTTTTTATTTTATCTTTTTAATCATTCTTTCTTTCTAACATCAATCATGGCGGCGGCGCGGCGTCTCCGTGAGCTTCAATCAGAACAATCAAACAAGATTTGCGTCGACTGTTCCCAAAAGAATCCACAATGGGCATCCGTTTCCTACGGAATTTTCATGTGTCTAGAATGTTTCGGAAAACACCGTGGCCTCGGCATTCACATCTCCTTCGTTTTGGGGATTTAATATTTGAAGAAATTTTTTTGGGGGACTTAAAACAAAACTTTGAAATATTTATAGGGATCAGAAACATATTTATCCCTATTAATTTTTCAATAAAATGTTTAAAAAGTAAATTTTCTTTGTTAATAAGTGGACTAGTATGGATATCATACCATACACTATTAAACTTTGACCATATATGTCACCATGAGCTTCATTTTCAGCCCAGCCCAACTCGACCAAATGTTTCAGTTCAGCTCAACTCAGCCAAGAGCTCTAGCTTTAGCACAACAATACCAGGGTCATTCAGGTCATGTTGAGCTCACATGAGCTGCACCAGCGAGTGACGTGTCCATCACATGTGTTAACTCCACATGTCATGTACGGACGAGCTGCTTCAGTGTTATAACCTAATGGGCCTGGACCTCTCAATCAAAAAGAAGGCCCATTAGGTCAAGGAATGTTGGACTATAAAAGGGAGACACTTATAAGGCGGAGAGGTAGATTTATTATATGGTAAATAGTAAATTTCAAGCTAAGTCTTTTTCTGAAGTGCTCTAGGAATTCCTAGAGTAGCTCACCTGTTTTAACTAATTTGTGTATACATACGTGAGCAATAAGAATGGAAGATAATAATAGAAAAAAAAATAGGTAGAAAAAGATGAAATCAGTTGAATTTAGATCAATTTTTAATTTAAAAAAATTCAAATTGAGAAATTTTTACCAGTCATATTTGATTTAAGTTTTAATGTTTTTCAAAAATGAAACCTAACCAAATTTAGTTCAATTCAATTGATCGGTTTAATATATATATATATTTTAAAAGTTCATTTTTCACAATTAAATTATTTTAACACAGACACTTCACAAAAAGGACAATACAGAAAGCATGCATATGGAAAATGTCCTCTGTTTTGAATTCGTAGCTAAGAAATAATGTGTCTTGACTCGTAATGTTTCTGCTTATGGGATGGTTGATTGTGATGATAATGTGATTTCTTGGTTATAAGAGAGGAAAATGTACTTGCAAAAATATTAGCACTACAACACTCAAATTAGTATTTGAAAGAGGTAATAAGGAGTATAAAATTGGAGGCGTAGATATCTCATGCATATCTAAGGATTGGTGTATGAATGCTTACATAGAAGAATATTAGGGTTTGCAATATAGTAGGGTTCCCTATGTGCATAGGATCAACCATATATAACACCTGAACTGTCATTTGCTTTGGGAATATATAATGAACAACTTTTTAGTTGTTCATCAATTGAAGAGAATAAAGCTAAAAGAGACTAAAAGCTACACTAAATTACTAAAAACTAACATTTTCATTCATTATTACATTCAGCAATGTCCTTATTTAGGCTTAAATGCACTTTTGGTCCCTCTATTTTCAAATTTATGAAGTTTTGGTCCCCTATTTTAACACTCAACTTTTTGACCCCATATTTTAAAAGTGAACTTTTTTTTAGTCCCCCTCTCATTTTAATGACGTGACACTGTAGATAATGACATGATAATGATGAATAGGAAAACAAATTATCATGTCATTAATTCATTTCTTTTATTATTTAAAATTTTCATTCTCTTATTTTAAATTAAAACAAAACAAAACATCAAAAAGCTGAGTTAATTAAAATTGAAATGAAATAAAAAAAACCTAAAAGCCCACTTTATTATACAATACAATACAAGTACAATGAACCCATGTTTTTGTTTGTTCCCAAATTATGTGAACCCTAAATTATACCATCAAGTGAAAAGTACCTCACCCAAAATATGAAATTGGTGACCCAATCAAAGTGAAATCTTTTTTCGTTTCTAGTCGCTACCTATAACGAATTGAACTTGAGCAATACGAATTTCTGGACATTTCGATCGAAAACGAAAGGCATGTTTGGTGAAGATATTGGTACAAGATGAAGAACTCAATACAAGATGGTGAAGAAATCAATTGTAGACGAACACAGATAGGTGAGAACAGAAGTGAGTAATCGATTGTAGAATATGAAGACACCGAACAATGACAATTTAGGATTTAGGGTTCATCATATTCTCTTTGGTTATGTGGTTCATCGTATAATTTTTTATTTAAAGGAATAATATAGTTTTGGATTTTGTTTATTTCAATTATTTTATTTTTAAATTAAATGAAATACTATTTATTTTTTATATT
Organism: Trifolium fragiferum; assembly: GCA_954870985.1. Lineage (NCBI taxonomy): Eukaryota > Viridiplantae > Streptophyta > Magnoliopsida > Fabales > Fabaceae > Trifolium > Trifolium fragiferum. The sequence goes on along the minus strand of OX940793.1, from coordinate 50,826,247 downwards.
TTAAATTATAAAGAAATAAAAGAATGACCTGGAAAATAAAGATTTTTATTCATCATTGTCATGTCATTATCTACAGTGCCACATCATTAAAATGAGAGAGAGACTAAAAAAAATGTTGACTTTTAAAATAGGAGACCAAAAAATTGAGTTTTAAAATAAGGGGACCAAAACTTCATAAATTTAAAAATAGGGGGGATCAAAAGTGCATTTTAGCCCCTTATTTATATGATTAATATCCGACTAGAACCTTATAAAAAACATGACTCATAACCTAAAAATTACCTAAAGCAACTTGGGCATATTATATTCTATTGGGTCTATATTGGATCATTACAGAATTCATCTATACAATATATAAAGGGACAACAATGTTTTGGTGTAGCCTTTTTTTCTTCCTATTTTACCCTTCATAATTGTAAAAATTTCAAAAAAAAATATATTTAGAGGATGAAAGTTGAAATCGGTTACAATATTTCAAAAATAAAATATAACTACTCTAAAATTAAAACACAAAAATAAAATATCTATCAATACAATATATAAAGGGAAAACGATATTTTGATGTAGCCTTTTTTTTCCCATTTTACACTTAATAATTGTAAAAAAGAGCGGACTAACGGGCACGAGAGTGCCCGTCTAGACGCTAGTTTGGATATTAGAGGAATTTGACCTTTACCCGTGATCGTGGTTTGATCCCGTGGTTGCAGTGTCACGTGATTGTTCTTATCCTATTATGATGGGCCTTGATTCATGTTGGACTTTTAGTCAATCCGAAACAATTTTTTTACCCACTAAACTAGTAAATGCCTAGGCAATTATGTGGTATGAGCATTGAAATAATTAATTGAGAAATGAAAAACAAATAGGCAGAAATTAAAAAAAGTAAATTAAATTGATAAATTTTCATCAGTTTGGTGTGGTTTAAGTTTTAATGTTTTTTAAAACGAAACAAAATCAGACTTACTTCGATTCAGTTGATTGGTTGAAAATGTTTTTTTTAAAAAAAAAATACATTCATCCTATGTATTTTCACCTATCAATTTGTTCGATGTATTCTCGACTATTTTTTTTGTATATTCTTTTATATATATATATGTCCCTCAGTTTATATATATATATATATATATATATATATATTCTTTTTTTTCCTTTTTAATATAATAAGGAGTTGGTGTTCGTACTATGGACACTCCATTTTATTCACTTTTAATGTTAAATTTCTAGCCATTATACTACTTAACTAACAAAAAAAGAAAATATAGGCACGGCGGCGAAATCTACTTTATTTCCTAATATCTAATTGCTCTTCGCCTTATTAATAAATGTATTCTTGACTATTAATTTTTCAAACTATCATGATTTTGTACAAACTATTTCTTGTTCTATATTTTTCAAATAATTTGAAATTGCCTATAAAAAAACACAGCAAGCTAGAACAGTAAACTCTAAACTTAAGAATGTTTCAAAATATAAGATGAAACTTCAAACAAAGCAAGCAAACAAGGCTGAGTCTAGCATGCACAAGGCACGTAGGTCTCTCATCATGGGAAATGCATTTTTAACCATTAGATTTATTAATAAAATAATTATTGGATAGGATGATTTACTTGTAACTTGAGGGTACATTGTTCTGCAGGTTTAATTTTATTTATATTAATGGCCACTTGTTTTTGAGAAATTAAAATTTATCCATACCAAAATAACCCTTATATTTTCTATTCTTTCATTTTTCACCCCACTGAATTTAAATAAAACAACAAATATATCACTTCTCATTCGCATAGAGGGCGAACATCCTTTCTCTAAGACCCCAAATTTTAAATGGCAGTGGCTGCCATGGATCATCAGGGGCGGTGCTGCATAAACACGAGGGGGTGCATATGCACACCCTGACTTTTGGTTATTACTAAAATATGACCCGTGCGTTGCACGGATTTTATGGCGTGTTAGATATACGATTTAAATTGAAAATAAAAAAATAAAAATGAAATTAAAACATAAATATATTAAAACTTAAAATAGCCGGTACAATAAAAACTAAAAAGATTTTTAAAATCATTAAATCAATATTAAAAATATAAAGAAAAATGTAAAAAATAGTCAAATAATTGTGATATAAATAATTGTTGCTTGGTATTTAAGTTATTTGTTGCTGAACATGAAATTTTCAAACTCATAAGCTGAACCTTTTTCAATCTCACCCATAAAAGTATTAATCAAATTATTTCGGATAGTTGCATCAATTTTTTCACACTAATAAAACAGAATTATAACATATACAATAACCCGAGCTTTCACAAAACTACATCACAAAACAAAACTAACAGGACACAAAACAGTCAAGGCTGACAACATAGCAGCAACAAAAACAGAACACATAAAACAACAACCAAGGAGTTATCTCGATAAAAACAGTCGCGGTTTTGCACGCCGTATCGTAGAGCATACAATGAGCAGCGGTTGATCGACTCATCCACCACTTCCAAGACGAAACCTTGATAGCTTCAACCAATTCCACCACATTCCCCTTGCCATTTAAGAACAAAAGAGAATTACGACAGCTCCATAAATTCCAAACATTTGAATACTTTATTATCAATCAAAAGCATTAGTAGAGTCCATAAATGAACAATATGAACCCTCAATTCAAAATCGATCTTTCCAGTAGCAATTGCAGTGTACTTAGGCACCATTCCTGTAGTCATTGCATTGTAAAAAAAATAAGTTTTAGCAAAAGTAGTAAAGTTTAGAAAACTAATTGCTATATGATTGCTATGCGTTCTTTTACCAAATTTACATAAAAATTTACATTTAGATAAGCTTGCTATAAACATATATCAAATAAAGGAGATTTCTAGAAACATTTTCAATGCCAAAAAAATGCTAGCACGGGTGTAGGACTTTTTCATTTTTAATGCCAAAAAAATGCTAGCACCATATACACATTTGATAAAGAACTTCACAATTACATAATAGAGACAAAGAGGAGGAGTAATTCCTAATTGCCACACCATTGATTAGTTACTTTCTCTACTTCGAGAATTTCAATTTTATTTAGTTTTAACACTCAAAAGTCATTAGTTATAGAAAAACTTTTCTTAAAAAATAAATAAAACAAATATGCTCACTATACAAAGGAAAGAAAAAGGGTAACATATAACATTGTGGGAAAAAACTTTCAAAAAGTATGAAAGCAATAACATGAAGAAACAATAAATCAGACAATGATAATTAGTTTATACCACCCAAAAAGTATAGTAATGAACCTCATCTAAGGCCTACAAAGAAAACATACTCCTTTCAAGGAAGCAATAGTTCTTCATATGCCAAATAGATAGATTTTCAAACAACACAATAAAAGCCCTGTCATAAAACTTGAAAGATAGACTAAATCCAAACATGTTAGCAACATCAAGTTAATCAATCTAGTTATCTTAATAATATTTGGCATGTGATAGATCAATGCCAAAAATAACTTAACTAATGAATGAAAACATATATGAAACAATTCTTATATGCAACATGGTAATCACATGCCAAAATGTTGCACACAATAATGAGGAACAAAAGAACATTCACACAATTAGAAATTGAAAAAGGCAAGTAAAGAAAATTTCTATAGTTGAAGTTTGATGAATATATAATAGAAAAACAGAGATATGAAAGAAGCCCCACATACACACCCATATACTTTTACCCTCGTTACTCCACACAAAATTGTAGAGGCTCCTGCACAATAGTAATATATGAGAGAAATTTTATACCAAAAAAATTACAAAATAAAAAACGTTTTTATAGGAAGTAGGAGGAAAAATAAAATAACATGAATTAGATAAATCAACAACAAAAACAGTCTATACATAAATGAATAACAATTTGAAACAAAAAAATAGAAGCAATTCCAAGCAAAATACTCAAAAACCATACAATCAAAGCCTTGCATTTTGAAACAAACAATAATAGAAACCTGGGAACAGAAGATAGTAATAATTTGTCTAGAAACGTGGAATTTAATTGGTTCATTATACTAATTTAACCCAACCAACTCATCTAATAATGCAATTGAGAGTTAAAATTCTTTCATTAAAAAAGAACAATCATGTGATCAAAGAGACTTGCAAATATATACATTATTGTTATTGTTATGACAGTTATACCGGTAGATTCAAGAATCCAAAAGATAAAACTACAAAAAAAACACAAAATCACAAAAATTGTCAAAATACCTAATTTGAAAATCCATAAATGGAGACAAAATTTTGAACAAAATAACTGATTGGAAAACCTAAAAGGAATTAGAAAATGTGAAATATAAACCCCTTAAATATTATTGTAACTATAAATACCTTGATTGATTGAAGATTCCTTCAATGAAATCACCCTAGAACTCCATCCACCGCCAAAATCCTCCCTATGCGCACCATTCAAGCCTGCAGAGAACAATCAAAAAACAAAAATGTGAAGGTGAAGCTTTGGAACTTCAGAATTGTATCATAAGGGAAGGAGGAAAACCAAAGTTAAGACCTTTGAAACAAAATGCCAAAAGAGAATCCTGAAGTGATCTTTCTACAAATTGTCTTAACACTCTATTTTTCTAAAATAAAAAATCAAAGATGATTAACAAACCAAACATAAACCTCAATTTTAAATACATGATCAACAAAACAACATAAACCCTTACCTGCAATTGATTCACACGAAATTGTTAAACTAAAAAGGCACAGCTTGATATATATAGAAGGAGAAGATGATGATGATGGAGTAAGTACCATTGAAGCATAGTGTGTTTGGAAGAGAAAGGGGGAGAGAAGGGAAAGAGAGAGAGACAGAGAGAAAGGGTCGTGAGAGATGAAAGAGAGAATAGAGTAGAGTGACCAATTTTTTAGGAAATTAGAAATAATTAATGCTATCTTTTAGGAGATATACAAATATGTCTTGTAAATAGTTGTACTCGTATATTGGTTTTGATAAAAAAGAAAAAAAAGCTCCGCTTTTTATTGTAAAACGCATAGAAATAGTGTTCCAAAGAAGGTATTTTTAAAAGCATAGCAGAGCTGTTTCCAAGGTAGGTTTTTAAAAAGTTAAATAGTTGGCCAATTAATTATTGGGCCGAAAATTGGGTGAGAGAATAAGAAAGTAATTAAGAGTGGATTAGGAGGGAAAAATTAGGGTTAACTGATAAGCTTAATTAGGGTTTTAGGAGGGTGCTAACTTAACTTTTATTATAACTAGACTAGATACCATGCCCGTGCATTCGCACGGGTCATATATGTGACATAACAATTTATATATATGTGACATATACGGATAATACGGAAAACTTCTTTATAAACAACATTTTCAGTTTTATCCGTATCTTTTTCTTTTTCGTCAGTTATCAATATTTTCAAGTCTTTCCTTAAAGTTACTCTTGACATTACAACATATAGTTGACCATGAGAGAAAATTGATCGTGAAATATATACACCAACATGTTTAAGTGACTGACCCTGATTCTTGTTGATCGTCATAGCAAAGGAAACAATCACTGGAAACTATCTACGTTGAAACTTGAACGGGATTCTTTTATATAAAGGAGTCAATGATAACCTATGAATAAAATATTTTTCACCAATATTGTTGTCGGATATTTCTTTACCTCAACGACATATGATCCCAATTTTGTAACTATCAACCGTGTACCATTAAATAATCCCAAAGATTGTTCAATGTTTCTGAACAACATTATCGGTAATCCAACTTTTAATCTTAACTTATGATTCGGAACTCCATATTCAATGGCGGTGTTTAAGAATTCAGGTGTATGAATATCATCTGGTGTGTCAAAATTTGATTTGGATTGACACGAAGAATCATAACTCAAAAACAATTTTTTCTTCTCCATGAATTAAATCCAAAGCATAATCATCTATTACATCAACAATTGTATTTTTAGGAGCTAATATAGCATTAATTAGTTATTTTATAAAGAATTTTAAAAAGTTCCATATAAAAATGGATTGAATTTTATAAGCAATGAAACAATTTATAGTATAAAAAGAAAAATAATGGATATAATAAAAAAATTGCAATGCTACAAAAAAATTCCAAAAGAAAAAAAAAGGAAATACAATATCGTTCCGTCACAACCAAATATTTTAAAAATGTAGTTCAAGTACATCAAACAACAATAATTGGATTAAAAAAAGATTGAAAGTGCGATGAAAAATAAAATGTATTTGATGCATTGAAAGTCATAGTTATTATGTGATGTTACCAAAATATTTCAAATGAATTCAAGTGGCTTAGTGGCTAAATGATAAAGCTATATATAGAGGTAATGAGTTCAAATCCAACTTAAACAACTTTTTTATATTATTTAGTCTTCCTAAGCAATTCCCTCCAAAATAGCAAATATGATTAGGATTTAGGTAGTAGCATGTTATTCTCATTAGATATATATAAAAATTAAGATTAAGATAAGATTCCTACTATCCTATTGAAAAGTAGACTTGCACACCCTGATTTTTTGATGTTGCACCCTGCACTTAAAGTTTGAAATTCTTGCTCAACTTTCAATTTTGTCATTTAATATTAGTACTTATTTTGTCATTTTGTTTTATTTATTTAATTCATTTCATTTACTATTTTTAATTTGATTTAGGTGGCTTATTACTTACTCTCCTATACTCATATAATTATATTATTACTTAATACTTTTCACTCTTATAAAAAAAAAATTCAATTTCTCTCTAAAATTAAATCCTCTCAAACAAAAGACCAAACTAAATACGTAAAATAGTGATAAATCGTCCAACAAATCTTGAAACAACACCAAAATAATCAATAAAAAAATGAGTCTTAAATTTTAGATTTATTTTATATATTTTTCAATAGTGATAAATTGGTTGATTGATTATTCAATAGGGGGTTGTAATAACATATTTGTGTGTTTCGTTGGTTGCTTGTTTATAATTTGGTTGAAATGCATCTTTGAATTTTTGTTATACGGTTTCTAACTAAGCCATCCACAAATTTTTTCAATTTTAGCCATGTAAAAATTAGTGTTTTCTTGAAGCTAATATCTGGTTATTATATACTCAAGTGATAGATACAAAAAATTGATCAATATCGATTAATGAGAAAACTAACCACTTGATTGTGTATTTGTGTTGTTACCAAATCAATACTTATACACCGGTTTGATTTCTTTTTTATTTGATATATTCCTAATGTAATCAATACTTATGTCGAAAAATATCAATAGTAAATTGATTATTCGACATTTCAAAATATGAAACCACGTAGTGAACAATTGTCAAACATATCATTTTTTCAGTACAATTTAATTTATATATATATATATATATATTAAATTATCAATTAAAAATTTGCACCCCCTGAGTCAGGGTCCGAGCACCGCCACTGTGGATCATCACCGGTGGCTGTAGATGTAGCATCCGACCAAATCCATACATTTTTGTTTTATGAATTTACCTATTTGGCTTTAATGCACTTTTGGTCCCCCTATTTTGAAAAACCTGAACTTTTGATATCCCTATTTTAAAAGTCAACTTTTTGGTCCCCTATTTTGGTTTTTTGAGAGTTTTGGTCCCCTATTCAGTTTGGTCAAATTTTTGCTGATGTATCATTCTCATTAACGACATGGCAGTACAATCATATATTATATGTCATTATTTATTTATTTAAATCAAATATTCAATTTTAAATATATTAGAATAGTAAATAATTAAATAAATAATTAATAATAATTGAAAAAATAAAAACAGAAATACGATGGAAAAGAGAAAATGCATCACAGATCCCTTGTAAAAATTCATCTTCATCTTCCATTCTTAATAAGTCCATGAATCAGAATGTTATATGTTGAACAAGAAGCTTTCACCCCTTGATTAACCATCGCAGCCTCAAAAAGTCCACATCAAAAACACAATTATACACAAGCACACCCGGATGAAACCTATTATCCTTCATCTCATTAGAACTAATAAAACTGAATTGTAAGTACACATATCAGGTCCAAACAAATTCTTATCCTCCTTCATCTCACTAAAAAGCTTCATTGAAGTAACCAAATCACCCCAAGAACCAAAAGCATGACTACAAATATTATAACCCCATCAACCAAAATCAAAACTTTTCCTTTCCCTCAAAGTATTAACTGATGCAGAGTAATGAGAGCAATTTGAAGTAAACATGATTGAGATGGAGATAAACGATTGAGGAAGCTTGTTGTTGCGTCTAGAGAAACAATTGAGAGGGTGAGATTGAAACAGTTGAGAGGGAGAGAACGATTTAGAGGAAGAAAAGCATGAAGGAGCTGCGCTGGGTTGTTTAGATCGATTGATTTAGGGATTTCATGATTTTTTTTCTTTGAATATGACTGTTTTTTTTAATTATTAGATACTTTATTTTATTGTTCTAATATATTTAAAATCAAATATTTTATTTAAATAAATAAATAATGACATGGAATATATGATTGTACTGCCACATCGTTAATGGGAATGACACATCAGCAAAAATTTGACCAAACCAAGTAGGGGTACCAAAACTCTCAAAAAACCAAAATAGGGGGACCAAAAAATTGATTTTTAAAATAGGAGGATCAAAAGTTCGGGTTTTTCAAAATAGGGGGACCAAAAGTGCATTTTATGAATCTTTCCAAACCCATCAAATTGAAGAGAGGACCTGGACTTGCCACTTATGAAAACAACAATAAAAGAATTCCCATTTTTAACACTGTTTGGTAAGTTCAATAAGTTAGCTTATAACTTATTAAACTAGCTTATAAACTTGTTTGAAAAAATAAAGGTGTTTAGCAATTAGCTTTTTTAATTAGCTTATAACGTTTTTTGAGATACTATTAAAAAATAGCATTTAAGCTTATAGCTTATAACCTTTTATATTTTATTTCATTCCTATCCTTATTATTTTTATTTTATTAGTTTATTGCCTTATGTAGATTAGAAAAACTTACTTTCACAAAAAAAAAAAATTGTTCCACTACTCACATTTTATTCCTTGCTCTTTCATTTATAAGTGTCATGCCTTATATACATAAATTGCAACTTAATCGATACAAATTGCTATATAAATTATTTCTAGAAATATACATATTATATGTCACTGATACATTGGTCAGTTTTAAAAAAATCTTGGGATGCTTGCCTTTAAAAAAAATTCTTTGTCTTTGGAAAAAATATTTTTATTATTATTACTACTACTACTACTACTATTATTTTTTTGAAATGTATTATTATTATTATTATTATTATTATTATTTTGAAAGGTATTGTTATTATTATTATTACTATTATTTTTGTAAAAAAAAATATTTATCATGTGTATTTGCATAAAAAAATAAAATAAATTATCATGTACATTTTGGTCATTTTATATTTATATCAGTTAAATTTACCAAACACTTCAATTTAATAAGCTAACTTTTCAACTATAAGCTAACTTTTCACCTATAAGCTAGCTTTCCAGCTATCAGCTAGCTTATAACTTATTTTTATCAAACGTCGTTTAATATTTAACATTCTCAATTTTGTTGAATATTTGAATTTGAAAAAATTTAGTGTTTATATGTTTTGATTTTTTTTTTTTGACACAATATGTTTTGATTCTTAAAATTTGAGTTTTGCTTGTTTTTTTTTAAATTTGGATCTCATATTATGACTATCTTAGATACAAAAAAAAAAAAAGTTGAATCATATGGAAATGTTGTTAGATTCATGACTATTTTTGTTTTTTTTTACATTCAATTTGATTTTTGGTGTTAAAGACATGTAAAATCGCGTTTCTCACATTTCGGGTCGTATGGGTTTCAACCGAGTCATTCTGACCCGCCAGGAGGTTGAAGAAGCAAAATAAAAAAATATTTTTTTTTTGGCACAAAGCAGTTTTGAACCCAAAACCTATGAAAATAGGCATATAATTTATCGACTTGGCTGTGTATTATTTTGAAACGTATTGCATTAACTTGATAGTTATTACTTGTTTGTTCTGTATTTTTTTGTGTTGCTAAAATTAATTACTTATTTTCTATGCAAATTAAGTATATTTGATTAAATGTCAACATAATTATATAATCTCTATTATATTATATACATGGTGAGATTCCTACGGAGTTTTCTCGTGCATTCTCAATAAAAAATTTGCTTAGGTGTCATTCAATTAGAGCTTTATAAAAACTGCTTATGTAACATTCAATTAGAGTTTCTCTATTTATTTTTTGTATCTTCTCTAACCCATTATTAAAAAAATTAAAAATTGTTGAATATATACAACTAAATTTAGAGTTTCTCTATTTATAACTGATCCACCATTGACCACTTGAAGAAGTGGTCCATATTAGAATTTGCCTAATTATTAAACTATTAAAGGAACATAATTTAATATTTACTTGCGTTGAATTTAGTTAAGACTTTTTAGGTTAATTATTTGACTATTAAAGACTTATTATACCGGATTTGAACTCTTTAAGAATTTTTAGGTCAATTGTACACTAATTTTTTTATACCGTGTTGAATCTAGTTAAGACTTTTTAGGTTAATTATAAACTATAAAAATCTTATTATACCGAATTTAACCTCGTTAAGAATTTTTAGGTCCATTCGTATACTAATTTAGACTTTTTATACCGTGTTGGACCTAGTTAAGACTTTTTAAATCAATTATTTGACTAATTAAGACTTCTTATACCAGATTGAATCACGTTAGACCTTTTATTTGTCTACTAATTTAGACATTTTATATTGTGTTGAACCTAATCAAGAATTTTCAGATCAATTATTCTACTAATTAAGACTTCTGATATTGGATTGAATCTTATTAAGATTTTTTAGGTCAACTCGTCTTCTAATTTAGACCTTTTAGGTTAAGGGTTAAATATATTTTTCGTTCGTATAAAATTAACAATTTTTTTTCATCCCTATAAAAAAATCACACGTTTTTATCCTTGAATTTTTTTTAGTTCCCGACATTACCTTAATTGTTAATTGACTAACAAATTGTCATGTTTCAACGCCACCTTACAAAACAAAGAAGAAATTGCAAAAAAGAAAAGAAAAAACTCCTTAAATTAATATTTTCAGTTTGTGTTTAAATTTAAATTTAAAATTATTATGGGCAGTTTTCATAAATATGCCATATGTGGTAATTATGCAAATAACATAAGTTATTATTATATATTAAAACTTGTTTGACTTGCAAAAGTAGGTAGAAGGCGCCAGCAAACAATTGTCCATATACTCTTTACTTAAAGTATGCAGCAACCATTATGCCAATCTCTAACTTCAACTGCACACAGAGATGTCTTAAATTATTTATTTACAGGGGAAACATCATTTTGATCCCTCAATGCGCAATTCGTAGTCATTTTGATCCTTCACTGACGAAAAACTACAAAATAATCCCTCAATGTTAATTCCGTTAGTCAATTAGGTCCAAAACGTCAAATATTTGTTAAAAATGTGATGATGTGGCCTTATGATTAGAATATTTTAATAATTTATTATTTTTAATGTCCATTTGATATTTATTTTATTTGCCATTAATTTAAAAACAAACATAATAAAACACAATAAATTAAAAGAAACTCATCACCAATAATAATCAAAACCCTCTTACAAAAAAATAAAAATAATCAAATCCAGAATTTTTCACTAAAGTTCATCACAAAAGGTTATCACTTTACCACAATTCATCTTCTTGTCCAACACAGAGGTATAACAAAACCAAACGTTTTACCACATCTTCCAAAAGAACAAAACCAAATGCAGAATCTTATTTCTCAAAATCAACATCATAAAAAGAAAATTTTTGGCAATATGTAAAAAAAATTGATTATGGGTTTATCATAAAAAATGTAGAACTCATGAATGTCTACTGTAATTCTGGGTTTGTAGCAAAGGAAAGAAAATGATTTGATTCTTTCTAGATCTTGTTTCTTCTAGATATGATTTATTTTCTAATATGGATCTTGGCAATTTATTGTTTATTTGTTTATGCTCACTATTAGATGTTGGTGATGTTGTATTTTTACAAATATGTTGAAGAGGAAATAAATTAGAGATAGAATTAAATAGAATCTAACATACCCAGTGAAGTTTTTCTACTTCAAAATTGGGTACACCACTACCACTTCAAAATTGAAGTTTCTATATTTCAACACTTCAAAACATGCAAAATTTTGGGGATTGAGAGATACAAGAATGTTGATTCTACCTGTTTACTCAATTGTTGTTTCATTATGTGGGTATTCGATTCAAACAAAAAATTCTAATGTGAGTATGAATTTGTTTGGGTTTGAATTTATTTTAGTTTGTGTTTTAATATGTATTTCTTTTTTAAATTAATCTTAATTAAAATAAAAGTCAAATGGAAATTAAAAAAATCAGTAAATTATTAAAATATTCTAATCATAAGGCCACATCATCACATTTAACGGATATTTAACATTTTGGACTTAATTGACTGACGGAATTAACATTGAGGGACTGTTTTGTAGTTTTTTCCTCAGTGAGAGATCAAAATGACAGCGAGTTGCACATTGAGGGATTAAAATGACTATTTCCCCTTATTTATATAAAATGGCACATAATTATAGGTTTGTTCTCATTGTCATAGCAATTTTGAGAATAGTTGTCAAAGCCAAAAATATTATATTAAAGAAGGCATAGGACATGGGTGAGATGGGTAGCTCAACTGGCTAAGCTAGTTGAGTTAAGGGTTAATGAGTTGGAGGTCCAGGGTTCAAGCTCTGACAAGGAGAAAAAACTAACATATTGTAAATATACTAACGACTAATAATTTGCCATTTAAAAAAAAATAAATAAATCAAGGCATAAGACATGCCAAAGGAAGAAACATAGGAATCTGTTTCATCAGGATAAAAAACAAAAGGGTCATGCTATACAGTGCACCCGGTGTACTTGTTAAGCATACTTAAAAAGGAAATAAAAAGATAAAGTTAATGCTAAAAAGATAACTTTTTACATTAAATGCACAAGTTTCGAGGAAATATTTCTATTTTAATATGCTTAACTAGTGCACCCGCACCGGGTGCACTGTTTAGCATTTTACAAAAAACAAAAAACAAAATATCCCCCTTTCAAAGGGAACCTGGCCTTTTCCATAAAATTGATCCAATCCGCCATAGTAATTTCGCCGCTGATACGAGACAATAGCACTCAAGTCAGAATTTAGACACCCCAATAGAACTAAACATCCATCCAGAATATTGAAAATCGCAGAGATCCTCTCGGAACAACAACACTCCACGATAAGCATCCAGTCCGAGATCAAGATAAATGTTAAGACTAAAAGCTCTAATGCATCCACATTGGGATCCCGTTCCTTGCCACTAAAGGAAGCGGAAAGTGCAGTTAAGATAACTGCAACACCGCTATGCCGAGCAAGGATTTTGTGATGTACCAAAATGTTGCGAAGAGAATTAACACGACCAGACTAATCAAACCTCTGCACCTGCAATGCAACAGAAGCACACCAAACCAGAATACAAGGACAGATACAGTGAAAAATATATAGTAGATTCATGACTAAATCATCCGTCGCATTCCCAAGCAAATTAAATGATCGGAATTCCACTCATATAGATTACAAGCAAAATCCTTAGCACGAGTTCTTAACATTTTCCAAGCCGAGGAAGTACATCAATGGATTTACAAAAATCAATGAAAATCGATATTCCATGAAAATAATTTTTGAGATGAGGAAGCAAAAATACTTTAAATAAGAAGTACTTGTGCTTCCTTATCTCAAATAATATTTTCATGGAGTATTAATTTTTATTAATTTTGGTAAAGTCATTGAGATACTTCTCATATTTGTGCATTTAATTTTTAAAATTAGATTAGTAGTGTATATTTTAAAGAGTAAATTCTTGCTAAAGATTGAGACGAATGTGAAGTATGTCAATGAATTTACAAAAATCAATGAAAATCGATACTCCATGAAAGTGTTATTTGAGATGAGGAATTAAAAATATTTCAAATAGGAAGTACTTTTTCTTCTTGATCTCAAAGAACATTTTCATGGAGTAACAATTTTCATTAATTTTGGTAAAGCCATTGATATATTTCTCACATTTGTGCATTCAATTTTTAAAATTAAATTAGTAGTGTAATTAAAATGCATATTTTGTTCGTAACCATAGCACTAAAATACTCATATAAATGTAACCACTCCATCTTAAAACGAATGTAAGTTAAAGTAATAAGGACTAACATAGAACTGCATAAAAGTCTATTGTGTTGAAGAAGTCTCCAACGCCATTTAGCCAACAAACTAAGGTTCACCTCTCTCTTGTATCGGGTTGAAGATTATCTAATTAATTTTTTTAATGATATGGTGAGTAGGTAGAATATATGGTAAAATGAAATTGAGTTGTTTTTGTTTAGGTTGGGCAAGAAACTGCTATCTTTTTTAATTTGAAATATTTTGAAGAGACAATCCTATTTGGAGATTGTGACGAATGTGAGAACTAAGTTAATGGATCCATTGAGTTACTTCCCACATTCGTCACAATCACCAACAAGGATTTTCTCTTCAGAATATGTCAATTAAAAAAATAAATAAAAAATAGCAGTGTTGAAGAAGTCTCCAACGCCATTTAGCCAACAAACTAAGGTTCACCTCTCTCTTGTATCGGATTGAAGATTATCTAATTAATTTTTTTAATGATATGGTGAGTAGGTAGAATATATGGTAAAATGAAATTGAGTTTTTTTTGTTTAGGTTGGGCAAGAAACTGCTATCTTTTTTTAATTTGAAATATTTTGAAGAGACAATCCTATTTGGAGATTGTGACGAATGTGAGAACTAAGTTAATGGATCCATTGAGTTACTTCCCACATTCGTCACAATCACCAACAAGGATTTTCTCTTCAGAATATGTCAATTAAAAAAATAAATAAAAAATAGCATTTTCTTGCTCCAACCTAAACAAAAAAATTCAAGAGCTGCCACTTTCTCATCTCTGAAGTGAATACAAAAGATATTATTTAAACATTAAAAAAATAAACAACCATGAAATATTCTAATACATTTAGATAAATACTAAATAAAATCAAGATATAACTATTGACTAAAAAAACTAGAAGTAATTAAGAAAAGGAAAATGCTAACTAGTGCCCGACACTAGTTAAGGATACTTCAAATAGTAAAAATGCATTAAAATGTGTGTAGTCAATGTTTGAAAAAGTAGAAAAGTGATGTTTTCAATGTAAAAATTACTTCTTTTGTATCCTTAACTAGTGCCCCGGGGGCACTAGTTAGCATGACCCGGGGCACTAGTTAGCATGACCCTTAAGAAAATAGTTTTAACAAAAACAGTTGCAATAATGATGATTTGATTGAGGTTTTAAATAGAATTTTGCAATCGAGATCAGGGCCACGGTATAATGGTTTTTGATGTTGCAGAAATCACATAATATCGTATGAAATTGCATTTGATTGCAATTCTCTACAATATTAGAGATCCAGTAGGGGTTTAAATAGTTTTTGCAACTGTGATTTGGGCCACGACACAACATTTTTATGTTGTCAAAACAACAATGAATCATCGATTAATAGCACATTTAAATGTGATTCTCCAAAATATAACAAGAATCACAATCCAATTGAAATGTTAATGTGACTGCTATTCAAAATCACGATGATAATAAAAAAAATTATGATTTGGGCCACTACCTGTCCATAGGCTCCAAGGTACTTTTGCTTAGGGGTGGACAAGCATCCGCGAATCACCTTGATGGACGAAATCGGTCTAACAGGTAAACATGTCACAATTACAGTTGATAATGGGTGGGTTCGATTCTCTGAAAAGCCACCGCTAATGACCGAACCACCCGAAGCTATATAAGAATTACCCTGAAATTGTTACATATTTATGGAGGGGAGAGGAAATTGGTCAAACGACTAGTCAAAGTTGAGAAAATATTTTTTCTTATGTGATAAATGTTGGCCGTTGGATTTAATTTGACGAAGATTGATGACATGGATGGTCAAGATGATAAGTTTTGTGTTTCTTCGTGGTAAACGCGTAAACGAGATTTTTACGTTACTTTTCTCTATGTGACTATTACTTAATTACATTAATTTGTCTTCAACAATCAACTCTTAGAACTAGGGTAAAACATCGGGCGGGTTTAGTCAAATTCAAGTCCAAAATGGCTCATCACGCAAGAAAAATCAAGAGTGTAAAACTTTGGTCTACCTCTGACTGTTTCAAAGCTTCAATTTTGTCGGGTGTCAATTTATATGATTTATGGAGTGTCAGTTAAATTTATTCATGTTAGCATATCGATAAAAAAAGCGCTCGCAAGTCACGCCTACACATACACACAATGATAAAATATTTGCATTGTTAATTTGTCAGTGGAGGTACCATTGAAAGACCGGACCAACCAAAGCATAATTTAAATTTGCAAAATTAGAGTCCATCTTGATACTTAGGTCTAAGTGTGTGTTTCATTATGCGGTGAAGAAAATTGATTTTGACAGAATTGATTCTATAAAATAGATTCTGATCAAAATTGATTTATGTTTGAATATATTCATATAAAAGTGAGTTGAACAAAAAAATTGAGTGTAAAAATCAATTCTAGGATCAGAAGCTACGATTTCTAGCTTCAAGTATAATCATTTCTACTTCTCAGAAACCAAACAAACCAGAATCAATTCTACACGTCTAGAATTAATTATGACAACTCCAGAATTAAAGTCAAACACACACTAAATGACTTGAATTTTTAATTTTTTATTAAAGAAGAAACAATTTTTCAGTACTTAAGAAAAGATAGAAAAAAACACGTGATCTTACAACTTCAGTCGAGTTCGAATAACAATATAATTAAACATTTGATTACGGTCTGACAAGTGCACCAGTTTGTCGTCAAGTAATAATTCACACTCTAGGTGTTTACAATGAGTTCGTATCCACAGGGATCGTGCCAAAACACCGTTAGCGCTATTCTAGTTCATGGTTTTTGCATTCGCTTTGGATTTTGAAAAAGATTTTTAATTTATAAAAATAAGCGATATGCGTGCGGAAAAATAAAGGTTTGATTCAAGAAATATAGAGAATATGTATGGTAGTTGAACTTACTCCCTCCTTCCTACTTGGCATAATCAGTGTATAACATAGTCATTCAGATTATTATTCGGCGTTGATTTTATTCTTGTTATGGTAGTACCTTACTACCACCCTATGTAAGTGAAGTTTCCCTACGTTTGCAACTCAGGTACCTACGAGAGCCTAACCTCGTTGTGTCACATACCCTAATTACTATGTGAGTTATTCAACATACATGCATTATGACCATCAACCATCCAATGCCTCTAGATCCTAGTTTCGGACTATTCAGCTTTTAATTGCTCAATTCACAACTAGTGCCCGATTCCTCCTCTAATTGCTCAATTCACAACTAGTTGAGGATGTTTACCGTCTCTATTCATCTAGCATTATTTATTACTAGTTTTGGACAAACATTAAAGCAAACCCTGATATTACTATCAAAGTTAACCCTAATATTTATTCTATAGGCGGTCTCGCTTATCCGGCCAGATTTCGGACAACGTCGTTAAAGTGCAAGAAAATAAATAACAAATATAATACTGAATAACAATTTATTATAACTTTTACTCAATTACATAACCCAAGTACTCATCGGGGAGTTCATCCTCTCCACCACAACCTAAGGCATCTATTACAAAAGACTTATATAATTAAATTACAAGAAATTAACTTGAAAAACCTAAAGAAAACATACCTTGCCGAGTGTAGCTATCCCGTAAGGGGAGAAAGCTATGCCCTTAGAGATCATCTGAACTTCTCCAATAGAATAGGAAAGTTTTTCTATTTCTGAATGAAAAATAATGAGAAGAGGGAGCACTATTTATACTTTTCATATTGGGTTTTAGCAAGCCATCGTGACACGATGGGAAGATTCGGTTTAAAATTATAATTGATCATGTGCATTTCATCAGCTTGGTCGTCAAGTTATCCCATCATACCACGATATAGTCCATCGTACTGCGATGCTGAGATTTTCTTCAAAAATATAATTTCTGATGTCTTGGCCAGCAAGCAGCTCCCATCGTGACACGATGAGGCACACATCTCCACTTTTTTGGCTTTTTCTTGTCATTTGCGTATTTTTGCTTCGTCTTGATGCTTTTCCTTGATTCTTTAGGTTATTCTTGATATTTGGGCCTATCTTGATCAAATTACTACTAATATTACTACAAAAAATACTACAGAAATTCCTATCATCAACATTCAAAACTGAATCGGACCATGTTTAACCGATTTGACCCCTTATTTATCACCCATAGACCCGAAAAACTATATAAATTTGTTCAATACATCAAACTTAATTTGAGTTAATATAAATTACAGTCGTTCAAAATTTTTTGCTCACTCCTAATAAGACACATGTATCATAACCTTAAAATAAATAAAAATGTTAACATACATTTAAAAACTAATATATGATACATGTTTAATTACTAAATGTGCAAATATCATATTTTTTCAAGTCAGTTATTTTTTAAAAATTACTTAACATATATCTTTAGCAAAGAATAAACCAATTGGTTCCTAAACTTTTCAATCACTCCAATTTATTTTCCAATCTCATATATTTATATTTTTGCTTAATTTAAAAAATAAATAAAATTAGAAAAGAGAAAAAAAAATAATGAGAAAAGAATAAGAACTAGGAGGGAACATAGAGCGCTCCAAGTCAGCAAACAATAACCCCCTTCCATTTTGACGGTGTCGGTCATTCACCTCTCTTTCTTCTTCCCTCACTCTTTTCTTTTCTTCTCTTCTCTTCACATTCCCAAACACAAAAAAAAAAAAAAAAAAAACTCATTCATTTTTTTTTTTATCTTCTTCTTTTTCTCATTCATTCTTTCTTCCATCAATCATGGCGGCGGCGCGGCGGCTCCGTGAGCTTCAATCAGAACAATCAAACAAGATCTGCGTCGACTGTTCCCAAAAGAATCCACAATGGGCTTCCGTTTCATACGGAATTTTCATGTGTCTAGAATGTTCCGGAAAACACCGTGGCCTCGGCGTTCACATCTCCTTCGTCCGATCTGTTACAATGGATTCATGGTCCGATCTCCAGATCAAGAAAATGGAAGCAGGAGGTAATCGCAATCTCAATTCCTTCCTCGCTCAATATGGAATCCCTAAGGAAACTGATATCGTTGCTAAGTATAATTCAAACGCTGCTTCGATTTATCGCGATCGGATTCAAGCTCTTGCTGAAGGTCGTTCATGGCGGGATCCACCTGTTGTTAAAGAGAATTCGAATTCGAATGCGAATAATCGTCCTGGAAAAGGGAAGCCGCCTCTGGCTTCGTCGAATGGAAGTGGTTGGGATGATAATTGGGATAATGATGATAATTATGGATCTCGTGCTGATATTAGGAGGAATCAGAGTACTGGTGATGTAATGGGATTTGTTGGTGGTGGTGGTGGAGTTACTCCGTCGAGGTCTAAATCGACGGAGGATATTTATACGAGGACACAATTGGAGGCTTCTGCTGCTAATAAGGAAGGATTCTTTGCAAGGAAAATGGCGGAGAATGAATCGCGACCGGAGGGACTTCCGCCTTCTCAGGGTGGGAAGTATGTTGGGTTTGGATCTAGTCCTGGTCCTGCTCAGAGGATATCTCCTCAAAATGATTATTTATCTGTTGTTTCTGAGGTTATACTTTGAAAAAAATATGTTTTTGTTTTTGGATTTTATGGGAAATGGTATATTGTTTGTTGAGAATGTTTCTGAATTTTGTTTGTTTTCAGGGAATTGGTAAATTATCTATGGTTGCTCAATCTGCAACTAAGGAGATCACTGCCAAGGTAATTTGCATAATTAGCATAATATTGTCTGTGAAATGTGTTTTATGTTTAGATTCTCTATAATTTAAATTGATATTTATTGGTATTAACACTCCGGATCTCGGGGAAGGGACACGGGTTTGATAATTTGGAGTTTGGTTGGCATGTAACTAAACCCTTTGGGGATCAAACTCGGGTATTTTGGATCGATTCGTTTTTGACTGAGTTTGATGACCCCTTGAGTGCAACTTGCTATGAAGCATGGGTAATCCATTTTGGTAACATATTTTGTAACATGGTAATATGGTATAAGTTTTGAAATTAAATTATGTTAGTATCTTGTAAAATGACCTGCAACATGCTTCTGCAATTTGAATACATATTTTATTAAAAACATGATATTTACATTTAAGTTGAATTGAATCTTGGTAAACGTCGTTAAACTCAATCCATTGTAACGGATATAATGGTAATGTTGTTGTGACCCTTCATGATTTATGGACCCACTTGTAAGTATAGAGCCATTTGTGAGCCTTTTGTTTTAATAAAGAAAAATAGGGAATATTATTTTTTATTCTCATGTGATGATTCAAACTCATTCCATTTGGGTCACAAAGCTAGACATAAGGCTGGCTATGCCCATGCGCAACATGGGCCATTGCACAGGGCCTCAAAATTCTGAGGCAATCGATTCCCCCAAGAGCATTAAATATAAATGTTTAAGGGCCGCAAATTGTAATCAAATCTGAAATTCTGAACATAATTATATTAATAAAATCTAAATTTTGAAGGACTTGAAAGTGTGTAAGGATCCAAATTCCGGTATGTACAATTTTTCAAGGGCTAAATTCCTGCATATACCAATTTTAGTGTCTAAAATTGTGAGGGCCCAAATTTTAAGATTAGCACAGGGCCTCCAAAGTGTTTAAGGCGACCTTGGCTAGACTGTCGCAACTGTCTAGCACCCACAGGATCATGTGTGAGCTTGTTTCATACGGCTGCAAATAGGGTGTTTGATTAGCACAGTTCAGATTCAAATCATTCCAAACTTGCTTGATATGGAAAAAATAGTTGATGTTGAAAATGAGAACTCCACATTTAAATTAAATCCTTTCCATTTGTCACCTTGTGCCCTTTATTACGACTTTTAAGAGTGTATGTGGAATGCTTTTTTTTTTTTTTAATCGGGGTTAGATTTGCTAAATGCTAACCATAACCGATTGTTTTAAATGACAAATAGCTCTTTCTGCCTCGCCATGTAGCTTCCTGAAATCTTATTTTATTGAGGGCTTTCACTTTTCATACTGTCGTTCATTCTTATTTTCATTTGGGGACTGATTGAGAAGGTCTGGAGCTTTTAGACATATCTTTTTAGGCAAAGGAACTGTTTATATTTTGAATCTCATTCTATGGTGTTTTTTTTTTTCTTTAATAAGGAAAATCATGCTTATTTCTTCCAGAAATTTCACTCTCGGCCATTGAAAGTTATTCTTCACCTGATTGACTATATTGTTCCTTTCAGGTAAAGGACGGCGGTTATGATCACAAGGTCAATGAAACTGTCAATATTGTCACTCAGAAGACATCAGAGATTGGACACAGGACATGGGGTATAATGAAAGGGGTCATGGCATTGGCCTCACAAAAGGTTGAGGAGCTCACCAAAGATTACCCGAATGGAAATTCTGATAACTGGCAACGAAATGAAAATGATAGACATGATTTCAATCAAGATAATAGAAGCTGGAATTCTTCCACTAGAGAAGGACAACCTTCATCAGGTGGACACACTAATACTTACCACTCAAACTCTTGGGATGATTGGGACAATCAAGATACAAGGAAGGAAGTACCAGCTAAAGGCTCAGCTCCTCCTAAGAATGATGATTGGGCTGGTTGGGATGATGGCAAGGATGATGATGAATATGATAATAAATCTTTTGGTCATAATGGGACGTCAGGTTCTGGCTGGACAGGAGGAGGCTTTCACTAAGGTTTGTAAATTATGCATTGCCGAACTTAGACAAAAGAATAGGAACTGATAAAAAATTTCACATTTTAATTAATTGGCTTGCACTTGTAGTTATTTTTATTCTCGTAGTTGTGATTCACTTAAACAAATTCTTTATACTCAAGCTTTATCATGAATTATGATATTAGAAACATTTGGGGTCCCACTTGATGATTTTCAGAATGGAACTTATTGAATTTCTTATTTTCTTATGTGTGCTTCTTCTTTGTGTGTATTGTTAAAAGTGAGGGAGAGGAAGATGGTTAGCATGTTACGTAGTCAGCATCTGAAGATTGATCTTCGTTTTTTTTTAAAGTTTAAGCTGCATGACTGCTGAGCATATTGAATTTCTATTGTGTACTTATTATTTGTGTGTTTTATGAAAAATGAAAAGAGAGGGAGGGGAAGGAAGATGTTTTGCATGTTAAGTAGTCACCATCTCGAGATTGAATATCATTTGTGATTTAAACTAGATTGGTTTTTCTAATCCAATCCAATTTATTTTCTTATTCTATCATCTGATCGGTTTAGTTTTAATTTAAAAGTAAAATTTGATTCAATTCAATCCAATCTTAACTAGTTTGAATTGAATCATATTTTATTTGGATTTTAGGGGAGCAGTAAGTAAAATTGAAATTTACAAGAAATATAACATTATTTTAGCATGTTAAATATACAATCTTTCTGGTCAATTGCTACTACATACAGATCATGGTTTGTTTCATATTCAGATGACTGAAATAGAACATACATAATGCTACTATTCTATGCTGCAAATTAACTGTTTGATAAAAAATATGTAAAAGAGGTGAAGTCGGATAAAATATTATTACAAACAATGACAACAACCAAAATACACAATAAAGGAAAATGTAAGACACAAAAACACGTTTAAAACTAATCCCGAAACAATAAACTTAATGTATATTGTTATGGAAAAACCAAACTGGTTTGCTAGTTTCATGTGTGTGTGTGTACACGAAACTAACTAACCATGTAACCAGTAGTTAGCAAGTATGACTGTTTTATACATGTAAAGAAAATCGTATCTTTGTATTTGATTGGAATTCCAAATTTAACCCAAAACAGGTCAAGTAATTTGTTCCATCTTTTGTCTTTTGGTTATTTTGTGTGTTATTTTTCTGTTTTATTTTAAAGTTTAATATCTAATTTGGTTCTACCTCTCACTTTTAGTACCCAACTGTCTACTGAATCATGTCTTGACATTGTTTTTGAACCAGGTTTGGCCCTATCTTTTTTCAGTGTCAATTTTGTCGTAATTGACAAAAATATGGTAGCTTTCAGATTGGTGGCATACATGCCAAGCAGGGTTGGCATTTGACATGAAGAATATGACCATACTGTCAACTATAGGTTTTTTGGTCACCAGTAAAATCAGCCTCCATATGTGCAGGAAGAATTAATTCTTTGAGGTTATTGTATTGTCTGTAAGTCTTTATATATTTTTTTTCTATAGTTCTCCAAACCTTCCTTCCCTAATGTAATTTTTTGTTTGCTGTAATTTTTGGGAAATTCTGTATGATTGGAAACGAAGTTTTCCATTAAAAGTTCCAAAGCAATGGGGGCAAATTGCCCAAATTTACTATTGCCTGGACATACTATGAAAAATTATTGTGACATGAAAATTTAATGATTTTTTCCAATCTGTAGCTTTGCCTTATTTGTATTTTTTGGTTGATCTATCCCTATATTGAACTCATGGTTCTTGCATCTATATTTCCCATAATTTGTTGTCCTTGTCAATCACTATTCGCTATCATGGTGAGCAAGA
Organism: Trifolium fragiferum; assembly: GCA_954870985.1. Classification (NCBI taxonomy): domain Eukaryota; kingdom Viridiplantae; phylum Streptophyta; class Magnoliopsida; order Fabales; family Fabaceae; genus Trifolium; species Trifolium fragiferum. The sequence goes on along the minus strand of OX940793.1, from coordinate 50,802,562 downwards.
TTCAATTTTGCGCCATCTGTGTAAAGCCGAACCATTAAGAAAGGCCTAACATATTTCCATCACACTATATATAGTTCTTCTGAGATTGGATGCATCATAAGGCTAAAACAACTTGGTCAGAGTGACTTACCTGAAGCACCAATGCTGAAGTAATTAAGTCTAAACCACTTGTGCATATTGAAGATGTGTAGATGTAACATGTTGAACAAGATGTCCTAGACATCTTGTCACTGGGTTCAGAGCATGCATAGGCAGCATGTCGAACAAGATGTCCCAAGACATGTGGGTAGAACATCTTGACCCAGTTCAGCTTAAAAGATAATGCTTATCCATTAAGCGCGCGTGTTTGTTTTAATTTGAATAAAACGCGAATCTTTTAGTAACAAGCTGAGATTATGATTAATGATGAAGTTTGTTATTAATCCTATGTGTTAGATACGATTGAATTCATATTTAATTAGTGGATAGAGATTGATTCTTTATCTTTGTGGAGTTTGTTTTAAAACTAATTCTTATTTGAGTGCATCTGAAAGACTGAAGAATATCTGAAGAATTGCACGCCTATATAAAGGACTCAACATAGAGCTTAAAACTCAACCCACAATAACTGAAGATTGTGAGTCCAAAGCTTTGTGCCCACTGTGCAAAGCATTAGTAGCTCCTCGTATTGTTCTTGATACTTGGTAGCCTTGAGTCGTTGAATGTTGTCATTCAACATGTCTTTTAAACTGTGAAAGTTTAAAGTTGTTTCGTCACTTGGGATTAGTGATTAGAGGGAGTTGGGTAGGTTCTCATATTCAGGGGGAGTTAGCCCTTGAGTAGAAGATTACTAGGATTAAGAAAAGGTATACATGTCAAAAGGTGTTTGGTAGTGTTGTAAGACTAAGTATTGATTCGGAGTAGTAGTGTTCACTTCCTGGATTGGTATCCTCCAGAGTAGGGCTGTTTAGCGCCGAATTGGGTTAACAAATTACTGGTGTTGTTTATTGCTTTTGTTAATTCAGTATTGCAATAACGTGTGATCCTCATAACCAGTTGTCGAACCAGTTGTCTAGGACATCTGGACTACTGACACATTGTGTAAGACATCTGTCCTGCCAAAGAACAAAATTTCACTATATATCACTGTTTTAATTTTAATATAAGATAAAGATTGGTCTGCAGTATATTTCACTCATAAGTAGGAGAGATTTTGTGTAACTGAAAGTTATAGCTTTATCTTACTGGCTTTGGTTGCTGTCATTTGTTTATTTTGACTTCTATGTAAGAGTTTCTTTTTACTCAGTTGCATGAATTTGCATATCAAAACATAAGGTGATCAGATAGATTCTTGAAATAACAAAATACAGTACCCAAAGATAGGGATTTATTTTTTTACATGATTTTGATTTAAGTGGAAGCTTTTTAATACATATTTGATAGTATATCATACTATACTATACGGATGATTCTGAGATGGTATTCTGAGATGTTTTTCTAGGAATATTCTCACTTGATTTTGTAAAATATTGGTCTTGTATAACGAGCACTGAACTCGTAATTCCTTGACCCGAAGAAGTTAACAGGTCTCCAATAGGTCCCAACTCAGCATGCTCTAGATGAGAATCCTTTATGTCAATCATCATGGTTGAATCAAGAAGCTGATGTCCCTTCCCCACAATTACAAGTTCGTACTCTTTAACCCTCCCAATCGCTAACACTTCATCTGCTATGTTTGCAGTGTCATTTTCAATATACTCCATTGCTCCAAGCCATTTAGTTTTGAATTCATTTACTGCTATCTCATCCAACTCCTGCTCATGACATTCAAATTTGTGAGAAGTGTTGTTTGCATTCAATTATAGCCATTCATATTATGAATGAAGCAAGCACTATGTTAAAAATCTAATAAAAATGAAAATACCTTTTGATCATTTTCCCAATTGTTAGCAGATGTTGATGTGTTGTGGCTTTGTACTTGATCTCTGAAAGTACCTTCTTTGTGTAATTTGAATCTCACAACAGACAACCTAATTGCTGGATGTTCTGCCATTCTACCTCCCAACTCTAAAACCTTTCGATCATCGGGTCCTCCAATGAAAATTATGCACACTTTTTTCCCTGAAGTTGCACTGGTTTCAATCGTGTGTTGATACCTTCTGCTAACGCCACGATTAACAAGCACTGCAACAGAGCATGGTGCACTCTGAAGCACCCTTTGATTAACTTCCTTCCATCCTTGTCCTACGTATTCTATTGAATCTTCATCTTCTCCTCTCCACCTTTTGTGAAAAGGTAATATGATCATTGCCACACCCTTCTCTTCTGCAATATGACATATGTCTTCATGGATGGTAGACAGTGATGAGATTGATGTCAAATGACGCACTGTAACTTGACCTATTTGACCAAAAGCATGGAATGCATCATGCATGGTTCCTCTTTGGAATTGATTGATGAATGGAAAGCCGCGCTTTCTACTACGTTGAACCATCAAGATGGATGATGATCTATCAGTGAGTTCAGTAAGTTGCATCACATAAAGTTTGATCTTACTAGACTTGTCGGTGGCTCGAACTGATTCAATGAAGTTGATTAGTGACGGAATGTTTCCAGTTCCATGGATGCAAGCGAGAATGCGAAGCTTCTCTTGTGTGTCTGTCAGGGGAGGAGGGTTTCCAAATCGGCGTTGACGAGATGGTTTGTATATTGCTACGACTATCGGGGTTGTAATGAAGGTGGTGAAGATAGCCATGAGAACCAATATGGTAAACATCTCGTCGTTAAGTACCTGTTTTGCAAACAAAAATACAAAATGTCATATATGCAGACAAAAAAATTTCATATGTTAAAATCTGCTTTAAATCTCATTTACTTTTGAAAAATATTAGGTCCATCCTGTCAACAATATGATGATATACCCCAATTTGACCAACAGGATATTGAGTTTCATTGAATCATAGGATGAGCTAGAGCTTAGAATATTGACTTTTATCTAAGTTCTGGTGCATATTATGAAGTCAGGTAAAATAATCTCTACTCTTCAATTTTCTCTAGATGTTACTAGTTCTATTTTGTCTGTGATGATGCTTTTATAAACAAAATACTGAAGTTGGAAATTGAAGAACCCTTTAGTTAATAATCTTATGCAAAGTAGTATTATTGTAGGAGTCATAAAATACCAAATAGATAATGATGTTATCATATTTACAACCTAAAAAACAAACTGCATCAATCAAAAATATAAAGTAAACTGCAAGTAGCTAAGTGAGAAAAGGAGAAGCAAAAATTACCTTCTTTTCTTTGCCAATATTGAGAACAATAATCTCAACTAACCCTTTAGTATTCATTAAAACACCAAGTGTCAAAGATTCCCTAACCGGCATAGTACTCATAACTGCCACAACAAAAGTACCCAAAATCTTTCCAACACAAGCAGTCAATATAACAAGCAAGAGAATTCCCCATTCAACCACACCTTGTAACTTACCAACATCCGTTTTCAACCCACTAGATGCAAAATACAAAGGTAGCATCAAATTTGATACAAAATCTTCAATCCTTTTAGTAATTTTACTTGCAAATTCACCCCCTCTTGGAATCGTTAACCCAAAAACGAAAGCCCCAAAAATCGAATGTATCCCTATCAAATCCGTCATAAATCCCGATAACATAACACCTGCAAGTGTCATGCATATGAACATCTCATCCAACGCTTCGTGTTGCCGTGAGCAACGGAGCGAAACACGCTCCATAATTGGTCTAATCACAAACAACATAAACACTACAAAAGCTATGCCAGAGAGTAGTACTAAGATGGATGTCAAGACACTGTTTTCTTGTCCTCCCCCGCCGGCTAAAGCAACGGCAAGTGCCAATAAAACCCAAGCCGCGATGTCATTAAAAGCAGCAGCGGCCATGGCGGTTTCTCCTACGTGTGTTGTTAACAATTTGAGCTCTGCTAAGATGCGGGCGAGTACTGGGAAAGCAGTGATGGAGAGAGATACACCTAAAAATATGAAGAGTTGAATGTAACTAACTTTGTGAGTATTGGAGTTCAAATGGATGGCTTTTTGGAGAAGGAAGGTTACTCCGATGGCAAAGAGGAATGGGAGGGATATTCCGGCGACAGCGATCTTGAAAGCCCGCTTGCCGGTGCGGTTGATGGTGCGGAGGTCGAGCTCGAGACCAACGAGAAAGAGATAGAAGAGAAGGCCAACGCTTGCTACTGATTCAAGTATGGGAGTGCTCCATGAAGGGAAAACTGTGTGCATAAAAGTTTTGTTGCGTCCAATACCAGATGGTCCTAGCAAAATTCCACCCTGATTCACATGAATCGCAATTATCAATTACAGTCAGATTGTAAATTAGATACATATTTCAATCTTTTTGTTATAAAAACAGTAATTAGTGTCACTTTAATTAATAATTTTTTCCTATTACTAATTTGAAAACATAGGTGTTGTACGAATTATATCAAATCTCTTACTATCTTTCTTGTCCAACATTTCAATGTTGTTTTTTTTCTTCAAAATGACTTAAGTCATGTTCTTGTGGTATCTTGGTTAAAAATGTTACAGTTTTAAGTTTATGAGTCGAGTTTCTGTTTGAACACTAGTTAAAGAAATTCAATATAATAAAATTACATTGAAACTTTTTTTAATTTAATTTGTTGGAGAGGAATGCATGTTATAGAGGATGGTAATCCGCATAAAATAGGTAACAAGACAGTAGTTGATTATGCTCTTGAAATTAGAAGAATCAACCAAAAAAATACTTGTAAAATACAATTAGAGTGTCCCGTGAACTTTACTCAACTAGTAGAAATTCGAATCCCAGACACTCCACTCACTTTAAATGTGAAATTCTACCCGTGAGACTAAAAAATACAATTAGACCGACAAGTTAGTTATATACACATGATCAAGGTTGACATAGTTTAAAAAATGCTGGAATGTTATCATATTTTCAATAAGCTATAATTAGTTTATCCCATGATATATTCGAGAGGTGCTATATAGCACGAGACGAAGGTACACGATGCAGAAAAAGTGGAAAACTTGCGGATGGAAAAGCAAAACACACCTGAGGGCAATTAATTATTCAAAGGCAAAAGAAAATCCAACGGTTAAAAACAAATCGTCAGTTGTCGCACATGATGCTTGTCGTAGCAACAAGCATTTTCCTATATTTATTGACTTACGATAATCTCAGCAACAACTCTAGGTTGACGAAGGGGTTTGAGGAAGAAGGCGAGGGTGCGGCTAACAAACATGACTAGAGTTGTTTGAATGATCAACAATGGAAGACCATGGTTCATAGGATTGTCTCCCTGCCATGCTCCATCCGATGATGTTTCAATGGCACTCGTGTTCATCACCATCATGCTATATATATTGCTATTGCTAGCTATATATAAAAGGAAATGGAAACAAATTAGTGAAGATAACTAACTATAAATGAAGTGAAAAACTTCTTGTGTTAAACAACGTTGGAGGAACAGGGTTTTTATAGAGGAGAGGAAAAGTGGAAGGTGTTGGTTGTGTCTTTGTCGAGTTAATTGTGGGGAACAAAGAATAATAATATAACGAGGAAAATTTGTATTGTAGTACATAAAAATAAATAGTTTTTTTTGGAACTATTTATTTTGGAACGGAAGGAGTACTATGTCAAATAAATAGTTTTTTTTTTGACAAAATGTCAAATAAATAGTTAATAGCATACATTTTATTGATTATTTAAAATAATCTAAGTGAATCTATAATAAAAATAAATAGTCTAAGTGATTAATGACACAAATTTGCAAGTTAGTCGAGTAGTTTATTTTTCGGAGAAATTCTTGTGTAAATACTCCCCTAACAATTAATAGTTAGGCACATCCAATCAAAAAATTACACATGATAAAACAATAATAAAATAAAATTTATAAAAATGAAAAAGAAAAGGTTTGAGAATTATATAATCTTCAATCAATGTTTCCCCTGAATCATGCTATCTTCATCAAAACGGCTTATTGACATCCCCATGTTTCTTTATCATCACCACAATATCAAACCAGCATCCTCAACGATACAATGTAATCACATTTCAAAATCAAGTTGTACAAGTGCCCCAACTAATGCTCAAAATTTTTTGTAACTATGTAATCCAACTAGATTGCAGGTTTCAATTGTCAACATTCATCTTCTAATAAAAATAAGGACTGATTTCAAGCTTAGTAGCAATTAAACAAGAATTCAGTAAAAAGTGTTTTGAAATGAAAAGCTAATTAATAAAAAGAAAGGAAAAAAGTTATTTGAACCCAACTTATAAAAAGGAAATATAGAAATAAGAAAAGAGAAAGATAAAAGTTTATGGTAGGCAATATTTGGTGATTAAACAAATGACAAGTAGAAAAAAAATATAGAACATTGGTTGAGCGGCAATTGAAGCAAAGTGAAGATGATACCACTTAGAATATTAGAAGAAGAAGACTATTAATTCCGAATCTTTGTTTATAAAACAAAAAAAGTTAATTAATCTTTCCTTTTTCATATTTTATAGATTTTATTTTATTAATGTTTTAACATGTGCAATTATTTAATTGGATGTGCCTAACTATTAATTGTTAGGGGAGTATTTACACAAGAATTTTTCTATTTTTCGATGGATATATCTGATTTCACAATTTTAATTCGGTTGACTCATAAATCCATTTAATGCATAGAATATGATAAAAATATAAAGTGATAATAAGCTAAATGAGAATATGATTTATATATATATATATATATAAAATTTATCGTACAATCTATTTTGTGTACACAAAATAAGAAAATAGATAACACATTTTCGAATAATAATTTTTCTTTTATAATGACATATGAGAAAGTTTAGGTTAATGTTTTCATCCATAGATGAGGAAGAAGAATAGTTTCTTGTTCTACAATTTGTTATTGAGATCCACCACTCATCACGTTTTCCTACAAATTAACCACGGTTTATTAACAAAAAGAAGACACCATTAAAGAGAGGATCAAGAAAACATTTTATTGGGGAAATGTTATGGTTGCAACGTAAAATGGATTTCTGACGGGTTTAAAAAATCTGACAAATTATAATTCCTTTTATGTGGCAATAAGTTGACTAACAAAATGCTTCCAAATAATTTTTTTAGCTAACAAATGAAGTTGTGACACACATAATTGATATCGATTAATTTACTCGGTCAATATTGAAACTAATAATGATATTAATTTTATTTTTAACTAGTGGTCAAACGGGCGCGTTCCGCGCCCGTTTGTGTGATCTTCATTTTCTATTTTGCTAACGTATATAAATTATACATAATGATTTATTATAAATTTGGTTTTTATTTAAATTAATTTGTGTAATTTTAGTTTCCCTCAATATAAAAATTGTACTTTACATGCATTAATGGTTCAAACCATAGGTAAAGTATCACACTTGTAGATATATGTTTATTATCGATTATTGTTTTTATTTAATTGACGATCAATTTCCAAATTAACGGAGTCTCTTACTCTTGAGAACGACAATGTTAATACCAATATCAATACTGTTATGGTAAAAATAATAGGGGGGTGAGCCCAAGTATATTACTGTGGAATAATGATACCAGGGTCTTGTATTTACCAAAAAGCTGAACCCTTTACAATGAGCTTTCTTCCTCTATTTATAGAGGAAGGATTACAAAAAATATATACAAACCGCCCCACTCCTCTCCATGGAGGTCGTGGGTGGTTTCTGCCGCTTCCACCGTGTTACAGGGTTGGTTATGGGCGGTTCCCCCTCTCCTCCGTGTCTTAGTGGTGATAATGGGTGGTTATCCCTAGTTGGCGATGTGACCGTAACCTAGGGGCGTCACCCCCAAGCCTTCTGACCTCGCCCTCGCCTGCTCTTTCCCGCCGAACTACTTATTTGAATTGTTTGAGCCATTTGTTGGATCATTGAGTTATTGGGCCTCTTGGATTTTGTCCGGTGCACAGCCCCCCAAGCACGAGGCTCAAAGAGGCGAAGTGCTGATAATGGCCGGACGTGGTGTGGTTACCGCCCACTACTTCTGATCATGCTTCCTCTCTTTTAGTTATAAATAAGAGCTTCGCTGTAGGCAAAACTCTTTCATTCCTCGTCTTTCATCTGTTCTTTGCATCTTTCATTTTTGTAGCTATGTCTTCTCCCGCTTTCACTCCGGAGTCGCCCGCTATGCCAGTTATGTTTCAATTGAGAAATATGATGTGTTATGATACTGACGACTTATTGGACCAGGTGGAAGACTTCTCATCCATGGTGAAAGAATTGCAGGACTATTCTTGGAGGCTGACAGATAAGGAGAAGGAGTTTCTGGCCGTAGTGCAGGAATTGACCAAAAGGTTGTTGGATGACGGCGCTTTCATTGCGACCACCGAGAACGTGGAGTACTGCCAGAAAGAACTCGCCGAGGCCTTGGAGAAACGAATTGAAGTGACCAAAGAGCGCATAAAATCGCAGGAAGAGGTAATGACCCTTTCCCTCTCAGCGGAGGAGGCCATATATAACAGGATTGATGAGTTGGAGAGCCAGCTTAAGCCCCTTGTGAAGAGGAAAAGGAATCTGCAGATGGATATCCAATATGATGTCGCCAAATTGATCCGCACTCGCTCCCACTTATGCCGTCTTCAAGAGAAGGATGACGCCCTTACTGATGATATGAGAAAGATCGCCCTTGACTCCGACGCGGCGAAGAAACTGAAGAGCTTGATGGGAGACTGTCACGCCCGTGCGGTCGAGGCTGCTTATAAGGCGTTTAAGTAGTTTCGTATCGTTTGTCTTTTTTTTTTCTTCGGTTTTCACCACCAGTTGAATCTGGTTCGGGGGTCAGTTCTGGCATCAAGTGGTTCCAGCCCCCTCCCGATCGCAGTTGCGGGGGATCGAACCGTGGTCCTCCCTACCAAGTTCAGCCCCAATCACCACTGAACCAACTAACGATTGGTGTATCGTTTGTCTTTGTTGTATGTTGTTTTTCCTATTCCTTCAAATGGCGTTAAATGTGCTCCGCCTTTCTTTGTAATCATTGAATTTAGGGTTAATAGGTTGTTACCCCCTGCTAAGTGGGCGTGTTTTGCGTTACCCCCTGCTAAAAATTTCTTGAAGATATCCCCCTTGCAAAGTTTTTTTTTTTTTGTTTCCCCTTGAGCGCACTTTTTACATCGGTTATTTTGTTCAACCGATTTAAAAAATTATGTTTTTTAAATCGGTTTTTTTTTTCAACCGATTTAAAAAGTTCAGATTTCTTGCATCCAAGAGAGGAGAAGGGGGGAAACCAAAAAAAAAAAACTTTGCAAGGGGGCAATCTTAAAAAAAATAATTAGCACGGGGGTAACGCAAAACACGCTCACTTAGCAGGGGGTAAAGACCTATTAACCCTTGAATTTATGATTTGAATGAAATGATGTCTCTTACTTAATTCACGAATTTCTTTTCCGCCGTGTATTTTTGATCAACTCTCATGATGTGCGTGATCTCGCCCATTGGCGATGCCGTTGAATTCCAAACGTTTGGCCTTCTCGCCTTGTCTTGGGATACATGTCCGCGTTTACACGTCAATGCTGACACGCGTAAAGGTGCTTTCTTTTAACCGTTGGGGATTAGGACGTTTCAATTTACCCTCAATTTGCTAGTATCCTTTCCTATAAAAGAGGAACTTCAACCTTCTTCTTGTATTCTTCCTTCATTCATTCAATTTCTCTGTGTTTTCACCCAAAATTTCAAAACCCATTTTGCGCGGTTAGTTTCTCGGCCAACTTCCCTTCACACGATCCCCACTACTTCTTTGCCTCCAATATTTAAGGTAACTTCTACTCATCTCTTCATAACTGTCCTTTCTCTTTTTTAGCGTTCTCATTCTGATTTCTAGGGTTTGAAGTAGGAAAAATGGTTATTTTACGAAGTTTAAGCGATGACGAAGAGGGGGGTTTTACAAAAATTCCTCCTCGTGGTTCTGCCTTAGAAACCCAGATACGTAACCATCATACAAGGGCCGATGGTTCTCTTGATTATGATGGTTACTTTAAGTCTTTAATGAATGTTCCGTTTAGCTCTAGTGATTCTGAGAGTAGTGATAGTGACTGTGTGATAATCTCGCCTTCGTCTTTCACAGGAAAACGAAGGGATACTACTCTTGCCATCTTCGTCGCCCAGAATCCACCCGAGACCATGGACGTGTCGTCAAAGTATCTAGACCAGGAATCCGTGTTGGCTTTTAGACGGAAAACCATTTTATCTGGTTCTCAGGATGAGAACGATGTTATTACTGAACCTGTGGGTGAGGATGAGATTGTCACTGATACCAACACCCAAACACCCCACTTCTTTTACATGTACACTTCTATGATTGATTCTTTTAATATCTGGTTTCCTTTTACCCCTTTCGAGATTTCCATGCTTAGGACCCTGAATGTCGCCCCTTGTCAACTAAGTCCCAATAGTTGGGGTTATATGAAAGCTTTCCAATTGGCCTGTTTGGGGTTGGAGATAGAGAAACCCTCTGTTGCTGTTTTCTTTTCCTTTTTCACAATAAAAAATGTTTCACCCGACTCTTAGGTTTACCTATCGAGTCAACCAAACCGAAAACGTTTTCAACTGTACACTTCCAACTTTAAGAACTACAAAAATACCTTCCTTCGTGTCCGCGGTAGGGAGTCCTTCCGTGACGTGATGTTTGATGAAAACAATGAGCCCTTGTTTCCTTTTTACTGGACTCAAAACCCTCGCGTTATCAAAGGGACTCGTTATGAGTGTTTGGACGAGTTTGAGAAGGAGTGTGTCGCCTACATTGAGACGTTGTGTGTCTTGAATGTGAACGACCTTCTTAATGCTGAGGGTCACATAGAGTTGTTGGCGGATTATATGAGTGAGTTTCTTTAATATTGTCTCGTTTCGCCCTTGCTTATTTGCTTCTGGCGACTAACTTTTTCTTCTTTTTTGTTTGCAGATAGGATGAGGTTTGTTTCCCAGGAGAAGAGGATGGAATTTCTGCTGAGATCCAGAGCCAAGAAGGAGAAAGATGCCGCCCTTGCCGCTTCTGGAGAAGTTGTGGCTGCTGTGAATCCCTTGAGCCAGTTGATTGTGGCGGACGGTGACGCCTCCAAGGGTAGAAACAAAAGAAAGAATGAAGGACGGATCTCCGTCGCTATCCCGGGAAAGAGTCTTGAAGCTGGTGGGAGTTCAAAGGGCGATCAGCCCGTTCCAAAGAAGTTAAGATCGGCGGGCTCTATGGCTACGCCCAGTATGGATGCTGTGTTTCCACAAAAAGAAGATCCTGAGAAGACTCCGTCTCCTTGTGCTGCCGACACCATAGACGTCTTCTCGCCACCTCCTCCTGTTCCTTCAAATGATGCTGTGCCTTCTCCTTGGGATCCTCTTTTCAATCCTGAGGTTTTTATTGAGAATGTAATGGATATGTCCGGTGGAGGTGCTCGTTTTGATTCCACTTCAACTGATGAACTGGCCAGGCTCTCCATGGGTTATGAGCTGAAAGGAATCTTGCTCAACCATGCTTTGGCGTCTCGCCAAAAGCTTGCCGTCTCCGCTGCTGAGGAGAAAATGAGGGTGGTTCGTCAGGAGTTGGACGCCATGGAGGAAAAGGTGAAATCCACTCAAGATAAGTTCATCTCTGATATGGAGGCTGCTAAGGCGGAGAGCAAGAAGGCCCTGGATGATTTGGAGAAGAACCATGAGGCTGCATTGAAGAAGTTGAAGGATGATCATGCTATGGAGGTGAAGGCACTGAAGGAGGCTTCCGTTGGTAAGGACGCCCATATTGAGGAGCTGTCCCAAGACCGAGATGTAATGTTGAAGGAGAAGGCAGGCTGGGCCGAAGAGAAGACGAATTTGGAAGAGACCATCGGAGCTCAGTTTGATGAAGGTTTCAACTTTGCCTTGGAACAAGTAAAGATCTTGTTCCCTAACATTGATGCTGAACGCCTGGGCGAGGCCAGTGCTCTGATGGTTATCAAGGATGGCTAGCTGGTTCCTTATGTTCCTCCCTCAGACTCTACACCATGATTCCTGTTTCTTTATGTAGTTTTAATATCCTAACCTTGTACGCCCTTTGTTGCTTTATGAATGGATTTTGTATGCCCTGTTGTGGCTTTTTGAATGAATGCTTGTACGCCCTGTTGTGGCACAATGACAATGTTTTCTTGCCCTTTGTGGCTATAATCATAGTACTCCTTTATTTACTTGCTTGTGTTTCTTCTATTGTTTTTGTCGCATCTTAATAATATTTGCTTGTGTAAGACCTGATAGTATTTATTTGCGTGGTAACCTTCTCGCCTGTACATCCTAGGCGACATGAATACTTGGGCGTGATGCCTTTAGGTGACGGCGTCGCCCTTGTAACGTTTTCCAAGGATTTTTCGCAGATATCAATGTGGTCAACATAACTATTGAAGTCTTGCGCCGTTTTCCATGCAGTCAAACGCGGGTGGTTGCAACTGCCTGACCGCATTTATTGCGCACCGTCCAAAAATTCCTTATAAATAGCCTCATCTATCTCCACTTTTCTTCACTTCCATTTTCACTGATTCCCTTTTTTCTTCGCTTTCGTTTTCTCTGATTCCTTTTTTATTCACTTTTATTTTCTCTGATCCTTCCATGGATAACAAAAATAAACCCAAGAAGAAGGGTGTGGCCTCTAGATCAAAATCTCAGAAAAAGAAACATAAAATAGGAACTTCTGTCTCTAAACCTAGGCAAGATAAACATTCTTCTAATATCAAAATGGAGACTATCGTCGTTTCGTCAGATTCTTCCGGCTTTGCTGATGAAGATTTCATTGAATTCTTGAGGACTTATGCTCCTCGGGAGTCTTCCCCTGATGTTGGATCTTCTGGTAGAGAAGAAGGATCCCGGATCACCGTGGAAACTAAGGAAAGACCACAGAGGATATCACGTAAGGCCTCAGGGAAAACTCCTGAGTAATTCTGCTCTGATGAGTTGTTCCTTCCACCTGATTTCTTCCTCTTGCCGAGGGATTGGGATCTTGGGGAGTTGAGGAACTATTGAGACTGCCTCCAGGTTTTTCTTCTCCCATTGAAGAAGTTGGATCCTTTGGCGACTGGGGATCCTTTGTTAGAATTAGGATTTCTTTTTTTTTTTCTTCTTTGAATTTGTATCTTGATTTCATTGTAATTTTCTTTACTTCTGTCTTTGAATTTGTATCTTGATTTCATTGTAATCTCTCTTATCAATGAAAAGTGGTCTTTTTCCAATATTGCTTCCTTTTCTGCACTGTTGCGTTATACAATATTGTAAAAAATGATTAAAGAATGACATGCATTATACCTTTGATTTTCATTGGCGACTTTTGGGCTTCGCCCTTTACATTATTGTTTCTGACGTCGCCTGCGTCTTGCTATGTGCGCCTTTTCCTTTACCGTCGTATCCAACTCGTAAGATTTAGGGATATCGCCGTTTCTATTTTTGACATGTCCAACTCGTAAGATTTACAGATCATGCCATGGTGTTTCAACGCCTTTCCGTCGTATCCAACTCGTAAGGTTTAGGGATATCGCCGTTTCTATTTTAGACATGTCCAACTCGTAAGATTTACAGATCATGCCATGGTGTTTCAACGCCTTTCCGTCGTATCCAACTTGTAAGGTTTAGGGATATCGCCGTTTCTATTTTAGACATGTCCAACTCGTAAGATTTACAGATCATGCCATGGTGTTTCAACGCATTTCCGTCGTATCCGTCTCGTAAGACTTAGGGATATCGCCGTTTCTATTTTTGACGTATCCAACTCTTAAGATTTACGGATAACGCCATGGTATTTCAACACATTTCCGTCGTACCCAGCTCGTAAGACTTAGGGGTATCGCCGTTTCTATTTTTGACGTATCCAACTCGTAAGATTTACGGATAACGCCATGGTGTTTCAACACTTTTTCTTCCTTTGTCGCCTTCAAGAATAAGATTGAGATAATAACAAGTCATCTGCAAACATTGGAACAACAATTCTTTTCTGATTAATAGAGGACTTTTTGCATTTTGAATGATGAGTCTCGTTAAAAACTCCTGCTTTCGCCGGAGAAAAGAGTTTCTCATCACTTTAAAATTTGTTTGAATCAGTACTACATCCTCATGCATTTTCTTTTAAAAAATAAAAACAAGAAACAAAAATAAAAACAAGAAATATCTCTTGGGTGGCGAGGCGAGGTTGATGGTGCTTCTTGGAGTTCATCTCGTCTTCCAGGCGTTGTTGGCCTAGCTGTAATAAAATCTGAGGTTGAAGATGTTCCACGTCCTGTGTAGGACCTCGCCCTCCATGGTCTCTAGCCTGTACGCTTCGCCTTCGAAGACTTCATTGATTCTGAATGGACCTTCCCAGTTTGCTGCCAATTTTCCTCCTTTGTCTTTTCCCATTGGTCTTTTCAGGACTAGGTCGCCTTCCTTGAATCTTCTTGGGATTACCCTCGTGTTGTATTTTTTGCCTACTATTTGCTTTGTGGCGAATTACCTGAAGTGAGCTTTGTCTCTTAGTTCTTGTATCAAGTCAAGGTTCTCCTGCAACGCCTCGTTGTTCTCCTGAGCCGTTGTGGTCTCGCGTCGCCAACTTGGGGGATTTACTTCTGCTGGAATCATGGCGTCAGCGCCATAAACCATGGTGAACGGTGCCTCTCCTATTGATGATTGCGGAGTTGTGTGATAGGACCACAGTATGACCGTGAGGTGAGCCATCCAAGCTTCTCCTTTGCTTGATAGTCTTCTTTTCAGGGCTTTCAATATTTGTTGGCTGATTCAGCATGCCCGTTGGCTTGAGGGTGCTCAACTGATATGAAGGTGTTTTGAATTCCTTTTTCTTTGCAAAATGAGACTACCTTCTCACTTGCAAACTGTGTGCCGTTATCTGATGCGATGTATTTGGGAAGACCAAATCTGCATATGATCCTTCTCCAATAGAACTTCTTCACCTGCTCTGCTGAGATGCTTGACAAAGGTTGTGCCTCTACCCACTTAGTGAAATAATCCACTGCCACTATGATCCATCTAGCCTATTTCCATGAGGTAGGGAAATGACCCAATATGTCTACGCCCCACATGAAGAAAGGCCAAGGTGAAAGGACTGATTTGAGGGGTTCTCCTGGGGCGTAGTGCAGGTTTGAGAATCTTTGGCATTTATCGCATGCCCTTACGTATCTTGCAGCGTCGCTATGTAGCTCTGGCCAGAAGAATCCTGCTCTGAGGATCTTGCCTGCCAATGATCTTGCTCCTATGTGGCTTCCACATGATCCTTCATGAATTTCTTCTAGGATCCATTTGGCTTCTTCTTTGCTTACACATAATAGTAGAGGGCCTGAGAATCCCCTCTTGTATAGCTTATCTCATAGCATGGAATACCATGACTCCATTCTTCTAACTCTGTACGCCTCTTCTCTTGGTCTGGGGAGTTCATCCTTCTGTAAGTATTTGATGATGAGAGTTCGCCAATCTTCCTCTTCTATGATCATGTGAGTCTCCCCTTCGTTGATGCTTGGGTTTGCAATGGTTTCCTGGATAAAGGTCCTGTTGCTTCCCGGTTTCATGGTGCTGGCGAGCTTGGATAACAAGTCCGCCCTAGCATTCTGCTCCCTAGGTACATAGATCAATTGAAATGAATTGAAACATTTCGCTAACTTATTTACCTTTTCCAAATATTTAGTTAATTGGGGATCCCTTGTTTGAAATTCTCCTGACACTTGGTTGGTTACCAACTGTGAATCGCTCTTTACTCTGATTGTTACTTGCTTTGAAGGCAAACCTCAGAGATTGTTCTATGAGTACTCCATCAGGTCCTTCTAGGACCACTCCTGCTTCACTTCCTTTTAGGTTAGACGCATCATCTACTGAAAGTATCCAAGGTTCCTCGCCGTTTTCTTTAGGCGGGGTTGATAACTCCAGTATGAAGTCCGCCAGAATTTGCGATTTTATTGCGCCCCTAGGGGAGAAGGTTATATCAAACTCTGACAATTCTACTGCCCATGCCACCATTCTCCCTGCTAGATCAAGCTTCCTTAGGACTTTCTTTATGGGATAGTCCGTCTTGACCACTACCTTGTGACTTTGAAAATATTGTCTCAACTTCCTCGTCGTGATGACAACGGCCAAGGATAGCTTTTCTATCTTCTGATATTTTGCTTCAACGCCTTTGAATGTTCTGCTCACAAAATATATTGGCTTCTCTTCACCCTTGACCTCTTGCACCAATGCTGAACTAAGGGCGTTGTCCGAGACAGCCAAGTATAAGTACAAGGTGTTTCCTTTCTGAGGGCGAGTTAATATTGGTGGTGACGCCAAAAAACTTTTAAGCTTTAGAAAAGCTTCTTCACATTGAGGCGTCCATATGAACCTTTCGCTCTTTCTTAGAGTAGAGAAAAAATGGAATGCTTTTTCTCCAGAGCAGGATAGAAATCTTGATAAGGCTGCTATCCTCCCTGCTAGTTGTTGGACCTCCTTCACTGTTGTTGGGCTCCTCATGTCAATTATGGCTTGGCATTTGTCTGGGTTAGCTTCTATCCCTCTGTTTGTGAGCATGAAGCCTAAGAATTTTCCTGATTGAACTCCAAAAGAACACTTCGCCGGGTTCAATCTCATGTTGTACTTTCTCACTGAGGCGAGGATGTCGCCTAAATCCTCGTCATGCTCGCCATCTTTCGTTGTCTTTACTACCATATCGCCTATGTACACTTCCACATTTTTGCCTATCTGCTCCGAAAATACTCTATCCATTAGCCTTTGATAGGTGGCGCCAGCGTTCTTCAGACCAAACGACATGACATTGTAAAAATAATTGCACGTGTTAGTCATGAAACCTGTGTGAGGCGTGTCTGCAGGATTCATCTTTATCTGGTTGTATCCTGAGTATGCATCCATGAAGCTCAACATCTTGTATCCCGAGGCTCTGTCAATAAGCATGTCTATGTTAGGCAGAGGATATGGATCTTTTGGGCAAGCCTTGTTCAGATCCGTGAAATCCACGCACATCCTCCATTTGCCATTTGCTTTCTTTACCATTACTATGTTTGCCAGCCATGACAGATACTTTATTTCTTCGATGAAACCTGCTGCTTTCAGTTTTTCCACTTCTTCATTGACTGCTGTCCTCCTTTCCTCTCCTATCTTCCTATTTCTTTGTGAAACAGGCTTGACGTGGGCGCGATGGATAGCTTGTGTGTTATCACGCTTTCGTCAATTCCTGGCATATCAGATGGTTTCCATGCAAAAAGGTCTATGTTCTTCTTTAACATGGCCACGATCTTTTCTTTTTCATCTGGTTTCAAAGTGGTTACGACGTTGGTCACTTGGTGTGGCATGTCGCCAATTTGGACTTGCTCTAATTCCTCAATGGGATTCATTCTTCTTTCTGTGAAATCTTCTCTTGGATCAAGGTCTAGGGGCGAGATCATGTTAACTCCGTCTCCTTTTTTGGGTGACGCCATTGATTCTATCTTTGTGCTTTGTTTGTGCCTGACTTTCAGGCTAGACTCGTAGCATCTCCTCGCCAGCTTTTGATCTCCTCTAATCGTTCCTACCTTTCCGTTGTCCAAAGGATATTTAATGGACAAATAGAGGGTTGACAATGCCGCCTCCAGTGTGTTGAAGGCCGGCCTTCCAATGATAATATTGTACGACGTGAATGGGGTTTTGACTACCAAATATCTCACCTTGATAGTCTTGGCGTTTTCCTCTTCTCCAAACGTAGTTAAGAGGGTAGTATATCCCATAACTTCTATTGCTCGCCGGCGAAGCCTACCAACGTGCCGTTGTAGGGTAACAGGTGTTCATCTGAGAGTTGTATCGCCTTAAAGGCTTCCCAATACATTATATCTGCTGAACTTTCCGAGTCGATCAGCACTCTTTTGACGTCATAGTTCAGTATTTGCACTTGTATCACAAGGGGGTCGTCATCGTGTGGCATGACTTCTCTTTTGTCTTCTTTGGTGAATGATAGATCGGGGACGGGCTTCACTTCTGTATGACCTATAAACTTCTCATTTTGATCCATCCTTCTTACATAACGCTTTCTAGCATTTAAGGATTCTCCACCTCCTGCAAATCCGCCTGCAATGGTGTTCACGGAGATCCTCTTTTTACTTTGCCTGGATCCTCTCATTCAGAGCGATCCTTTGGGTGGTTATGCTGCACCTTTGGGACAACCACCTTTCCTGCGGCGGCATCCTCTATGAACTTCCTCAAGTGACCGCTTTTTATCAGCTCTTCAATCAAATCCCTTAGCCTGAAGCATTTTTCAGTGTCGTGGCCCCTGCATCTATGATAGGCGCACCAGGCGTTGGGGTTTAATCTCATGGTGTGTTCCTTGCTTCTCGATGGAGGTAGTCGTCCTAATCCTGTTTCCAGGATTTCGTTCATGATGACCCGGGCGCGGTTGAGTGGTGTGTATTCTTTTCTGTCTTCCTGAAAGTGTCTTGGGGGTTGGTACGGCTTCTTATGACGCTCAATTTCGTGATGATTGGGTATTGGGCGTCTATGATGATGGTAAAATTCGCTCTGGCCGTTTCCTCTATTAACTTGGCCTCTTTCTCTGGCGTCTCTCATCCTCTTCTCAGCATTACTTTCTTCCCCCTTTATGTAGCCTTTCGCTCTTCTTGTTACTTCCTGCATAGATGTGGCTGGCTTCTGCGCCAGAGATTCATTGAAATGTCCCGCCTTAAGGCCGTGATGGAAGGCGGAGACGAA
The DNA here is from genome assembly GCA_954870985.1 of Trifolium fragiferum. NCBI lineage: Eukaryota > Viridiplantae > Streptophyta > Magnoliopsida > Fabales > Fabaceae > Trifolium > Trifolium fragiferum. Next base: position 50,783,863 of record OX940793.1, on the reverse strand, counting down.
CATTTCCAGGTTTGGGTTGCTTACTTTGCTTGTGGATTTGCAAAATCTCGCCAAGTATTCCCTCAATGACTCATTGTGGTTTTGTCGCAGGGAAAACAAACTGGTTGCCGTTACCTTTATGTGTTTGGAACCGGCGAACTGTTGTGTGAATTTTTGCTGAAAATCTGCCCAACTTTCGATGGAATTCTTGGGCAGATTCATATACCATCTCAGGGCTGCATCTTTAAGTGTGCCTGAGAATAGTTTGCACTTCAAATGATCCTCTGCGCCGATTATGGCGACCTTATTACCCACCGCCCTTAGGTGTTCTGTTGGATCAGTTTTTCCTTCGAAGTCTGGGAGATGAGGTGTTCTGAAATTATCTGGTACCCTCGCGTCCCAGAGAGTTTGTGCAAGTGGTTGGGAGTTGGTGACGTTGTTCTCCTCCGTTTCATCCACTCTGTTCGCTTTTTCTTTGTCTATCTCATTAACCTTGGCTTGTAGGCGTCGTAATTCCGCCACTGCATCCGTCAAGGTTAGGTGGTTTTGGTTGTCATTTGCGGGTATTCCTCCTGCCATGTTCTTGAGAAGGATTTCGTACGTTGTCTGGTTTTAGTGGTAGGCTGGGAATCGTTTTACCGCAGCCCCACGGTGGGCACCAAAATGTTCTGGTAAAAATAATAAGGGGGTGAGCCCAAGTATATTATTGTGGAATAATGATACTAGGGTCTTGTATTTACCAAAAAGTTGAACCCTTTACAATGAGCTTTCTTCCTCTATTTATAGAGGAAGGATTACAAAAAATATCTACAAACCGCCCCACTCCTCTCCATGGAGGTCGTGGGTGGTTTCCGCCGCTTCCACCGTGTTACAAGGGTGGTTATAAGCGGTTCTCGCTCTCTTCCGTGTCTTAGTGGTGGTAATGTGTGGCTATCCCTAGTTGGCGATGTGACCGTAACCTAGGTGCGTCACCCCCATGCCTTCTGACCTCGCCCTCGCCTTATCTTTCCCGCTAAACTACTTATTTGAATTGTTTGGGCCATTTGTTGGATCATTGAGTTATTGGGCCTCTTGGATTTTGTCCGATACAAATACCTATTAAAAAAATTAAAAATAAAAAGAATATATTACACCTAAAATAGAAATAAGTGTTTGCTTAAAATTACATCTAAATTTGTAAATAATTTGGACAATGAGAGAAGACGAAATTATCGTAAATAATTGTATATATGATGAGTAATGAGTAAAAAAATACATAATTGACCTAAACACTATCAATAAAAGTTGCGAATAAAGTTTAAATAAGAGCAAAATCTTTTCCATAATCCATACTCAACATTTCATTTCATTGCTATGCATAAGAGGATGCAAAAACTAAAGGCCAACAAAAACTTCCAACTTTAAAATCTCTTAATTAGAATTAGAATAGAGATACATCTGACGAACGTTACATTTCACATTTTGAATACTATGAGTCCTATCACATTTAAAATCTCTTAATCGTCCACTTTTTTTATTGCGCGTATAATTTTTTAATAGTATGTTTTTTTGGTGTAATTTTGTGTAAATTAATACTAACAAACACTTAGAAAAAAATTGATCTCTATTAAAAATTATGGCAAAACAAAATTATTGACGGTTGATATCATCATCAATTGTTCTCCCTTAAGCATGTAGCACCCTCTCTTCTTCTCCGAAAAACCCAAAAATGTAAAGAGCAAACATGTATGATTTATCACTACAACATCTAGAAGTCATAGGAATTAGATGTTAATCAAAATCATGTTTTAATAATTAACCCTATAAAAAAACGGACACATGTTAATATAAAATATTCTCACATTCATGCATTATACTTGTTTATTCATGTAATCATTTTCTTCACCATTTTCATTGACCGTAATTTTAGATTACAATTTCTTACACGAAAGAGCATTTGCATCTTGTTGTAATGGCCATGGTTGCATTTTCTTTTGTAATTAGATTTCTTTATGGAAAACAACTTATGATGTCCATTTGATAATAAATTATTTAAAATTGAATAGACAAAAAATTTTAATGTAACAAAGGATAACCTTATGTCAGTAAACAACTTCTACCAAAGCAACTTTCAAAAAACTTAACCATACATACACATGAGAAACTTTATGAAATTAATATCATATTTTTGTAACATTAGATTAACTCAAAATTGAAAAAGAATTCATTGAAAATTAAAAATAAACAAACGAAAGAGATGCAATCAACAATACGAAGCAAACAAAGAAATTCTTTTTTTTTTTTGACAAACAAACAAAGAAATTCTTAAACCACTCAAATAACAGAAATAAAATTAAAGTTTCATATCAAAGAAAATAAAAAACTAAAACTTAGTTACAAAAATAACCATGGTTATAAATTAAATAGCAATATATAGCAATTTAAAAAAAAAATCTGTTTATTTGAGTCTCGTTTAGTCAAGAAACTATGTTTACGCTTCCACTTATGTTGATGGTGTTTCGATGTGGATCAAACTATGCAAATTAAAAAGAAATTAATAGTAAACAATGAGGATAAAAAAACGAAATATGTACACAAAATTAGAATAATAGAGTTATGAATTAATGTAAGTGGCATATCTCATTCCATGTTGAAATGTTAGATTCAAGGAAAAATTTGAGATAAGAAAATAGAAATTGACACGAATATTGTTGAAGAATATGGAGAAGATGTACAAACTAAAAAGGGAAATGCTTGTTTGTAAGAAATTAACAAGCAAGAAAGAGAAGAATAAATCATGGCCTTACAATTTTATAACCAACCTCCCCATGATTTCCTCTAAACTTCCTAATTTATAGCAATTTTAATTTTTTTAAAACAATATAGTACAATTCTTCTCTTTCTTGTGTTTTTTCTCCCGTAACATATAGCACAACTCAACTAAAAATGAAAGAAATGAATAGAAACTTGTAGTGTTTATGATTTTGGAAGTTAAACACATACTTGTAGTTACATATATAAATGATTTAAAAAAAAAAAACAAAGTTGATTTTGGAAGTGTTTTTAGAAACATATTGGTTTTTGAAAGTTAAGGGTATTATTGAAATTCTAAAAAAAAGACTACACCAAAATGACGTTTTGCCTTTATTTATTAGTATAGATTCTAATTATAATTGTTTTATTATTTTTTATATTATACAAAATGACAAAATTATTCAGCAATAAATTACACACTATTTTTTCAAAAAATTAGTTATTAACGTTTATGTTAATACGCCAAGATAAAAATTTAAATAAAAAAAATAAAATAATGTGGAATGATTAATCACATTGGACACATAGAGTAATTAACATCGACATAAATTACGCATTGCAAAATAATTCATACTAGTGGGTATTCACCCCGATCCCACATCGCTTATATCGAATTACATTTATCACTATTAAATTAATTTTTTTTTAACAACTTTAGATTACATTCATTTTTTTTTTTTTTGTAGATGATATTTAGGGGTGAAAGCAGATCAGAAAAATTCAATTGAACCGATGTTCCAATCCAAACAAAAAAAAAAACCAAATTTTTTTGTTCGAATCAAAAACCGAACCGAACCAATTGAAAACCGATGTGGTTTGGTTCGGTTCTCGGTTCCGTTTTCAAATCCATTCGATTCAACCGAACCAAACCGATACCTATAATAGAATCAATTTTAGCCCATATGTGATAAGCCGATGTCAACATTTAACCGGCCCAACCTTAATATTTGTTAGGATCCTGAATTCAAAAACACGCAACAACCTTAACATTGAATCCAAAAACACATTGTGAACAAACAAACATGCTTTTGATTTAGTTTTAATTTTAGGTTTTCAAAACATGTTTTCAAATAATTTTGAGTTTCAAACGCATCAAACTCAATAATGTTAAACATGAGAAAGTGTGTTAAGAGATTCACATTGTCAAATAACCGATTACTCCAAAAGCTTAAGTTGTTATGATAGAGTCACATCAATGATTTTATATTATTTCCTAATATGAGTTTGAATTAAGTTTCTAGATTGTATTTTGTACTCTATTTGAAAACTTTGAGTTTCAATATGATGTTATTGTTATGAACTGCGATTTATTTTTTATTCTGTATGATGATATTTGATTACGTATCGTCGAAAAAATAATAGTAGACAATAATAATAGTAGGAAAAATATTGCAAAAAAAGCATTGCAAAACCGACTAAAGTATCCAAACCAAACCGAACCAAACCAATTAGTTTGGTTTGGTTTCATTTTATTAAAACAGGACAAACCGAACCAATTAAGTACACATTGGTTCGGACTTTGGATTCATCAAAAACCGATCCAAATCGGTCCAATTACACCCCCTATATTCATATTTTTAAGTTAAGCATATTTAACAATTTATTTTCTCTATTTATTTTCTTTGTATAAATATTGTTAAAAAAACGTGACTCAAATTTATATGAAGATAAGACGAAATGGAATACCCAAACCTTACAAAAATATCCAAATCCCATTGAATATAAATTTAAAATTTTAATTTTCATCCCAATTAAAAATTAAGACGAATATAATACCCGAATTTTATAAATTTGAGTTTAAAGAGGGCAACATTTGTCCCAATCCCACCACATTGCCATGCTTAAAAAGGTATCATATATATGATTATTTATTTTTAACAACTTCACTGCTTAAAATTTCCATTAGAGAGTGCATAAAATTTGCCAATAAAGAATAAACATGTGTGGTTTCAATCTGTTCAACGTATAAGTTTTGTCGTATTGTTCCCATTTTCTGGTAATATTTTAAGTAATCAACAAATAGGAATCCATATTTTAACAAATATTTTCTGGCGTATCATGGAGCCATCATCAATATCAAGTTAAAAAAGTGCGCATCAATCAAATTTGAGTAAAGTGGAGAAAATCTTTTTCCTCCTCTTATTATAATATGAAATTTCTATCATTTTAGTGACGACTAATATTATATTGAAGATATTTGTTGTGTTGGAAAAAAAATTATTTAAAAAATTTGCGACACACTATCTAAATTTTTTTTATGTAAGCATAAATTAAATCATAAATTGACCTATACATTACTTGTTAGTGGATGTGGGAGTCTAGTCTTGTAAAGTCATCGCACATTCTTGTTCTTGTGAAGAATAGCATCATGATACTATAGAAAATGCGCATTAGATCAATTTAAATTAAAGATTATATTCGATTTGGGATATTGTAAATTTATGCATGCATTATGTTTTTATACGACCTATCACTTTTATCGGTAGAGTCATATTATCATGTGTCCTAAGAACACATGATAAGGTATTTTAATATAGAAATTATGTATTTAATATTGTAAAAAATTTAATGCTTAAAAGTAAAAATGCACAAATTTAAAAAAAAAGGTTAAGTAGTATGTAAATAACAAAAAAATTTAATAACTAACCACAATAAAAAAGAAGGTTAAGTAATTTTCATAATCATCTATACTAATCTATATCTATACTTCTATACTAAGATATCTTACTAACCTATAAATTACTTTATTAATCTATAAAGAAAATATCCCTTTTGGTGTAGATTTTTGTATTGTTACTTTTACCCTTCATTTTATTCAAATAATATTTGTATTTATTGAAAAATAACTTTCACACATAAGTTGATTCTCAATTTTCTTTTTTAATAACTAAGCACAATAAAAAATGAAGTTAAGTAGTTATCAATTAACAAACATATTCTTATAAAAAAAATTAACAAACATATGTTTGATAAGAAACATACATATTTTATAAAAAAAAATTAACAAACATATTCCTATAAAAAAAAATTAACAAACATATTTTTGATAAGAAACAAACATATTCTTATAAAAAAAATTAACAAACATATTTTTTTAAAAAAATTAACAAGCATACTCCTATTAGTATAGATAAAAAAGTTTAGTAGTCATCAATTACTAACAAACATATTTTATGTTTGTTTGTCAATATTTCTAGCATGTTTTCGTCACTAAAAAAAAAATATATTGAGTAAAATGTCTCTATGTGACTATGTTTCTAATGACACATATAAGTATTATAAGTTTCGTTTGGTACGTATTGTAAAAAAATAAATCGTTTTATTGATTTTACTTCTATTAGCAAACTTACATAATTTATGTTGCTATCATTTATCTGGTATCCAAGATGGTGTGAATCAATGCACGTAAATTATAATTTTTTATTTTAAAAAAAACTAAAAATACATAATTTAATTTAAATAAAAATCCAATTTAAAATAAACATATTTACGATAACAGACACAAAATAATAACAAATAAAAAAAAGGGACTGACGGGAGTGCCCGTCATTAAAAAATGTATTGATAAATATTAATATTTTTTACCATTATATATAAACGAGAAACGGCGGTGGCATGGTTGGCTGGGGCACATCCAATTATTGTATTTCCAATTTCACACACAAACTTCTTTTCACTAAACAAATCATGATAATAACACATAAAAAACTTATTTATTTATATAATTTATTTTACATAAGTTGAAAAATAAATCAATTCAAACAAATTCATAATAGTGTATAATGCTTAAAAATAAGTAATTACACTGCATTTGCTATAGTGCTCTGAACTTATCTCTGTCGGATGAAACCTCTGCAACATTCTCAATTTCTCGTCATGCACCTTGACCTTGTCCATTGGTGTATCCCAATTGACTATAGGCCTGTAAAACACCCACAAGACGGTTCTTCTTTTACCATTAATTACAGTTGAACCGATTGAAGAATAGAAAATTGATTTTGCGAGCGTGTTGAACTATCATGATGGAAGATCAAGTTCTGTTACGGTTAGCTAAACAATAATATGGTTTGCGTGATGAAGAGTTTAATTAGTATAAAACATTTAATTTGTCGGTACTAGTAATATTAACATGCATATTAGGGGCGACTCAAACACATTTAGGACGCGTTTGATTTGCTAAAAAACATGATTAGATTGAACAATTTTTGTTATACTCTGTTTGATTCAACAACTAGTTATGAGACTGGACAAAAAAAATAGTAAAGGACAGGACAAAAACAAGATTTTTTGTTCCTTACAAAATCACATGAAAACTTTTTGTCCACAGTATAACTGTAAAAAATACGAAAATATCTATTTTATTTTCAAATATAAAAAATATTATCTCTCTCAAGTACAATTTTATTTTGTACTATCTTGTTCTATCATATTATGTCTGGTACTTGTTGTTTTGCAAATCAAACAGATCCTTAAACTCCAAATAAAAACAATTTTTAGTAAGAAAAAAGTGCCTCATATAAGTATAAGCTTAAAGAGTTCAAAGGCCCAAAAAAAAAAAATTACCACGTGAAAAAAGGACCCCCAATCCCCAATCAACCATAAAAAAAGATAATAATTCCTGATTTTTTTTATTGGACACTTTATATATAAGAACACCATTATTCATCCACTTTATTTTAACAAAAATATTATTAAAATATAATAAAAGCTTCTTTTCAAAATTCGCTTTAGACTTTATAATATGTTGGGCTGGGCCTGATACATAGAGGTGTCAATTTAAAGGGCCTAGTGAAATTGGGCACAGCCCCAACATGAAGGGAAGATTTCTTTTTCCATCCCTAGCTTTTTTTTTCACCCCTTGGGTTTCCGTTTTTAACCTTTGAAAAACTGGGAAAACAAGTTCGGTAGATGCGTACCGAACTTTGTTATTGATTTACACCCTTTTTACACCCGCCATATGTAACAATACTTCGGTGGACGCGTACCGAGTTTTTCCTTCTTTTTTACCCCAAACTTCGGTGAAAGCGTATCGAACGATTTTAGTTCGGTGGACGCGTATCGAACTGTTTCAATATAGAAACAGAGCGTATGCTCTCTTCTCTCATTCATGCAGAACTTGTTTCTTAGAAAGTGAAGGGGGAAATACGAACCCTAGTCACAAATCTTCACCAATCTTGCGTTTTTGAGTCAATCTTCCACAAAGTTCATCAATTCCTACTCCTTCAAGTAAGATTACATTTATTTTAGTTACTTATTTACATTCCTATTTCTTCATATATCTCAATTGGGTTTTTGATTTGTTTATGTCAATGTTAATCTCTGATTCGTGATTTAGTGTTGATTATGTTTGATTAGAGGTTTATTTTTGATTTTGGATGATTGCATGTTAGATGTGAAATATGATTAGGTTTGGGTTTTGGTTAAATTTTGAATTTAGAGTTGGTTTGAATGATGAATGGTTGTTGATTAGTAGTTATTTAGATTGTTGATTATTGCTTATTATGGTGAATGTTGAATGTTAAGTTTGAATATAGTTAGATTTTGGTTAAATTTTGAATATTGAGTTGGTTAGACATAGGTTTTGGTTAAATTTGAATACGGTTAAATTTTGATTATCAATGATGTTTGAATATGTGTTTTTGTTTTGTCTAGATATGGAAGAAGATGTTGGCAGAGGGCGACACGGTAGGGAGTGCAGGGCTCATGGCTCAGCACGTAGAGAAGTGCCGCCTGCGCCTAAAAGAGGTCGTCGCAAGAAAGGACAACCTCTTGTGGAAGGAACTTATGATATTGAAGCGGATGGATCACGTTCCCGCACACGGCGAGCACAGGTTCAAGCACCTGTTGTTGATCAGGATTATGATGCGGGTCAATACCTAAACGAGGATGCAAATTGGGCAGAGCAACAACAACTGCATGAGGCAGAGCCAGAACCACAGCATCAGCAACCACCGGAGCCAGAAGCCGAAGACGTCTACGGAGAAAGGCCAACGGATTTGTCACTATTATCGCTTTACCATAAGCATAGGGCAAATTCGATTTGGCATGCACCACGCTGTTCGACGGTATAATACTAAACCATTACAACTTATTAACTTAAATTTTTTAACTATAAATGACTAACACATTTTAATCCGTTCTTTACAGGTTTTAACTGATGTTATGCGTTCGATTACCAATGGAACAAGGTTGATAGATGTCCCAAAACCGCCTAAGACCGTGTTGTGGTTTTAGGATACTTTAAGGGCAACTGGTTTGGCGCCGCTATGCGATACCAATTTCGGCAAGCTAAATCAAGGAGTGCTCACTGCATTTGCGGAAAGATGGCATCAGGAAACCAGTACATTCCATCTTCCCGTTGGAGAGCTTGACATCACACTTGACGATGTGCAGTGCCTACTGCATATCCCTATTCGAGGGAAGTTTCTTAACCATCATAGGATGAGAAGAAGTGACGTGACTGACATTGCTAGTGCTTCATTGGGTGTTGAGAAGGAATATATTATGGAGGAATTTGATAAGCAGAGTGGGCCACATCTGAGGTTTAACTACCTACAGCAGATATATAATGAGTTGAAGGAGACTTGTGAGACTATGGATGAGGAGGGAAGACCGGTAGAGGAGATGATGCCTTATAGGGAGAGGTGCGTCAAAGCTTTTTTGTTGTTTATGGTTAGTTGTACACTTTTCACCAACAAAAGTGCGTACTACCTGGATGCTTCATACATGCAATAGTTTCAAGATTTGTCTACCGTCCATAAGTGGAATTGGGGTGCTGCAGCTCTTGTTTATTTGCAAGATTATATGGACGATGCGTCTGAGGAGGGCACTGGTCAGATTGCTGGATACTTATCATTTGTTCAGGTAAATAAATTTATCAATTAATTCGTTTATTTGTACTTCAATTTTTCAATTGCTTCGATAATTAACGTAATTTATTTTTATGTCTTTTACGATTTATATTAATGCGATCATTAAATATTAAATTTATGTTTTTTCAGGGATGGATAATTGAGCATTTCCCAAGTCTGACACAGTGGAGTATAGCTGAAAACTGGACTGAGAGTATGCCATGATGCGCCAAGTTTACTCCCGGACAAGGCCATAAGGATCCACCGTCATACAGACAAAGTTTGGATAACCTGCAGATGTCCGATGTTGTCTTCTGTCCGTACCATGCGCATCGAGCTTTCAGACCGTTGACTGATGAATGTTTGTTTTCTGGGTGGTTAAGGTGTGGAAAAATGCTTGGAAAGCATTTGCCTGAACGGGTAAGTTAAATACTAGCTTGAAACGACAAACATGTTCATCAATTTTCTGCTATCAAAGTAGCATACAAACGTGAATACTTCGGATCAATTAAGCAGACGCCGAACATAGACACCACATCGTCATCATCTTTCAACTCTTTCCACTTGTAAATACGTGTTGCGTCATCGAAATTCTGAATATCACATGCCAGACTCATGTAATGTTTGTAATGCCCAATTTTGTCGCTTTTGATTTGTTTGGCGTATTTGGCATGATACAGACGTTGAATCTTATTTTTGAGAGACCTAAGAGTTGTTAAAGTATACTTCAATTCAGCGGTAAACAATTCGTCGATACCCCGACACTTGATAGTAAATGGATAGGATTCGGCAAAACAATTTTGAGACATATTTGATAAAAATTGCTTACTTTAGGTTTAATGGTGAGACACTTATTTATAGTAGATATGGAAGTGTTGATGAATTTACAACCTGGCAAAGTGTCGGTGTGATCCTAACCGTTCAAAGTGTCGGCAAGATCATGACCGTTGAAAGTGTTGGTGAGTTTTGGACCATGCAAAGTGTCAGTGTGATGCTAACCGTTCAAAGTGTCGACAAGATCATGACCGTAAGTGTGGTGTGATCCTAACCGTTCAAAGTGTCGGCAAGATCATGACCGTTGAAAGCGTTGGTGCGGATATAATTAATAAGTTAAATAAATCACAAATAGTAAAAACGGAAATTATGACATCGAACTTATAAATACATTTTATATAATTGCGTTACACGGAAATTATAAAACCATTACATGGAAATTAAAAACATTACACGAAATATAAAAAACGTTAGACGGAACATAAAAACGTTACACGAAAATTAAAAGCGTTACACGGTGATATTAACGGTATAATCTTCATCTTCAGACCCCTTCAAGCATTCAATTATATCATCAACAGATCTTGTAAGTTTTGCATCCAACTCTATGAGTCCCTTTCTGCTATACTGTGAGAAAATGGAAAACATAGTTCGAACATCATCATCGTTTTGAATTTTCATACTTGTAAATGTAATGACTCCGTCAGATCCGATCGACGGTTTTCGATACTCAATGCTCGTGGCAGTTTTGTCGTTATTCTTGTTGACACAACAACGATTTATTTCATCAAGATGCTGTTTCAATTCAAGGAAAGTTGCATCGTCGCAAATCCGAAACATGTTTGGTTTTCCGTTGTTATAATACACAACTGCAAGACTCGTGTTTCTCCGATAACTAAGTGAAATATCCATTTTTTTTTTGCGTAGATCTATTCCAAGCACCTTAATTTATACGCGTTTTACCCTAATTATTGACCACATAAAGTGTCGGTCCAATCTCGACCGTTTATAGTGTCGGCAAAATCTCGAGCGTTAAATATTTTAAACCAATAAGTATAAATAAAAATCGGTACGCGTTTTTTTAATCTCGTCCGTTTAAAGTTTCGGCAAAATCTCGAACGTTAAAAAAATAATAGGATTAAATAATAATAGTAATAAAATTTTGAAACAATATTTTAAAAAAAAATCATAGGCAACCTGGACCATTTTCTAAAACTGTAAATATCGGTACGCATCCACCGAACTTTAGTTCGGTACACAACCACCGAGGTTATTTTAAAATAACAAAAGTTTGGTACGTGTGTACCGAAGTACGCGTACCTGACAGCAGTCAATTCTGCAACTGTTATATGCCAACTCAGTTTATAAAACGAGTTCGATATTTGTTTTAAAACAATTCAACAGTTCAAACAACATCATAATTGAAACGACTAAGTTATATTTAATGCATTATATAAGTTGTACATCGCAAAAAGTCCGAAACAACATAACCAAACTAGTTATCATATATACCAAAATGTGATGGAGTAAATACAATGTAAACTTACAATGCCCAAAATATGCATCATACAACCCAAAACAATTCCAAAACATCAAAGTACAAATAACCTCGCAAATAACATCAACAAATAAACGGATCATCACTGCTCGAACCAACTCCCGCGAGTATTTTCTTCCTAACATCTTTCATCTCCTTTTCCAAAAGTTCGGCAAACGTGCTCTGACGTTCCATGAACGGATACTCCCATGCAGCGGCTTCTTCGGACCGATAATTCCTCCACTCGAGGCATGTGCGTGGTAATGGACATCTCTCTTTTAACTTCACAAGAAGAAAGTGGTCAGGAACCAAACCAAGAAAAAGAATGTTCTTCTCGGGATCCGAAGGTGGTCTTCCACGCAATGGGAAAAATGTTTCCGATACTCTATCCCTAGGGGCTGTCAACTCCACAATAACCTTGTTGTAGTGAGTAGCCAAAATGTGTCCCATATCCGGAAATGTCAACCATTTATCCATCGGTGCAACATGACCAGGAAGGACTCGTCTTTTTGGAGGGTGTAACGCATCTTTGATGTAATTAAAACGCCTCTCACTTACAAACACTCTCTTATACAACTCCTTGTGCAAATTCAACTCCTTAAGCATGTCGCATTTCATCAACTCTAAATCGTCCTGATTACCACAATAATCCAACGCAACACAACGATATCCACAAAATCCGTCACCAACCACATCAACAATGTCATCTATATAAGGGCGCATAAACTTCGGCATTTCGTCAATGCGTGGTAGGTTACGCGTAGAAGGAGTTTCGCTCACCGTATGCTTAGATTTTGCACTTGACCTCTTCTTTGATGACGATGGTTTTGTTTGCAATTCTTGAGTAGCTTCAAAGTGTTTATCAACATGCTTCCAACGAGACGGTTCTCGGGTCGTGGACCTAGTGATGCGAGAACTCGCTGTCCCTTTTTTCTTTTTAGCACCTTTAGGTATTGCGTTGTGTTCCGGAGCTTTTAAAGACGTCGATCCCGAAAAAGCAATTTCACGAAGTTGATTTATTATCTCATCCTTCATGCAAACTTCAACTTGCTTCAACCGTTTGTACAAAAAAAAACAAGAATAATCGTTAATTACATAGTAACGCATTAAATAAAATTGTAATGCATTAATTATATAGTAGCGCAAAAATATATCATCGTTAATTAAATTAAATTAATAGTAGCGCAAAAATCTCGGGCGTTAATTAAATTAATTAAATGTACCTGAATAGCTTCCCATTCCGCCAAGCAAGAATAATCGTTGTCGTCAGACGAACCGCCTTCATCCTCCAAAAAGCATAACTTCTTCCAATGCGCATTAACCTCATCCAGTCGAATAGGCAACTTGTGATGCATCTTCTTAGCAATCAAGCATGCACATGGCAACCCATAGGTAAACCTCATCACACAACCACACTTCTTGCTATCCCTACCGCATTCTTCAACTCTTTTTTCTTCTCTGTGTATATGATTCAAGGCAGGTCTTGAAATTTTGAAAATCAATAAGGAGTACAAGTAATAATCCTTGAAGGTGTGCTCCACAACTGACAAATTCCTACCGAAAGTTCCTTGAATTTCATTGAAGCGATTAATCAACATTTTGTCTATCGCTTCCCAACCCGTGGCTAAGTCACCGTGACCGTCTTTCAAGTAACTCTTCAACACACCGTGGGCACCTTCGACTCTGTTTGTGGTAGTATTGCCGAGATGCAAAAACTTGTCAGTCCAAGCACTGACACACCTCTCTTTATCGGTATCCAAAATAGTCGTCTCGACATATTTCACGAATCTTGGCCACCTTGCACATAGCTTCCTAAATTGTAAAACGGCTTTGACATAAGCTTCCTCATCAGCCGAGTACAGTATTCATCAAAAGCTTTCGACACTTACGTCCACACATCTCTTTGCTTCACATTTTCACCGTCTTTAATTTTGCAAAGTGTCTTGCACTTCTCGGCCATATTTTTCTTCACATGAAAAGTACAAACCATATGGGTCGAGTCCGGAAATACGGTGGCAACTGCACTCATCAGTGCAGTTGTTGAAGCACCCATGTAAAATTTTCTTCCTTTTCATTACTCATAAATGCAAACCCAATATTATAGGTTTCTTCAGTTGAGGTCTGACCAACTAACTCAAACAATGGCATACCGTATTTGTTCTTTTTGTAGGCAGAATCCATTATCAAAACAGTGGGAAAAATGTTGAACAAACATACGGATTTCGGATGTGCAAAGAAAATGTCTTGAACGAACTCGGACTCACCATCGGTTCGAGCTTTAAAAAAGTAGTTGTTATCGTCAAGACACTTGTGCAAATGTTGCATTTCCGTACTTGACGCCCTCACTCTTTGTTTTAATTTGTAACGTGCATTGTAAATTTGTTTCACAACCGTCACATTCTTCGGATCCCTCTCTTTCATAGTAGAAATGATGTTCTTCGGCGGGACCAAATTCTTTGTCAATTCCGATAGAAGTTGCTTTTCTACCGGTTTCAAACGACTCGCAATGAGATGACCTTGCAACGCTTTGTCAAGCACATGGTTGTGCATGCCATCAACAACAGTAACATGCCATTCCCCCGTTGCATGGAAATAACCTCGTAGTCGAAATGGACAATCACATTTCCTCGTTCCCGTATCTTCAAATTTTACCTTCTTTGCACTTGGTTTGTATGTACCGCCCCTTTCGCAACCCAACACAATGAACGACTTCCTACTACTTTTGCCGTTGTCGGATCTTACAATGACAATCGAAAATTGTAACGGGAGAGCTATGTCGCGAGCCCACTCAACCAAAGTCTCTTTATTTACGAAAGTTCTATCCGTCACAAAATGAGACCTTGTATCCACTCTTATTGGCGATACTTGAGGCTCCACCACTACTATTTCTCTACACTCGTCCAGAGGCTTAGCTTCATCGGCCATAACTACAACAAATGCCAACGAAAATATAATAAGTAACTTGAGTCCATCAATAATGCAATCCATAATTTAAGCAATTATAAATCATACTATGGTCACTAATTAAGGCAATAACTATTAAGATGATTCAATACCTAAACAAACCAATCATACAATGCATAAACCAAAATTTGAATCCATTTTAGGCATATTACAGAGAGCACTGCAAATTGGTTTCAGGTTCGCAAAAGTTCGGTACGCATGTACCGAGCTTTTACTCTTCCTATTTCGCCTAAGTTCGGTACGCGTCTATCGAGTTTTTCAAATATTTCGGTAGACGTCTACCGAGCGATTTTGTGTCAGAAACCTACGAAACTAACAAGTAGGTATGCGTGAAATAAACGGTAGAGTTTGAAATTTACCTTGTTTTTGAGCTTCTAATGCGTGTATAAACAGTTAGCCAAACTTCCAATGTTGATTTCAACCCACAAATGGACGGAATCGCGCAAGAAACACGTATGGAGATTTTGATTGTGTGTTTGAGAAGAAGAAGAAATGAGGAAGAAAACCTGGTGAGTCTGGTTTATAAACATGAAGTTCGGTATACGTCTACCGACCTTCAACGCGCTCGGTACGCGTCTTCCGAACTTTCAAAAATTTCGGTACGCATCCACCGAACGTTTCCTTTCAAAAAAAATTAAAAGTCAAGCGGCAAAGTTGAATTTAAGGGGGGTGAAAAAGAATCCCAGGGATGGGAAAAGAAATCTTCACATGAAAGGGGCCTAAATATGCTAAGCATAAATGGGGCACTTATTATATAGGCTCCATTTATGCTAAGCCGCCCAAATAAAATATAGGCCCCAAATTTTTTTTTAATTGAAGAAAATTTGAGAATTAATTTTTATAGAGAATTTTCGAAATTGATAATTTCGAAAATTCTTAGAATCGAGAATTTCGAGAATTCTTGAAATCGAGAAATTCAAAAATTTTCGGAAACTTTCAGAGTGCAATGATATCATATCATCTTTGAATACAATCAATGTCGATATTTCAAGAATTCTCGGAATCGAGAATTTTGAGAATTCTCGAAATCGAGAATTCCAAATTTTTTTTGAGAACTTTCAGAGTGCAGTGATATCTTATTAACTTTGAATACAATCAGGGTCGATATTTCGAGAATTCTCAAAATTGCGAATTTTGAGAATTCTCGAAATCGAGAATTCCAAAAAATTTGAAAACTTTCTGATTGCAATGATATCTTATTATATTTGAATAAAATCAGTGTCGAAATTTCAAGAATTATTGAAATTGAGAATTTCGAGAATTTTAGGAATCGAGAATTTCGAGAAATCCAAATTTTTTTGAAAACTTTCAAAGTGCAGTGATATCTTATTATCTTTGAATACAATCGGTGTCGATATTTCAAGAATTCTCATAATCGAGAATTTTCGAAATCAAGAATTTTGAGAATTCTTGAAATCGAGAATTTTGAGAAATTCAAAAAATTTTGAAAACTTTCCGAGTGCAATGATATCTTATTATCTTTTTTTTTTAACAAGCCAGATATCTTATTATCTTTGAATACAATCAATGTTGAAATTTTACGAATTCTCAGAATCTTATTATCTTTCGAAATGTTTTCGAGAAAAATTCTCGAAATTTGTATCAAAAACTTTTTGTAAAATAAACATGAAAAAAAAAACTGCGAAAAGAGTTATTGAATTTTTCATGAAAAAATAATTTATACTTTGTTGTTTTTGTTTTTGTGGGCTAATAGTAAGCCCCATAAGGTGGCCAAGATTAAAACTAAATACTATGGGGCTGGACCTAAAAACAAATAAAAGCATTTCTACTCTATGAAACACGGATACGGACACCGGTCACGACACGGTCACTAACACGTCGACACCGATAATAATTTGAGAAAATTACATAATTCAATATAATCATAAGTGTCGGTGTCGTGTCGGACACTGACACGAACACGTGTCCGACACGGACACGCTTAATTCGAGAAGTGTCGGTGCTTTATAGCTACTTAAAGGGGACCAAATGTTTTGGGGCTTAACATGGGCCCAAAAAATAGGACCTATGAATTTGGGGTTTTTTTGACAGCTAGTGATACATATGTTGCCGCATTGTGAAGATGCAATGGATATATAATGTCTAGCTCTAGCCTTTATAATATCAGGGTTAAGGCACTAAATAATTTTCCAATTCCACCCATTCCCCACCAATAGTACTGCAGCAAAGAACATGAAAAGAGTGAGTAGAACAATAAGAATGCTGTATTGTAGCGGTTATGTTTATCTAAGGTTGTGTATGGTGTATATGTAAGAGAGAAAAGAGATGAAGAGTTAAACTTATGTCAGTTATGTGTGATGTTATGATATAGAAAAAGAAAAGTGTGAGGAAGAGGGATTGGTGTCTTCTCTTCACTGTGTCCCTAAGAGAGAAAAAAAAAAAAAAAAAAAAAAAAAAAAAGTGAAAAGGGTGGCGGGAAGTGGGATATATATCAACCCAAAAAATCGAACATATTTTTAAAAATGAAAATGACAAATAAGTCCTCAAGTAACTCAACAAGATGTCACTGTCGCGGCCTAAAATCGGAGATAGAATTTTATACAGTAACAATGTCCTGCTGTAGTAGATATAGACTATCCAATTGATAGTTGAGGTTAATTTTTTTTTTTTTTTTTCGGTTTTCACCACCAGTTGAATCTGGTTCGGGGGTCAGTTCTGACATTAAGTGGTTCCAGCCTCCTCCCGATCGCAGTTGCGGGGAATCGAACCGTGGTCCTCCCTACCAAGTTCGGCGCCAATCACCACCGAACCAACTAACGATTGGTAATAGTTGAGGTTATTTTATTATATAAAACAATGTTTGTAATCTGAACCGTTCGATATCTCCATTGAACGGTTGTGATGCACTACAACAGAAAACTGTGTGAAATTAGTATAGCTGGGAATCTAGATCCCTAAAATCGTTGCTCCAAAACAATGCTGTTCCAGCAAAATTTATTAAAATAAAAAAAAATATTGGCAAAACTCTTAGAAATAAAAAAATAAAAAAGTATTAGAAACCAAATCTCAGGCTTGGGTGTTGATTTTAACCTTTGATAATGAAAATATTTATAACTTTTATTTGATTTAAGATGCACACAGTGGTATTAACCCACCAAGATTAAAGGATAATTACATATTTACTTCAAGCACTACTTTATAGAGAGGAACTTTTTTTTTTTTTCTTGAAGTTTCTCTCATTGGTGAGATATAATGGTGTTATAATGCTTAAAAATAAGTAATCACACTGCATTTGCTATAGTGATCTCATGTCTACCAGATGAAACCTCTGCAACATTCTCATCATGCACCTTAACCTTGTACATTGGTGCATCCTCTGTCAATGCTACATCATGTTGTTGAATAACAAGTACTGATGATACCATCTTGTGTCCTGTTGAGGATGTTAGAATGTCTCCAATGGGACCTAACTCTGCATGCTCTGCTTCCCTCTCTGCTAGTTCCGCCACCATTGTGGATGGAAACCGTCCCTTCCCAACAACTATAAGATCGTAATCTGCACTTTCGCCTAACGCTATCACCTCCTCCACAACGTTGCCGCTCCCCTTTTCGATGTACTTCACCGTTTCACCACACTTGCTTCGGAACATTTCCATTGCGTTTTCATCCAACACCTGCATTTAATTAATAGCAATCTTTATACATATATAAAAATATTCATATTCATACTGTACATATATATATCACAAGACATAAGAATGCAAGTTGATTCATTTAAAATTAGCTTAAACATATAATCAGTCTCAAACTATGATATTTTTCATTTTTGGGTTAACACTAACAGTATGTGCAAAGAGTTGGCTAATTAGTACCTCAATTTGTCAGTACTTGAAAATCAAAATGAGCAACAAAAACTATAGATCAAAAGCAAAAATTAGCATGTTTTGAGACTAATATTATCTTCGAGTTGGCAACATTTACCTGTTCTCTTTGTCGGTTCATTTTGGCGACAGAGAAGCTATAGTTTTCATCAGCACTTTTGCCAGGTGATTGGCGTAAAACAAAGTTATTACCACTCAATCCATTTTCCTCAACAAACCTTACAACAGTCGTTGCCACTGCAGGGTGTTCAGCCATTTTCTTCCCCAACTCTAGAACCTCGCGATCATCAGGCCCACCAAAAAACACAAGGCATATTCTTTGGGCCAAAGTTCCATCTGAGCCCAAATTCTTTTGTCCAAGCCCATATCCTCTATCCACAAGCACACCCACAGAGCAAGGTGCATTTTTAAGTACCCTTTGGTTCACACCTCTCCACCCATGTCCAGCATTCTCCAACACCTCATGGGACTCATTGTCATTTTCATCATCTACTTCCATCTTCCAATGTTTATGGAAGGGTAATATAATCATTGTCACTCTCTTTTCCTCTGCCACGTGGCATATATCCTCGTGCATTGTGGAAAGAGAAGAGATTGCTGTAGTGGACCGGACTATGACTCGGCCCAATTGACTAAATGCCTGAAAAGCACCAGAAAGACGGTTATACCATTCATCACGATTGAACCGACTAAAGAATGGGAAGCCGTTTTTGCGAGCGCGTTGAACCATTCTGATGGAGGATGAACGCTCTGTGAGCTCAACAAGGTGCATGATGAAAAGTTTGAGGAGTGAACTTTTGGTGCTACGTGTTGATTCAATGAGGTTGATAACAGCGGGAATGTTGGTTGGACCGTGTATGCAAGCTAGGACTCGAAGAGTATCCACCACATTCTTGTCTTTAGAGTGGGAGGACATGTCACCTAGCTTGCGAATTGTCTTGGTTGCTATACCACGAGCTGGTTTGTAGATAGCCATCACTAGTGGAGTTGTGATGAAGGTAGTGAATAGAGCCATAAGTACCAAGATTGCAAATACTTCATCATTCAAAACCTGTAAATATATTAAAACCAATTCAAAATTATAAAAATGTAATTAAATTATAATATCGATAATACATTTTATTTATAATGATAAAGTAAAATAGAAGGGACACATTTTGTAAATGAAAATGTCATAACCGCCTTAGGATAAATTGGAATATTGGATCATGTTCCATTCTTATAAAAATGAATGATTGTATTTGTATACAAGTCTTTGCATGTATGTATTGCCTCTAAAAGTATAATTTGTGTGTGATGTATGCAACATTATATTATTTAATATCTTTCATTTGTTCTGATGCATCATTTACAAAAAACTAAATTAATCACCATAGACTAAGTAAAATACTATTTGTTCTGTCCTATGATTAGGCAATAATTTGACACCAGGCAGAATGTTTATTCCCTCTGTAATAGTCATGCTACCCATGCCAAATTAAAAAAGTATCGTCAACTACTCCTATTATTTTACCTAAGAAAGACAAAATGACAATATTAGACTGGCAAAGACTTATCAAAAAGCAAAACATTAATAGGTATAATACTTTTACTTTAATATCAATATTTTTTATAGGATTTTCAAACTGTTTTTATCATACAGTAAATGTTAGGAGTTCCATATTGAGTATATCAAAGTGCTCAATATGATATTTAAGTCACGAGGCTCTCCCATCTATTGGATTAATCTTTTGGGTTGGGCTCTACTCATGTGCTTAAATCCTAACAATCCGTGCTTTAATTGAGAGTAAGTAATAGAGAAAATAAAATGTCTCATCACTTTTGATCATTAAATCTAATGACTATTAGAAATAAATTGTATATTCCCTATTATATAAGCAATTTTTCATTTTTAGCTCATTTAATATATAACTAATGTATTTAATTAATATTATAAACTAGATAGATCAATTATTGCATGAATTTAAAAAGTGAAAAATTGTTTAATTAATAGTGAGACGGGATGGAGTACTCCTTAAGTATCTCTAACTAGTTTAAGTTTTTCCTGGCAGTGAATATTTTTATTGTATGGCACTTAATAGAAACTATGGGAAACAAGAATATAATCAAAGATGATGCCAAGTCTTCAAGCTAGGAAAATAGAATCACATTTCATTGCACATGTTAATGTTACAACCAGGAAAGTGGTGGGAAAGAGGTCATGAATATGATGATGGCAAAGACTGGACTTTTCTTTAATTTGCAATATTTTTTTGTAGTAAGAAATATTGTTTTTTTTAGACATAGGTAATTAAATGGACTAACCAATCTTAGCTTCCTAAATTATCACGGGCTTAAAATTAATATGCTTTCATTTCTCTTTTTTGATAGCAAGAAGAAGTCATATAATTCTAGAATTGATTAAAAGCATATACTAATTTGATGAAATTACAGATAAGCTATAGGTGCAGGATAAGCATGCAAAAGTAGAAAAGATACTAAAGGCAATCCCCAAAGTCTAATCTCTTCACGAGATTCATATTAGTAGAAAAATATTTACATGATGAAATCAGTGTCATGCAAATTGCAAATTGAACAAGTCATATATTTTCATCTAAGTATCTAATTTCCCAAACCTTATTCCACACGGCAGCTGACCCAATTGCAACAAAATTGTGATAAAAAAAGTTATGAAAACAAAAACATTTTTGTTGATGAATCACCATATTTTCCAATCACTAATGTCATTAAAAATTTAAATAAATAAAATATTTACTCAAATTAGTCAATAACAGCAACATTATTTCCTCAATAATGCCCATAAACAATTGAAACTAACATAAAATATACTAAGTCAAACAAGTTGCTTATGTGAAACAAAATTTAACTTTGCATACTTCGTTCAACTTTTCATGTGGACACGTTCCCAATTGTGTTGAGTTGACTTTATAGACTGTCAAGCCGACCCAACAAATCAACATACGCTAAAAGACCAGCCACGTGTCACACTTTTTTATTAACGGGTCATGCTAACTAGTGCCCCCGGAGCACTAGTTAAGAATACCAAAACAAGTAATTTTGTCATTGAGAATAGTGTTCTTTACATTTCTAAAAAGTCAAATGCACAAGTTCCAAAATTATTTTACTATATTTGATTCCTTAACTAGTGCTCCTGAGGCACTAATTAGCATTTTTCTTTATTAATTAACCAGAATCAAGTTCTTATATCCTCACCACTAGAATCCTTAACCAAATTTTCCTGTTAAATCCTTAACTAAAAGGAGTATTATGGTTTTCTTTTCTAGTAACTTTTAAATTTCTTTATATTCAATCTAATTTAATTTTCATATAAATTAATAAAAGTACTATATAGCTTATTTATAGTGTTCATGATGTTTATAAATACTAGTACTATTTATTCATGCATGCATTTAATTTTAATTTCTCATCTCCAAGACAAATTACAAATTAGCAGTATTAGTAAAGAGTTTGAAAAAGAAAATATCTATGATGCGAATTACTAGTACTACCATGACTTGACTTACTGGTGCACTCCCTATACAAGGACAAAAATTTTATGACTTAGATTTAATGAATTCATATTTGTCTTTTTTATTATTCATGCTCACACCTAAAACTACTTATTCCAACTCCAAGGCAGTATAGTCGAAAAATATGTCTCTCAATAAGTGATTTAAATTAAATACATCAACTTTATTTGATTTACTTTTGTATTTAATTAATACGAGAGTATTGGTATATATCATTTTATACTTTTTCCTTCTTAAATTATAAGTAAAAAAAAATAAACTAAATACATCGGATTCAAAATTTGAACCAAATACATTTATTTTGTTGACTAGTTTTTTTTTTTTTTTTTTTATATTTTGAAACATCGAGGTTACTCTTTGTTATTATTATTTTGGTCAACACTCAATATTACCTTTATTATTATTATTATAATTTTCCAAAAATATATCCATATTACCTTTTCCCATAAAATTTTGATGTATTTAATTTATAATATATACTAAATACATCAGTTATTTATTAAGCTTTAAAAAATCAACTTCTCTTATTTTTTTAAAAAAAAATCC
Organism: Trifolium fragiferum; assembly: GCA_954870985.1. Lineage (NCBI taxonomy): Eukaryota > Viridiplantae > Streptophyta > Magnoliopsida > Fabales > Fabaceae > Trifolium > Trifolium fragiferum. The sequence goes on along the minus strand of OX940793.1, from coordinate 50,761,047 downwards.
AGATAATATAATCGTACTTTTTTTATGATAACATCAATATTGCATTACGTAATAATAAATGAAAGAAGGAAAATAAACAAAAAATAAATTTGCTGACCTTTTTCTCTTTTCCAATATTGAGCACAATGAGTTCAACAAGTCCTTTGGTGTTCATCAGCACTCCAAGTGTAATCGACTCTCTAACAGGCATTCTGCACAACATAGCAACAACAAAAGTCCCCAGAATCTTCCCAGCACAAGCTGTAGAAATCACCAAAACCAACAACCCCCACGCTTTTCCTCCACTAATCTTAGTCACATCAGTTTTCAACCCACTCGATGCAAAATAAAGTGGAAGCAATAATCCCAAAACAAAATCCTCTATTCTCTCTATCAACCTCTCCGCAAAATTCCCTGTTTTCGGTATCGTTAATCCGAAAACAAACGCGCCGAAAATCGCGTGAATCCCTATCAAATCAGTTATGAATCCTGAAACCATTACTCCCGCGAGCGTTAAACAGATATAAACTTCGTCAACTGCTTCGTTCTCAACAGAGCATCTTTGCGCCACGCGCTTCATCAAAGGACTTATAACAATCATCATGAAAGCAACGAAACCGACACCGGAGAGAAGTACCCAAACGGAGACGAGAGGGCTTTTTTTGTCTCCGCCGTCAGCTCCACTACCGGCTAACGCGATTGCTAAAGCGAGTAAAATCCACGCGGCTAAATCGTTGAATGCTGCGGCTGCCATCGCGGTTTCGCCGACGCGCGTTGTGAGGAGTTTGAGTTCAGCGAGGATTCGTGCTAAGACGGGGAATGCGGTTATTGATAGTGCGACTCCCATGAAAACGATGAATTGACCGAATCCGGCTTTGTCTGCTCCGTCGACGGTTTTACGGAGGACAATGGCGACGCCGATGCCGCATACGAACGGAAGAGAGATTCCGCATGCTGCTATACTGAATGCTCTTTTACCGCTACGACGAATTGAGTTTAGATCTAATTCCAAACCAACGAGAAAGAGGAAGAATAATAAACCTATGCTTGCGACGGATTCGAGCGTTGGTAAACTCCATGACGGGAAAATGCGGTGCAAATAGCCTTTACTCCTTCCCAACGCCGATGGACCTAACAGAATTCCACCCTGCATATACATGCAAACCAAGAAAATCACTTTTCATATATAATTAATCTAATTGTGCATAAAAAAATTAAAATAACAGCGTTCGTAAGACCTAATTCAACTGACTCCGAACATCTTTGAAACTCGGACATTCAGTTGTGTGTGCGGAGATAATTAAAATAAAAGAATGTGTGTGATACTTACAACAATCTCCGCGATGACTTTGGGTTGACGGAGAGGTTTGAAGATGAGAGCGAGAGAGCGGCTAACGACGAGGACTAAGACGGTTTGAACAATGAGGAGAGGGAAAGCGAAATCGAGGGGATTATCGCCTTGCCATACACCATTGGAGGAAGTTTTGATGGAGGTTATGTTAACCATGGTTGTTGTTGCGAAGAACAGACTATAGAATAGAGAAATAGGTTGGTTTGTTTAGTTTTTATTGTTGGGAAAGTGTCATCACATGGAAAAGTGTGAAAAAGATGATGCTGGAATGCTGGATCGTAATTAAATGGAGTTGGGACTTTGTGAAGATATGAATGAATGCATGGGGAGTTTGGACTTTGGAGGCTTATTTATAGGGGAGAGAAAAAGATTATGCTTCAGCTTGGATAGAGTTTGGTACTACTATTTCTTTTTTTTTTTTTTTTTGGTACAACTACTATTTCGTTTTTTAATAGCAATCCTTTTTATTTTGGTCAACAGATATAATTCTTTTTCTTTTTTTGTTTATATTTTGGTCAACAGATAGACTTTGTTTTTTGAATGAATGTAGTTTATGATAAAATAGCTTAAAAAAAAAATTCACTAGTTTGAATTTATAAAATAGCATAAAACCTAATTTATATTGCATAAGCTGTTTCCATAAGCTAAAAAATAAGCTAATCCAAACAGGGCCTATAAGCTAAAAGACTTGGGTCCTGTTTGGATTAGCTTATTTTTGAGCTTATGCAAACAACTTATGCAATATAAATTAGGTTTTATGCTATTTTATAAGTTCAAAGTAGTGAAAATTGTATTTTTATAAGCTATTTTATCATAAACTACCTTGACAAACTTATAATAATACATAAAAATTGCATAAGCTGTTTGCATAAGCTCAAAAATAAGCTAATCCAAACAGGGCCTTGTTTGGTAACAGTCTTTTTAGAAATGGCTTATAGCTTATTTTAATGACTTATAGCTTATAACTTATCATTTTTTCTTCCACTTTTATCCTCATTATTTTAATTAAAACCCACTTTTACCCTTAAAGTACAAAACATGTTTCCTTAAAAATAAAATAAAAAACAAACCATTTTTTTTAAGCAAGAATACAAACACTTTAAACCAACACAATGTTTCATATGTATGTATTATACTTTGTGAGAGGTCCGGTTATTCTGCATAAGGAATGTTTATGCACCGTGCATAAACTTTCCATTTGCACCATCTCATTTCGTTATACACCCCCACCCAAGTAGAAATTTTGGCGCTGCGTTGAACTAACTACTTCTTCCTCGCTCTCCTCCTTCCTCGCTCTCCTCCTTCCTCGCTCTCCTCCTTCTTCCTCCTCTGGTACTCTCTCTCTCTCTCTGGTTTTCGTGACTTTGATTTCCAATCATCATCACCAAAATCATCATCACCGTCGCCGATTTCATCTTCATTGCCGACAACAACACTTCACCATCGCCGGCAACAACAAAACACCACGAGCTTGCATTCAACCGAAACAAACAGCAAAAAGATGAAAAGAAAACAGGTTTGAGCTTATTCCTTATGCTTGACAGATTAATTTTCAATTAAAGATGAAGGTTGAGAAAAATTCACATGACCTAGAATTACCCATTCTCTCAAACAATGTTTGCAATTTTGCTTATGAACTGATTAACCTCTCCTGTTTTTCTTCAATATGTGAACTAACTCTTGAATTTTGTGATATGAAATGTGTGAATTAATCTGTTTCACATGATTCTAAAGTTGTTGATTGGTTTTTTGCTGTAACAGTAATTGAATTTTCCTTATTTGCAAATTTGTAATCTATGCATTCCATGTGTTTGTTTGTTGGCTGAGCTGAAATCTGAGACAATAAACTTTTGATGTGTGTTTCTTCACAGTCATATCAATTTATGAGTGCTGCTAGTTGAATTTTAGAACTTTGAATTTGGAACATTAGATTTGTTTTTGTGTTGTTTTCCCTCCAACAATTAGCTGATAGAATGGTTTCAGAGAGTTGTACTCTAAAACATTTAGTTGGTAGAATGGTTTCAGATAGTTGATGTTTAATTGTTGCTGCATAAACCATTTAACTGGTAAAATGGTTCCAGAGAATTGTACTCTGAAACCATTTTGTTGGTAGAATGGTTTCAGATAATTGATGCTTAATTGTTGCTTCCTAAACCATTTATTTTACATATATATGCAGGTGAGTTTAAGAACACTAGTCAAAGAACAACTTCATCAATGAATTGGCCAAAGGGAGCTATAGCTTAGGAAGTAGCAAAGATTATGGATCTCAGAATTGGAATATGTTCAGCAATATTAACAGATCTCGGCAATTATAAAGGACAATATGTGCAGAAGGAAGCACAATTATACTATAAGGAAATGCTTAGAAAGATAGCAGATGAAACATGATAGTTGTTAGGATTGTGATTTGAAGAGTGCATGATAGTTGTTAGGATTGTGATTTTAGCAGTAGTTTCTCTATCGTGTTTGTTGTTTTTGGTTTAAATTATGAATTATGAAGGTCATAATTGTAAAAACTACTTAGTTTCTACTACTTGATGGTTTCATGTACTATTAGAAGACATGTTTATGATTCAATTAGATTCGCACATGCATATCAGTTTACTCGATATTTGTATACTAAATTCTGATTTTATGGTAAAAATCATGAATTATTGATTCTCATGTACCGTCTTTTCTTTTCAAATGTTAATGCACTAATGCATAGACAGAAAATAAATATTCATATTTTAGTCAAAATAAATATTATAACTGAAACCATAAGTGTGGCTTAATGGTTTCATTATTTTTGTATCTGAAACCAAAGTAGCCCTCTTATAGTTTCCAACAAAATATTCATATTTTGTTCAAAATAAATATTATAATTGAAACCATAAGTGTAGCTTAATGGTTTCACTAGTGTTGTATGTGAAACCAAAGTAGATCTCTTATGGTTTCCAATAAAATATTCATGTATTATTCAAAATAATTGTGCAAACCATAAGAACAAAATTATCACCATATGTTATTTTCATATTCAGATCAACTTTAAGACCAATAGTAGTTACAAGTTAGCACAGAAATGAGCATTGTAGCATCCATTTTCAATCATTATTTAAAAAAGAATCGACAATTACAAAAAATAATCTTTTACATCATAATCTCATTTTCATATTATTCATTTTCTATTCACATTCCCCATTACAATTTGTGATCTATAAAAATATTGTTCTTATTTACTCTTAATAAAACTAAAGAATACAACAAACTAATGCCTGCAAACTAAGGAATGTTACTATACCAAAACACTAAGCTTAACCAAAGTTAAACAAACTGAGGCCTACAAACAGAAGCACAAAACTAAATAGAACCAGTCCCTCAACACGAAGATCTCTGAAACCACACCTGCACAGTCACAAACACAAAGTGGTTTAAGATGCAACAATTAAGCATCAACTCTCTGAAACCATTCTACCAGCAAAATGATTTTGAAGTACAACTTTCTGAAACCATTCTTCCAGCAAAATGGTTTAGGTATGATTTTTAACTTAGCAAGAATGATTTGTAACAAACTCAGTGGATCAGTGTTAATTAGGTGTTAAACCTTTAACATTGTAACCTCAACAAATGATTTGAAATTTTCACAAAAACAATTGTAAAAAATTGATAATATCATTTTAATTAATACTAATAATTTCTCATTTCTCTCACTTTTTCTAACATTGTACACATATAGCTTTGTGTCATTTTCTGTGTGTCTTAACTACTACAAAGTCAAGCAGATAACAAGATAGAAAAGATATGGAAGTTTCAGCTCTGACCAAATCCATATACACGTTCATGCTAAAGAATGCAACTATACCAAAACACTAAGTTTAACCAAAGCTAAACAAACTGAGGCCTACAAACAGAAGCACAAAACTAAATAGCACCAGTCCCTCAACACGAAGATCTCTGAAACCACACCTGCACAGTCACAAACACAAAGTGGTTTAGGATGCAACAATTAAGCATCAACTCTCTGAAACCATTCTACCAGCAAAATGGTTTTGAAGTACAACTTTCTGAAACCATTCTTCCAGCAAAATGATCTTAACTACTACAAAGTCAAGCAGAGAACAAGATAGAAAAAACATGGAAGTTTCAGCTCTGACCAAATCCATATACACGTTCATGCTAAAGGCAAAAGGCACAAAACCATAGAATCACAGGTTATTAACTATTAGAATTAAACTATGTAGCAGTTTAACCTGAAATTAAACCATAGAATTTGGGGAAAATGATGAAAATAGAAAAATGAAATCGATGATGAAGATGAACCAGATCGGAAGAAGGAAAACGAAAACGAAATCGAAAAACAAAATCGATGATGAAAACGAAATCGACGGCACGCGAAAAAGAAGATGAACAGGTCGGAGAAGAATCACGCCGCGTCGGAGAGTCGTGTCGGAGAAGAAGAAGAGTTCAGATTGTGAGCAATAGAGATGATGTCTAAGATTATTACACGTGTTACTGGGATCTGATGGCTGGATCTCACTTATGCACCGTGCATAAGGATATCCTTATGTATAATAACTTTGGCCCTCTGTGAGGTCCTTCCGTCGTATAGGTATGATTATTTATTAAGTGTTTATTTCAAAATTTATATAATTGTGTCGAACATATTTTATTATTACGTGTAATTCAAAGTATCTTAAATATTAATTTTATATAAATTTTAGGTTTAAATATATCTTTAGTTTCTTATTTTTATTTTGGATTTCAAATTATATGGTTCTTTATTTTATTGATTTCAACATAAGTTCATCATTTTTGTTAAATTTTATGTCAATTTCTTTTCACTTTCTAGTCAATTTTGAGTTAATTTTATTAAAAAAAAATTAAGTTAATTTCGTCTAAAACTTCTATGTAACACCCTCTTAAGTTATCCACATATACAAATTTGTTAGTTATATGAAAAATTTAAACCGAAATTTGACTAAAAGAAAAAACTTGAAAGTTTTAAAATTTAAAAGACCAAATTAAAACCTAAAATAAACATAAGATGTCAAATATTTAATTAAGCCTAAATTTAGTCAAGGCATAATTGCAGGTACCAAAAACATATTTATGCCCTAAATTTATTATAAACTAAGAATGTTTATATACAGTTTGACGTAAAAGATTTATTACATTAAAATAAAAACAAATTTAAAATGAAATTTCAACATATGCAAATTAATTTAATAATAAATTTTAAGAAAAATATTAATTAATAAATTTAAATTATTATCTTAATTAAGAATGTTTTTTTACATCTATCAGCTAGTTGAACCGCTAATTTTACCAAACACTTCAATTAGCTTATCAACTATAAGTTATAAGCTATCAGTTATCAACCATCAGTCATAAGCTATAAGCTATCAGCTAGCTTATCAATCATCCGTTATTTTTACCAAACAGAGCCTAATACCTCTTTATATCTGAAAAAATTAAAAATAATTTTAGGTCAATAGATATCACATTAAAAAAAAAAAGTATATCAACACAAAATTAGGTTTCTTTAAAAACGAAAATAATAAATTGTTAATTTCTTGATAAAAAATATTTATTTTTCATTTATTACAATGATAATAAATAAATTATTAATTTTTTTATAAAAACAAAAATAAACAAATACTAATTAATAAGTACGTGGAGTAATAATAACTAAGATAAGAATAAATTTTACATTTATTATTTTTCTTTTGTCTTTAGTGGTTATTTTGGTCAACAGAAAGACTTTTTTTTTTTTTTTTACATTTTAATAATACCTTTATCTTAAAATTAAATATCACATTTCAAAAAAGTAAATATCACATTACAAAAGAAGCAATAAAAATATCACATTTTAAAAAAGTATAACAGAAAATATTAAAAAGAAAATAATAAATTGTTGTTAATTTCTTTATATGGAAATATTTGACTTGCTTTTGTACACGTGTAACTGACTAAAAATACAACTTATCCATAAGTATTGTAAGTTGTAACTCTTGCTTAAAAAAATCTTAAAAGGATTGTAACTCTTTATTTTATTTAGCTTAATTTTCTTTGCGAACTCATTAAACAATCTCTTGAATTTTAGAATGTCGTATATAAAACTCGATTTAGTATATTATAAGACCTTGCAAATAAAAACTAAATATAATATATATCTTAAATTTTAAATATATTCGTGCAAAATTAATAAATAATCTACTAACTAATCATTAAACTTTATGTTATACTTTTTGGGATAAATATATTTATGATTCCTGTAAATATTGAAAGTTTTATTTTTAGTCCTCAAAAAAATTTCTTCAAATATTAGTCCCTCAAAAATTTATAATTAAAATTTTTAGTCTTTACTTTTAAATCAACTCATATGTAGATTTCAAATTTTTTAATGAAATTTTTCATAAAAGTGTAAAATACTTTAACAATCACTCAAAAAAAAATATAGAATTTTTTAACAAAACATGAATTAAATATAAATTTTTAAACTCTAGAAATACAAAAATTCATATTTAATTTATGCTTTTTCAAAAAATTCGAAATTTTTTTTTGGGGTAGATTGTTATAATATTCTAAACATTCATAAAAAATTTCATTAAAAAATATGAAGTCTACACATGAGTTGATTTAAAAGTAGGGACTAAAAGTGTTAATTGAAAAATTTTGATGGACTGATATTCGAAGAAAATTTTTTGGGGGACTAAAAACAAAACTTTGAATATTTACAGGGACATGAAACATATTTATCCCATACTTTTTTGCAAACCATATTTTTAGCTATCATCGAATCTTTACTTTTATCGTTGGTTATTAGTAGGGCTGAGCACGATTCAGGTTCGGTCGGATTCGGTTCTAAAATCAAACATCCAAAGCAAACCGCAGAAGGTTATCTCCAGCCCACCTCCAACCATGTGAGTCATCGGATATGTCGGGTGATGGGTTAAGCGGACGACGGTCTTGGCGGGTGGGTTGACTCGGTTGTTGGTGTTACTTTGCTCTCACAGAGATGGAATATATAAGACGATTTAATGGTGGGGGAGATGGTGTTGAAAATGGTAGCTTTTCAAAATATACAGTGTTGGAAAAAAACAGAGTAAGAATACAAGGAGGAAGAAGAAAAAGTTTAGAGTTATCTTATTATATTAATATATTTTATTTATGTAGTGATTATTTTAGCTTTTTTTATTGCTGCTTGTTGTTGGATGCAAGATGCATCATTATCATTGGAAGAGGAGAAAGTTCTAGTACTAGGAATACATAATAAAAATAAATGGGTTAAATGATTTGACTTTGCCTTGCATTAACGGATTTGTTTGTGTGACTGTTTGTGCAGTGGTGAGACAGGCTTTTACAGGACCTAGAGTATTTGAGTAAAGTAATAACTATAATAACTAGTAGTACGAGAGGGGATTCTCTCAATTTTAATTTCCTCAATTTCTTCAATCTCTACCCTTTATTTCACTTTTTTGCTCTTTTTCTTTTCTCTTTCCTTACAAATCAATGACTAGGATTCTACTATTTTCCTCAAGTAATTGAGAGAATCCATTCTCCTAGTAATACTCACTCTATATTAGCATGTCTCGGGCGGGTTTGGATAATGGTGGGTTTAGTATTTGAAATCCGAACCCGCCCAGATTAACCCATAATAACTAATTTTTCCTTATTTTTGAACCCGACACCCGTTTTTACCCGCCCGTTAGACTCGCGGTTGGGTCGGATTTGGCGGGTTTCGGTCGGATCGGTGCTTTATGCTCACCCCTAGTTATTATTATCTTCAATTTTTTCCTTGAAGTAATCCTTGATAATGCAAATATGCAATATATAGTTGCTCATGAAAGAAAATTGTTTGAGGATGATACACTCCAACATATTTAAGTGGTTGTCATTGATTCTTGTTGATTGTCATAGGGAATTAAAACAATCTATGGAGACACTCAATGAGTAGATTTGAACTCTAAACATATGTAATTGATTTTTGTGGAGCTCCAAGTTAAGATATGATGGATTTGGATTTCTTGTTATAAGGAATCACACAGTTTTCCTATCGTAGGGAATCTCAGTCATTAATTATTATATCGGACAGATCAAAATATTTTATTTACAAAATTACTGAAAATGATCACAACCATGCGATTGCAGGGCCCACCTAAGGCTAAGGCTTTAGGCCTCAAAAAAAATAAAAGTTTACATATGTAAAAAGGCCTTAGAAATATAATTTTTTTTTTTTCATGTATTAGCCAAAAAAAGTAAAAAGCATTTAAGTACAACAAGTAAAAAGCCCTCACAAATATAAAAAAGATACACCAATTGACATATTTAATTTAAACATTTTGTATCACAAGAACTAATAAAGATAAAGTATTAAATAAAATTACAATAAAATATGATTATTATTAATAATAAAAATGTCTAAATTTTTTTGTTTACAACTTTCTTTAAAGTTTATTTTAGGCCTCAATAATTATTAAACCGGCCCTGCACAATTGTAATTGGACAGTCCATAACTGTTACATGTTATAACAGGGAAATTCTAACATATGCACAAACATAAATGACAAGTGTTAGGCACACTCACACAAAATCAAAAAAATTAAAGAAAAAAGAAATAAAATAATGTTGATTAATGTAACTATATTATTTTTATTTTAAATTTTTGAATTTATGTGTGTGTGCCCAAATATATATGATTTGGGTTTGTGCCTATACAAGTCATTCTCGTTATAACAATAGAAAATCAGTTTCCACAATATGATAATTGTAGACATACTAATTGAATGTATGACTTGTAATTATTACTATATATTATGATATACCTATCCAATGAAATTAGTTTATTTAAACTCATCCTACATTCAAAAAATCATAATACTAACAATTAGCACATACATTTTTATTGGTTTTTAGACTTTGCTCGAAAACACTTCATTGGAGTGATTATAACTTCACATACTTATACACCATGGCAAATTATAATAATATTTCATTTCAGGTCTTCCTTCCATCACACATTGAGTATATAGTTGTTATATATTAAAAAATGTGTAGCTATATTCTGAACCCGATTTAAATATTACTATAAGATATATATGTAATTAAATAATCAAAACAAAAATGTGCAAATAAGTAATCGATTTTCATTTTTCAGATATAAACTATCTCCAAATTACAAATTAGTAGGATAACAGAATTCTCTTTCGACTCAAATTCAAATGCTAGCTAGAATTGGTTGACTTAAAAACCGTCTTGAAAATATATGGCCTTCTTCTATAATGAATTTGGATAATTGCATGCGAGTTTAAGCTTTATCCCTGCAAGTAACAATATGGAAGAAAATTGATCCACACTAAAGTTAAAATCATACAAATACAAAATTAAATACAAACATGAAGCATAGGATAAAAAAAATGAATTATAATTTTTCAAGATACTTTAAAAAAAAAAACTATATCTTAGGAAATAAAACTCTTTATACAAAACTACAAAAGTAATCCTGTTTTCCTTCCCAAATAAAGTTGAAGCAGGATTAAGCAATATATACATTAAACTACTATCACACTATTCACATTATCCAACAGTATAGTGTTTCAACCGCATGACTATAACAACCAACACACTCTATAACTCGTAGAATATTCCATCCGTTTCGCAATGAATGAGTCAGTTAATATATTGTGATATTTTTCTTTTAATAAATAAAAATAAACATAAATATATCAGATGTTATTAGATTCGTCTCAATTAGTATTTTTAAAATATCAACTTTCTACAATTTTTACTATCATACAATTAAATATATTAATCGTCAACGTTATACATTGGTATGCATGAAGCAGTCAATTGACTCACTTATTATGAAACAGAAGGAGTAATACTTTCTCAATAGGAGTGAAGTCAATCTCAAATTCTAAATCTAAAATACATATTTGTAACCCAAAAAATACTCAAGGCCTAGCTCATCCAACATTGTGACCTTAACAGTGGTTTTGTTATTGTTTACCTCTCAAACAACACTAATTGAGAAAGTATATATTTCAACATTATGCAACTCAAATAACTAAACAATCAATCCCCTCAATTTTACATATATATTGATTTAAGGAAAGCATCAAAGCTTACACTTTAAAGCACTGTGTCATAAAATTTTAATGAGTAACGTATCGAATTTGGTGATGCTATTGAATGAGAGTTTGGTTTTTTTGTCCAGAGTTTGTAGACCTTTCTCTTATTGACTTTTCTCTCTAACCTTCCTACGACTGGTTTTTTATTGTTCATTCCGTATACACAAAATCACCTGAAGATGCTTTCTAATTGAAACGACGGCTTGAAAGGAAGAACATATGCAATCACATGATACCTGCAAAAAGTTAATTATCAAATGATATAGCACTATGCACATGTACTTATTCGTGAACCACATTTTCTCATCAACAATGCACTATCATCTCTATATTTTTTTTTCTTCAAATTAATAAAATAACAAAAAATTAATTAATGGTTTTTATTCTGTTCTTAAATTTCCTTAACAATATGTTTACAAAAATTTGTTTTAATTTAACCAGACGTCGGCCCAAATAAAAAAGAAGTCGCAAATGTTAAAACTTTACTTTTAAAGTAACACAAAAAAACAAAAGGATGATAGATTGTTTTTTTTTTTTCCGTTAAGTAGTATAGTGACAAGATATTTCACTTTTAAGGTAGATAGATGGGATGATTTTGGTTCGAACTCCAACACCCTGTATATATCATCACTATCAAGTACCAAGTAGTCTACCAATTGAACTAAATTCGCGGGTCTAGATTCATTTAGTGATAAAACATCACTACCAAGTGCCAAAATGTTGCATGCTTGCATATGATAATATAAAAGTCAAACGTTATGCTTGTGACACAAGTCCTTTGGTGCACTTTAAAATATTCATACATGAATTCAACCACTTTTCCTTTAAAGTGTTTGATTATTATAACGAAAATCTGCACTTGGAGATCAGAGAGCAAATAATGGCATCCGTGACTTGTCAAACGTATAGGAACGGTTCTCACACGAGTTTTCCTTTTCAAATTATACATGAACAGAAGGATCCACATATTTTTGTCCACACAAAATAGGAAAGAAACATTTGTATAGTTCTATGGTAGAGAAGAAATCAGCTGTCATTGGCATAACGAATAACTTGTTAATATTGTTTTTTACTTCTTTTTATTAGACAAATATTAGTAGTAATTAAATGAAACACTTGCATGGACATAACTTTAGGTATTTGAAATTCTTATAAATATTTTTATTTTATTGAGTAATTGATATATCTAATTCTAAATATAAATTAAATACATTAATTATTTAATAAATTTTAAAAAAAAATTATTTATAATAGTGACAGAAGAAAATACTTGTTTAATCAAAAAAAGTACAAAATATTAAAATTTGAATAATCTATAGTTTTCATTAAACATTAACATATGCATTGCATGGATAAGTTATACTAGTATAATGAAAGTTGTAGTTGTATTGTATACTCAACTATGCTTAGCAATAAATAAGATATTAATTATGACCAAAAATTAAAAGAAGATTTAAATTTAATAATATCCTTGAGATAATGAGAGTTGTTAATGAGATTTTTCTAAGATAAATCTTTCAAAATTTAGAGTTTAATTTTCGATGAAAACAATTACTATTAGCTAGATTTTATTTATCTCGAAACAAAATTCTAAATTATCGGCCCTCTTCTTTCAAGAATCAGAAAATCAACACACCAAAAAGAGTAAACCACCAAATCAGTCCCTGACTTTGTAAGACACTCTTAAATAGGTCCCTGACTTTATGAATATTTCAAAAAGGTCCTTGACTCTGATAAATTTTGTTCATATTAATCATTTGAAAAATAAGTTAGGGACTAAATTGAGAATAAGTGGATAAACTTAAGGACCAAATTGACAATAAGTTGTAAAATATAAGGACTTAATTGATAATAATTGATTAAACATAGGAACCAACTTGAGAGTTTAACAAAGTCATGGACCTTTTTGAAATATTCATAAAGTCATGGACCTATTTGAGAGTGTCTTACAGAGTCAGGGACTAATTTGGCAGATTACTCCACCAAAAATTAAGAATGGATAGTAATAAATGTTCCATTGAAAATTAAAAATAATAAATTGAAAATAAAAATTCCTAAGGGAATATAAAGGTAAACTAAACTTTGTGAGTAAAGTGTGCTTACCATATTTGGGTTCTAAATTTGTCCAAAAAAAAGATTGGGTTCTAAATAGTGGATGTAAATTTGTCCAAAAAAGAAAAAATATTGGCTGTAAATATTTCCCTATTTTGCGGTTGGTGGGAATATCAAGTTATCAACTACTAATGGACTATAATCCATTAATCCTCCCTTGATACTAGTAACATCTTTTGACACATGAATTAAATTCAAACCCCTCTTTGATTACAATTTACAAATTTCAAATCTGGGTCCTTCGTGGCTATCTATTAGTTCCTTTGTTTACGGTTGGTGGAAATGAGAGCTCTTTCATTTTATGTCTGTAAATTATTTCCATATTTTTCGTTTGGTGGACATTATAAATCAGAAGATTATAACCCTACTTTGAAACTTTGAACACCTTTTACATATTCATTATAAACTTATATAGTGTAGTTTTTTTTTAATGATATGAGTTGCACTAATTGAAAAAATATTATTTCCTCCGTTTCTTTTTATTTGTCTTTAGTGTTAAATTTAGAGTTCATATATATTTAATTTTTTTTTTTTTTTTATATTTTACGGATATGATTTATCAATTATACCCTTTATTAATTGCTATTACTTTTTTCAATAAAACCAATTAATGATATATATATATATTTGAAAAATTGAATTATTTTTTGGGTACATAACATTAATTTTTTTTGTACATAATATATTAAATTTATTGAAAAAAGAAAGTGTGTGAAAAAAATAGAAATTTATTAGTGGATTAAAACGAGTATATAATAGGAAGATAAGGTGCAAAAATACATTTTCTTAATTTGGTGTTACTATTCTAAAAAGACAAGTAAAAAGCAACGGAAAGAGTAATATATATATATATATATATATATATATATATATATATATATATATATACGAGTCAGGATCCGTTGACACAAATTAATTTGACATCAAATGTTACACTTCTCAATAACGTTTTAACCGATATAAATTTTATAAAATTCACCGTTGGATTGAAAGTTTATATCATATAGATCATTTGTGCGAATTGTCAGACAAATCTAAAATTATTTGATATGTTATTGAGATACATCAAAATTAACGGTTTATGCGTTTTTTTAAATGCCGTTAATCTTTATGCGTCTCAATAACATATCAAATGATTTTGAATTTATATGACAGTTTACACAAATGATCTATATGATATAAACTTTCAATCCAACGGTGGATTTTATAAAATTTATATCGGTTAAAATGTTATTGAGAGGTGTAACATTTAGTGTCAAACTATTTGGTGTCAACGGATCCTGACTCATATATATATATATATATATATATATATATATATATATGGAAAATGCTAAACAGTGTCCCCGGGGCACTAGTTAAGCAAACTAATATGGAAATGTTTTCTTGAAAAATGTGCATTCAATGCCTCAAAAGTATAAAAAGCTATTTTATTATTATTAATTTTGTTTTTAATTTCCTTTTTTTGGCATGCTTAACAAGTGCCCCGGGAACACTGTTTAGCATGACCCTATATATATATATGAAAAATTCTAACATGGACCACTTCTTCAAGTGGTCCATGGTGAACCATTCATGAAAAACCTTATGACGAATACGAATTTTACAAAATCCACTGTTGGATTGAAAGTTTATATCATATAGATCATCTATAGAAAATTTTAGAAAAATTGAAAATCATTTGATATGTTATTGAGATCAATTAAGATTAACGGTTTATTAAATACTGTAAATCATGATAAATCCCAATAAAATATCAAATGATTTTCAATTTTTTTAAAATTTTTTATGGATGCTCTATGTGATATAAACTTTCAATCTACCAATAAATTTTATAAAATTTGTATTCGGTAGATCACTTGTCCACGGTGGACCACTTGTGAAGGTGGTCCACCGTAGCATTAGCCTATATATATATATATATATATATATATATATATATTGTACCGGTCATGAGTTTCTAGGCCCAATTACAGATAAAACCCACTCTCAAGGAAACGGCATCGCCATGGCGACATCGCCCCCCATAAAGGGTATCGCCCAAGATATTGGGCCAGCCCATTATCTCCAACAAAAGTCCAGCATCATACTCCCCCAGCACACGATCTTATCATTAAAAGTAAGGAAAAATGGCGGGAATCCATTCAGCCAACTTCCTCACCCCATGATTACACGAAGGAATAACTCCTCCACCCTTCATGGACAGGGGATCATGGGGAGTTACTTCCTTGACATCTCTCCACCCCCTCCTCTATAAATAGAGCATTCAGCAATTGGAAAAAGGATCAGACAACACAAGCATATTCAGCATACACCTTATAGACAAACATTAAACCCATAAAATATATACCCCTACGCTCCATACAGGAACATTTTGGCGCCCACCGTGGGGCCTGGTAAAACACTTCCCAGGCCAAACAAGAAAGAAAAATTGTCATCAACATGACGGAAAATAACAATCAACAGCAAATGAACCTGCAAGCGGCTGTCAATGAAATCAGGCGACTACAAGCAAAATTTATTACCTTAGAAAAAGAAAAAGCAGATGAACTCGCCAAAAACCAGGAGGAGGAGAACATAGAAGTCTCTCAACCTCTTGCACAAGCTTTATGGGAGGCTCAAGTCCCAGCAAACTTCAAAATACCACAACTCCCAAGTTTCGATGGGAAAACTGATCCTACGGAGCATCTCATGGCGGTAGGCACTCAGACTGCCATCATTGGGGTGGATGAGCACCTTAAATGCAAGTTGCTCTCCAGCACCTTCAAAGAGGTCGCCTTGAGATGGTACATGAACTTGCCTAAGAATTCAATCACTGATCTCACGGATTTCCACTAAAAGTTTGTGCACTAATTCTCAGAGAGCAAGCATATCAAAGTTACGGCGACGAATATGTTCACCTTAAGGCAGGGTCATTCTGAACCACTCAGAGAATACCTCGCCCGATTCTGCGAAGCCACAATCAAGGTTTCCAATCCTAACCAAGAAATGTTCGTAGCAGCCTTTCACAACGGCCTTCGAGCAGGGCACTTTAACGAGTCTCTAGCACAGAAACAAGCGGAAAATATGCAGGAAGTTATGAAGAGGGCGGAATGTTACATCAAAGGAGAAGAGAGCAACGCCGAAAAAAGAACGAGGGATTCGAAAGAAAAAGCCCCAGAAAACAGGAGTCGACCAGCGCCAGATCATAATCGGCGCCCCTGGGGATCATCCCACAGCGGATGGCAGAACGGTGGAAGGAGGATGCAACGCCCCTTCAGGCGATATGATGAGGGCCGTCATCAGCGAAATAGGTATACGCCCTTAAACGACACCAAAGTTCACATCTTGGAAGAGATCTTTCACACCAACTTGGCCACACCCCCGCCTCCAACGAATCACCCCATGATGGGGCCCAATACCAAAGAATGGTGCAAATACCACAGGTGCAAAGGCTATGACACGGAACGATGTTACAGGCTACAAGATCTGATCGAGGAGTTAATCAGAAGTGGACATCTTCGAAAGTTCATTGAGAAAGCTGTACGGAGGGAGGGCGATAAGCCCGACAGAAACAGATCGCCACACAGTCCACCTGGGCGTGAGAGAAAAGATGAGGAAGTACCTAGGATAGCCGTGAACACCATAGTTGGCGGATTTTCTAGAGGAGGAGAATCTAGCTCCTCCTGCAAGCGGTACGTGAGAAAAAGCGTAAGGGAGCAACACATAGTAGGTCATGTAGCGTTCCCACCAGCACCAGACTTATCCTTTTCACCAAAAGACGCCCAGGGCGTCGTTCCCCATGACGACGATCCATTGGTGATTTAAGTCCAGATCCTGAACTGTGACGTGAAAAGGGTGTTGATTGATTCGGGAAGTTCGGCGGATATCATGTACTGGGAAGCATTCAAGGCAATGCAATTATCAGGAGAGCAGCTGCAGCCATACAGCGGCACGTTAGTAGGTTTCGTCGGCGAGCAAGCAGAAGTAACGGGGCACATCACGCTGTTCACTACCTTCGGCGTGAATGAACAAGCAAGAACCATTAAAGTAAGGTACCTAGTGGTCCGAACACCATGTGCATCCTACAACATTATCATAGGGAGACCAGCGTTCAACGCACTTGGAGCGGCGATGTCCACCTTATACTTAGCCATCAAGTATCCCTTGGAAAAAGGAGGCGTGGGAATGATCAGAGGGGATCAAATAATCGCCCGACAGTGCTACGCCGCGAGTTTAAGAACAAGAAAAAACGGAGTACATCTTAAGCACAAGGACACCACATATGTGTGCGAGGTAGGAGATCTGGAACCTAGAGAGGACTTCCAAGAACTGAGGGTAACTCCAATAGAGGAGTTGGAACCAATCCAGATAGGGAAAGAAAGCTTTCAAACAACAAACATAGGATCAACAATGGAGAGCAAAGAGAAGGAGAAGATAGTCACCATTTTGAGAAAGAACGTGGATCTTTTCGCATGGCACCCCAAGGACATGCCAGGAATAGGTGAACGAATAATCACGCACAAGCTAGCCATCTCGCCGAAGGCGAAGCCTATCTCGCAGCGTAAGCGAAAGCAAGGTGAGGAAAGGCGAAATGCAGTGAATGAAGAGGTGGATAAGCTGATGAAAGCCGGCTTCATAGAAGAAATCAAATACCCTGAATGGGTAGCCAACATAGTGATGGTGAAGAAGCATAATGGCAAATGGAGAATGTGTGTAGACTTCACAGACCTCAACAAAGACTGTCCAAAAGACCCATACCCCTTGCCAAGCATAGACAGGCTCATCGACGGCGCCTCCGGCTACAAAACTTTAAGTTTCATGGATGCGTACTCAGGATACAACCAGATAAATATGAATCCCCAGGATGCCCCTCACACGGCTTTCATGACAAACACATGTAATTACTTATACAAAGTTATGCCGTTTGGGCTGAAGAATGCTGGCGCCATGTATCAGATGTTAATGGATCGAGTATTCGCCAAGCAAATAGGAAAGAACCTGGAGGTCTACATAGACGACATGGTAATTAAAACAACAGACAAGGGTTGCCATGGCGAAGACCTGGAAGAGATTTTGTCAGAGGTAAGAAGGTATGACATGAGATTAAACCCCACAAAATGCTCCTTTGGAGTGCAAGCAGGAAAATTCCTCGGGTTCATGCTCACCAACAGGGGAATCGAAGCCAACCCAGAGAAGTGCAGAGCCATCATTGAGATGAGAAGCCCAACTTCAGTGAAAGAAGTACAACAGTTAACAGGGAGAATAGCGGCGCTATCAAGGTTCCTATCATGTGCAGGCGAGAAGGCCTTCCATTTTTTCGCAACCCTGAAGAAAGGCGAAAAGTTCACATGGACGCCACAGTGTGAGGAAGCTTTCCGAAAGCTAAAAGAATACATGGCATCGCCACCAATTCTCACACGACCCCGCCCTGAAGTCTCCCTCCTGTTATATCTCGCCGTATCAGAAAACGCTTTAAGTTCGGCGCTCGTGCAGGAAATAGAAGGCGAGGAACGACCCGTGTATTTTGTCAGCAAAACATTCAGAGGAGCAGAAGTAAGATACCAAAAGATTGAAAAGTTAGCACTTGCAGTAGTCAGCACGGCGAGAAGACTTCGCCAGTACTTTCAAGGCCACAAGGTGGTGGTAAAAACAGACCATCCAATAAAGCAAGTACTGAAAAAGCCAGACTTATCAGGAAGGATGGTAGCATGGGCAGTAGAGTTATCAGAATACGACATCTCATACACCCCAAGAGGAAGCATCAAGTCCCAGGTACTGGAAGATTTCGTGTTGGAAATGACGTCCCCACCACCAGAAGAAAACGCAGCGCCGTGGACATTATCAGTGGATGGCGCCTCCAACTTAAGGGGCAGTGGAGCAGGTATAGTGTTGGAAGGACCGGATAGAATGCTGATCGAACAGTCCCTGCGTTTTGCATTCAAGGCGAGCAATAACCAGGCGGAGTACGAAGCCCTGATTGCAGGAATGAAGCTCGCCAAAGAAATGGAAGTTTCAGACTTGAAGGTGAAAAGTGACTCTCAACTGGTAACCAACCAAGTCACAGGAGAATATCAAACAAAGGATCCCCAACTAGCAAAGTTCTACTGGAAGAGGATTATATGCATATTTGGCTTACAAAAATTCATAGTCTCAGACATTGGTACACAATTCACCAGTGAGACGATAACACAGTTTTGCAGGGAAAAAGGAATTCAGAACACGTTCGTTTCTGTAGAGCACCCTCAAGCCAACGGCCAAGCTGAAGCGGCCAACAAAGTAATACTGAAAGCCATAAAGAGGAAGCTCACGAGCAAAAACAAGACCTGGGCAGAACCCTTGCCAGAAATCTTATGGGCCTACCACACAACCGCTCAAACCTCAACCGGCGAAACACCTTTCAAAATGGTGTATGGCAGTGACGCCATGATCCCTGTGGAGATCAACCCGCCCAGCTGGAGAAGAGAGACTGTAACGCCAAAGGAAAATTGTGACGCCCTACAAGAGAACTTGGACTTAATGGATGAAGTAAGGGAGCGCGCCTACCTGAGAGAGTTTGCAATGAAACAAAGGGTCACCCGCAAGTACAACACTAGGGTAATCCCAAGAAGCTTCGTTGCAGGAGACCTAGTGATAAAGAGACCAATGGGCAGGGACAAAGGAGGAAAACTGGCAGCAAACTGGGAAAGACCTTTCAGAGTACAGGAGGCCTTCGGAGGAGGAGCTTATCGAATGGAAACTTTGAAAGGCGAAGTGCTGCCAAGGACTTGGAACGTGGCGAACTTGAAGTTTTATTACAGTTAGACAATATGTGTTATTTCTTTAATTTTCTTTGTTCATGTTTTATTTCCTCTTTCATTTCTTGTAAGACAATTTATTTTTAATGAAGAAGATGATGGGACACTCTTTTCTTCTGCGATAGCAGGAGTTTTTATCAAGGCCCACCATCCAGTTTGAATCATCACAAGTCTCAGTTTAAATTGCCAGGCCTCAAATGTTATTCGGCGCATGACGCCAAGAGCAAAATAAAAGCTACGTTTAAGGCTTACAACGCCACGTAGTGAAATAAAAGCTATACGGCGCATGACGCCAAGAGCGAAATAAAAGCTACGTTTAAGGCTTACAACGCCACGTAGTGAAATAAAAGCTATACGGCGCATGACGCCAAGAGCGAAATAAAAGCTACGTTTAAGGCTTACAATGCCACGTAGTGAAATAAAAGCTATACGGCGCATGACGCCAAGAGCGAAATAAAAGCTACATTTAAGGCTCACGACGCCATGTAATGAAATAAAAGCTATACGGTTTATGACGCCACATGGCGAAACACATACCAAACATCAACAAAACGTTTTATTAAGGCACATAACGCCAGAAACAACATAACAAGTTACATCAATAAGAAAACCACACACAATGCAAGTTTATTCAATGGCCAGTTGCAAGGCAAGGCTCTCATTTGGAACCTCTCCCCGTCTTTAGGGGACCCTTCGGCTTGACCTCAGATTCCACAGTAATCTGAGAGATCTCCTCCTCTCCTGAGGAAGGTACATGAGGATAAACCTATCTTGGAGATCATAGGTCCTCAAAAATTCAGCATAATCCTCATCCACTTCGTCCGAAATGTTTGAAGGATTCCTCGCCCGCTCCTTCTTGGGCATTATAAATGCCTTGACTCAGGGAAGGTGTTTTGACTCAGCGGCCACGCCCCCACACGATAACATGGGATTTGCCCGTCAAGCACGCCACGCCGTGAATACCATAACAAAAAAAAACATAGAAAATATGAAGACATGACAAAGAATATAAAAAAGTACTTAACATTCGAATTATAAAGCCACAAATGGGTACAAGTAGTCAACAAACCACATTACAAATTGTCGAGAAATAGCAAAAAGATATTACAAAATAGCCCTTCGAGGGGCGAACTAACATAAAAGGTAAATTCTTCAAGTACGAGAAACCAGCTTTCCATCTTCAATCTTCTTCATAAAATCCACCTGGGCCAGCACGGCGGGATCAAGATCTAGAAACAGAATTTTCACTTGAGCCAGGGCGTAGTTAAACCCATCCACAAACTTGCCAGCCATCGCCTCCTTCAGCTCAACGATCTCCTCCTCCATGTCTTGGGCTTCCTCTTGAAGAGTATCCACATCAGATCGGAGCTTGCCGGATTTTCGCTTAAATAGCCGCCTTGCAATCAACTCTTCCTTAGCATTGTGGAGACAGGCGACAATAGCAGCATTCCGCGCCTCAACCATTTCGCCCAACTTGCCCTTAAGCTCAACACGCTCCTTATCATACCCATCCTTCAGATCATTCACCACCTTCTCATGGTCAGCAACCACCTTGTCTATCACGGCCAGTTGCTCTCTCTCTCTCCAACCGAGCAACCTCGTTCTTCAATATCTCTTTGGCATCCTTCACATCCTTCTCCTGACGCCCTGAGAGAACATGGTTAAGTACCAAGCTCTTCAGCTCATGCTCTAGGGTCATCCTCCTCAGTCCGCCCATGTCCATGCTCTCAAAGCGCCTAGAATCGTCCTTCAACACCAAATGAGTGTTGATAAAAGAAATGGGGTCAAAGCTCTTCCCCCAGGCAGAAGCAGCCTCTGAAGCAGATGGCGGTGTAGGAATATTCGTAGCAACAGCGACAGGTGGCGGAACCTCAGTTTCAGAAGAAGACCCCACAGGCGCCTTTGTCTCATCGCCCCCAGATTACTTGCGGGACCCGCTGACTTCCATGGTGATCCTCTCGCCCTCTCCAGAAAGGCTAGATGCACCATCCTCCAACTTCACAGATTTGGCGGGTTTGTCCTCCTCACCACGCCTCCGCCTCTTCGTCCTCTTGTTCTCGCCCACTATCAAGGGCGCCAAGGGATCAATATCAACAACATCTGAATCACCTTTCTTCTCTTTGGTCTTCGCCAAGAAGGCAACCCATTCATCTTCTTTCAACGTCCTCATTCTTTCTACAAAACAAAAGAAAGCAAAGGGTCAGACAAATCTTCAACTATAGAGAAACATAGAAAAAAGGTAAAACAATTTCATCAACATAAAGCTTACTTATGTAGGCTATGAGACTTGGGAAATCAGTCTCCCGGCTTAACAAATCACGAGTGTCAATGACACTAAAACTGTCCAAGAAGGACAAGGTTTCCAGCTCAAAATCAGAGAGCTTAGTTTCATCTACGCCCTTGATCGCCCTAGGGTCTTCAGTCTACTAAAAAGGGAATAAGGGATGGTCCATCTCGTCATACATTAAATCTTTAAGCCCGGGACCATGTCGAATGCGCAAGAAAGTATTCTGGTAGTTCTTGAAATTGGAGGCGTAAAGGGTGAACAAACCCCTGTTCACCTAACTACACAAGGTGACCGCCTTTCCCCTGGTAAGGCTCTTGACATAGTAGAAGTAGTAAAAGACACTGGGACTAGGTGGTATGTCCAAGGCGGCGCACAACACCTCGAAACACTTGACGTACGCCCAGCCGTTAGGGCTTAGTTGGGTAGGGGCCACGTTCAAGATCCTGAGAATAGCCATTTCAAAGGCCGTGAACGGCAACCAAAGATTAAGGCTCTTGAAGAAGGCGCCGTACATATAAAAGTAATAAGGCGACGTCAGGTTGACCGTGGTAACATGCTCGCCCTCGCCTATTGGATCTATAATAATCTCACTTTCTTTCTCTGGGAGGGTCAACTTAAGCTCTTCCCTAAACTTCGCAATCGCCGCCGCGGAATCATACTTGGAAGAATGAGCCATCCCGGATGTAAATATATACTGAAAGGGGGAATGGTACAACGCCAACTCATTTCCTGTGAAAGAAGAACGAGGAATGATTATGCAATCGCTATCACTATCACTCCCTAAACTGTTATCGCTAAAATCAGATCCGAAAATCTCGGAGTAATACCCCTTTTTATCTAAAGAGTCGTCAGCCCTAGTAAAGTGAGCGCGAATTTGCCTCTCTAAAACTGAATACAAGTGGGGAATCCCGGACGATTCCCCTAACTCTCGTATGATCACCATGCCGTTCGCTCAAAAAGAAAGAAACGAATAAGATAAGGGTAAGAAGAAGGGTACCTCGAGAGACAACGACGGGAGATGATAGTAGGAGAGTTCGCGATGGCAACTTGGTAAGAATCAGATGAGAGAACGAATGAAAGAAAGAAGAAAGGGAAAGGCCATATTTATAGGCTATTGGAGGGAAAAGGAGGGTAAGTTGAAAGACCAACGGTTAAAGAAACGTATTTGTATAAAACATTATTGGTAAATGCTAAACAGTGTCCCCGAAGCACTATTTAAGCCTTTAAATAGTAAGGATTTATTAAAAGTATTATGAAAATGTGTGAAGTCAACGCATTGGAAATTGAAATATTCAATTTTTCAAAAAAATTAGTTCATTAAATGGAATCCTTAAAGAGTGCCCCAGGGGCACTGTTTAGCAAGACCCAACATTATTTTACCCAGCGGATAAAGACACGCGTCGAAATGATTAACACGTGTCTACGACGCCAAACGACATAAGAAATTTAGCACAACGCATTTACATCGCCTAATGCAATTAGTAGGCGACAAGGCTCCATTTATTCAACAACATCATATAAGGGAAAAAGTCAGAAGTATAATCATCAAAACAAAGGCAAGATCCATAACGGAAGTACATAAAATCCAAAACAACGAAACTATGGCGACATAAATAACATACAAATACATAAACTAAACGCCGACATTATCGCCAGCTTCCAGGGCGGCAGCCCATTGCGTCGCCAGAGCCTCTTTGCTCGCCTAGACGATCTCCATGTCATCTGCAATCTTCACCATGCACTACAAGCAATATAATTTTTAGCAACGGCTTTTTTTGTTACAAGTCGCTGGCAATATTACCTTTGGTTGTTTTGCCAGCGACTTGTAACAACTTTTAACAAAAAAAATTGTTTTCAAAAATCATATTTCTTGTAGTGATGGTGCTTCCCATCTTTCGCTGTTTGAACTGCAGGTCCAACAGATTCTTCCGTTTCATCAGAAGTTTGGTGATATCCTCCTGGATGTCAGTCTTCAGTAGTTTTTTCCTTTCCTTCAGTTTAGCCGCCTCTGCCTCTAGCTTCAGCTCCATAGCTCTGGCCTTGTCCTCTTCATCAAAAGACGCGCTCAAGGTCGCCTCATACATCCGCATAGCCTCCTTGGTGTACCATGATTCGTCCCGCATGGCAGCTGTGACCTTGTGGCTTCGAAGGTCAGCACACTCCACAGCAAAGATGAAGGGAGCGTCTCGAAGCAGCTTCTCCCGAAAGGCGAGGCAACGCTCAAAAAAGAGCAACTATGATGGATTGAGGCTATCTTTCTCTTCCTCCAGATCGCCTACCAACACGCAAAACTCCTCAGTGCTCTCCAGGATGTCCTCCATCCCTCTACGAAGCACCCCTTTCAAAGCATTGATAATGGGAACAGCGTCTGAAGACATTATAGATGAGATAAATAAAGTAGAATGCGAATATGAGTTAAGATGAATAGATACTTGAAAGTGGTTCGCCTATTTAAAGCAATAAGGCGCTAGGAAGAGAAAAGTATCCCTACCTATTCGTTAGGGAAACGTTGCAACCAACACTAAGACTTGGCAAACCCCACTAAAAAACATGCTCGAATGACTCATAATACTTACCCGTGATATCCTCCAACCTGGGGACACGTGACGAAGAGCCTAAACTGTCAGCACCACGCCTCCCCTGGAGCCTAGTTCTTGGGGGGCTGTGTACCGGCCAGGAGTTTCTAGGACCAATTACAGATAAAGCCCACTCCCAAGGAAACGGCATCGCCATGGCGACATCGCCCCCCATAAAGGGTATCGCCCAAGATATTGGGCCAGCCCATTATCTCCAACAAAAGTCCAGCATCATACTCCCCCAGCACACGATCTTATCATTAAAAGTAAGGAAAAATGGCGGGAATCCATTCAGCCAACTTCCTCGCCCCATGATTACACGAAGGAATAACTCCTCTACCCTTCATGGACAGGGGATCATGGGGAGTTACTTCCTTGACATCTCTCCACCCCCTCCTCTATAAATAGAGCATTCAGCAATTGGAAAAAGGATCGAACAACACAAGCATATTCAGCATACACCTTATTGACAAACATTAAACCCATAAAATGTATACCCCTACGTTCCATACAGAAACATATATATATATATATATATATATATATATATATATATATATATATATATATATATATATATATATATTGTCTTTCAACATAAAATCTCTTTCAATTTTCTAAATGCATTTGTTATAAACATAACTCATTATCATTAATATTAATACTATTAATTTACTTTATAATATGCAAAGTCAATATTAAATACCACTTAACAATATAAACAATTTAGTCAATAAAAAAAACACTATAAACAATTGATAATTTAGTAATATATTCCTACATAAAATGAACACATCAATATAGATATACTAAAAAACCTTTTTAATAAAATTATAATTTAATCATATTCATTAGTTGCTGAACATTCACCGACAATTATATATATATATATATATATATATATATATATATATATATATATATATATATATAGAAGATAAAAGCATTTTCCATTTTTTAAATTGAGCATACAATATAATCAAACACTTTGATACATGGTAGAGAAAACAATATATTTGAGTTCATATTTTTGGTTAAAGACAAAAAAAAGTTAGAGTTTCATAGAATATCAATAGTTATAATTGTTGGAATATTTTATGATATTCCAATAATATTATGTGGGCAAATATCTTTATATAATTATCTTAGCTATTTATCAATTAAGAGCCTAATTGATTAAGTGATCAAATAAAGTTAAAAGGCTAATTGGATATGGATTCAATATGAGTGGATGTCAGGATGAGCCATTTCGGAATAATGGAACCCCAATTGGCCATCACACTATATATAGGCTATGGTCCCCAATATACCAGACCACCGCATATCGCCTCTTCTCCCCATCTGAAAAGTGCTTAGGGCATAAAGAGTCTCGGTTAAGGAAGAACCACAAGCCACCGGTGCTCGTCATCCCGTTTCTCTTTGCGTTTTCAGGATTGCCCTAGAGATTACGCTCGGTTCATATGAAAAGATTCATATATCCAGGTATCCCTATAATCATTTAATCTCAATAAATCAACATGTCGTAGATTATGTTTTATACATATGCGCACTAAAGTAAGATTATGGTTTTAATCGTTAGTTTGAGCATATACGATGAATTATAAATTAATTCCAACAAGTGGTATTAGAGCGAGTCTTCATGTTTGATTTATTAAGATATTTATTCTTGTTTGGTCTCACTGTCTATTGCTTTCTGTATGCCTATCGTGTTCAGTTTGAGTTATTTTATTAGTTCATAATTCAAATTGATTCATGTTGTATTTCACGGTTGTGTGGGACTACTTAAACCGTGATTTGTTTTTCAATTTACTGATAAAAACGCATACATGACTGTCCTTCATTTTTATTTTATTTTGGATGAATCGGTGTCAAATTTTCTTCAGTGCCAGATTGAATTGTTTCATCAGTTAAGAATTTGACTACAATAATAAATTGATTTAAGTCTAATTTGTTTCTCTTTAGTATAAACATGAAACAAATTTTAATTTTTGATTTTGTTTTCAAAAATAGATGTCAATTTGTTTTTATTGTCTTCCTATAATTACGGAACATTTTGTCATATCCAGGTTACCAATTGAGCAACTTTAATTGGTTTTATATATTAAAGGTCCTTAACAAATATAAAACTGATTTTGTCTCTGTATATTAATTGGATCGAGAATTCATAATTGTTATTTTGAGAAAATTTGTTGGTTGCTTTACGGTTAAAATTTCATTTGGGTGGAATTACGAAATTTTGCTTTGGTTTGGTGCGAGATTTTAGAGATTCGGTTGATTCATGAAATTACAATTCATTTGGATATATAGATATGATTTCATAAATGATTTGGAGTGAATTTTATTATGATCACAATTTTAGGCATCGATTTTGGTTTCTTTATAGATTGGCTCAAATGAAGTGATAATTTAAATTAATTGTCACCTTGTGGTGTTTTCTATTCTTCTTCATAATTTCGGTTTTGGTTCAATATGCCATTTGGTTTTCTGGCCAATTTTGACCAAATGTGAATCGATCGATTAATTTAGTTTCAAAATTTAAGGGATTATAGTTATTCGGTATTTATTATGATCCAATCAATTAAGTTTAAAATAATGATTATTTATGGTGGTTCAATTAGTTATGAAATTGAAAATGTTAATGATTCACAAAGATTTTGTACTTAAGGTTTATTTTTGAGAAATATTTATATATTTGGTTAGAGCATCAGCAGCGCAGGTACACTAAAGCTAAGTTTTCTATAACAAACGTATACTATAAGAAATTTTGCATTGTAGAGGGATGATGTGGCAATGGTAAGTGCACTAAATTTTGTTCACATGCTCTAAGTAGTTAACGTCAACTATGGTACAAGTAAAGCCAAAACAGATTATTTTATTCAATAATAAATTGATTGGCATAAATGCTAGCTAGCAACAGCAATAATATTTTCAAAACGGCTACTTTGATATTTTATAACTATTTTACCTTCCTATAAATATTAATAGTATACTAGTTGAGTAAAAAAAAATATTATACTAGTAACTTATATTTTTTTTACACACAGTTTTACCTTCTAAATATTATACTTTGATATATTTATTACTATTTACAATTTCTTTAGGTTACATTTTTTAATTATTTTTACTAATTTTAATATTTTTTGTCAAAAAAATAAATATTTTTATGTATTTTGTCCAAAATAATTAAATTAATCTGAACTTTAAATCAAAACTAAATACAGTTACAAATAAAAAAATATAAACACGTGGGGCCAAATTTTGGTTCTTTATAACCAACCACCATTAAAGTAAAAACTACTCAAATCAACTATCAATTTCTTAAATCCTACAAATCACTTTGGCCCCATAAAAAGTAACTTCGTTCACCCACTTAGTTTACTCCCACTAAAGATGCTCTTAGTAAATATATTTTCGTAAGAGATTAATTGCAGTTAAATAGCAATTAATGATGAATCTCAAAATATTTTGATCCAATTTGATATGTACAAAATTGAAGTTACGGTTCTTTAAATTTTGGAAAATAAAGATTCTATAATTAATTATTTATTTATAGAATATAAAGTTTTGTTTCCTTTTGTTTTAGAAATCATTTATTCTAGAATTATTTGTTTATTTATAAAAGGATAAAGAATTATTTCCTTTTAATTTGGAATATATGATTCTAAAATTATTTGTTTCTTTATTTAAAGAATCATTAATTAAGTATATGTGAATCAATTGTGGTATGAATTCTTTGGTACATGTAAAGATTTAATTTTATTTGAAATTAAATATTTGGTTATAGTATGACTATGATGTTTATGCTTATTGTTATTAAGTTTCTACAATAATTTTTTTGAATTTATTCTCACATTAAGGGATGTCGTTTAGTCCTATGATTATGAAAGGACATCATAAAGGAACACAATCTACATTTTGTGAGTAGTGCCTTGTAAATTTAAGACTTTTCCCATTTAATTTAATAAATTGTCAGGTGATTTTGATTGAGTTGGTTGAAGCAACATGTTGCAAAAGTAACCTCTGTTGTGTAGATTTGATTCAATTGGAATCACAAATTACGTATAAAATTATTTATGCAAGCTATTTTGGTCTGCCAAAAGGTAGACACAGTTTGACCGAATAATTATACATATGTATTCAATTTATTAAATTGTTTAGTAATTTTGATTTAGTTGGTTGAAACAACAAGTTGCAAAAGTAACCTCTATTGCATAAATTTGATTCAGTTGGAATTACAAAAGATGTGGTGTGAAATTACTCATGCGAACTGTTATAGTCGGCCAAAAGGAAGACACAGTTTGGCCGGATAATTTCATTCCTGTGATGGTAAATGTGTGGTGATTATTAAGTTTTTTTTTCCATGTGGGTAACGGTTGGTGTCAAAGACGCACATTATCTGACATGACTTATTACCAATGTTTGATCATTACGTTGAGAGTACCGCTTGCAGTTAATTCTTGGCAATCAAAGATTGTGGATTAATGATGTGTTTGGTATCTTGTTTTGTCTTATAATTTGCAAATAAAGATGTTCATGTCCATGTAATAATTTATTGACATGCATAATAAAATTGTGTAAGTGTAAATCCGTACAAGTATTTAGTGGAATGCATTCACACTATAATGGTAAACATGTGACGATCATAAGAATTTATTGTTTGTCAATATTGATTGTGAGTGTTTGATCATTGTCACAAAATACCACTAGCAATTGATGTAATTTTCTAAGGGCTTGACATCAATGGTGCACTAGGTATTTTGGTGAGTAATTTTTTGTTCTCTATAAACTAATATAGTTTATGTATCTGCAAAATAACGTTGGAATTTAAATTCTTAAAAAATTCTAACTCTTTGGAATAAAAGAAGAACATTATGTTCTTCGATAAAGATGGAGAAACTCAAATTCTCTCACAATTCAGTAGATTTAAAGTGAGAATCAAGTTTAGAAAGTGAGTATACTCCTAATCACGTAGGTCGTGTGATCATAAAGTTTTGTTTTCCAGAGACATTAGAGGTGTTATTTAAGATGACATTAAGTTTGTGTCATATTTTCTTTGCTTAAATTAAAGTGTTTCTAAAGCAATAAGGCGAAAGATAAGCTCTCATTGGAGAGATAATATTTCATTAGGATCATTGAGCAAAGAAAATATCAGGAGCACATTATGTAATTATTTAATCTTGCTAAAGCGTTGTAGTTTCAACAATCAGGTAACTTGGTCGAAAATATAACATTTAGTGTTCTCTTTACACAATTAGTTTTATAGCTATTAAAGTTAGAAATGAATCTTTAAAATGATCATTTCATAAAGTGTGCAATAAAGAAAATATTGAAGCAAGAGAAAATAAAATAGTGCTCATTATGTAAATACTTCAAAGGATAATGGCAAATAAAAAATAATAAGAAAATATGATCTAAACTGACAAATCTCCATTGATGTTGAAAGACACATCAATCTACAGGGTAAATAAGTCGGTGAAGATTGGTGGTATTTCAACTATTTGTTAGATTGTTGTTACTAATTTATATTTGTATTTAAAAGACAATTAGTTGATTATTATTTGAATTTAGTTTTGTTTTAATTCTTTATTATTATTATTATTTTAAAATGAGGGATCCAATATGTCTTTTGAATATAAATATTATTATAGTCAATTCAGTTATTACTTGTGACAATCTAGAATTGTTGAAACTTTTAAGAAATATAAACTTTGGTCTCATGTTAATGAACATTTTGAGATAGAAACTTCAAAGTTTCTTGAAGATATTGAGTTTGGGGGAGAGATATGGTAAAAGAACAAATTTGAGTGAGGAAGAATTGGTTCTATACCAATTCATAAAGTTGCTATTTATATAGGAAATTTGGATCCTCATAAGGACATTAGTGTTCTTCCTCTTAATTAAGTTAAGAAATTATTTCATAAATATCAAACTCAATACCTTCAAGAATTGTGGCGTCAAGTCTCATAAAGTATTGACTAAAAAGAGAAATCATATCTATTTTGATTTGAAAACTCTATTAGGATAGTCACAACACTTGTTACTTATTATAATTTTGGAGTTTCATAAGATGGGTATCAAGATAATATTTCTTAATGGTGACATTATGAAATACAATAAGGTGCAATAAGAGAAATTTTGTGTCGATAAACACAAAGTGGTTTGCAAACAAATGAAATCCATTTATGAGTTTAGAAAGTTGTCTCATTAATGATACCACAAAAGTCTCATCAAGTAATTGTCTCATTTGGTTCTGAGATTTATATTATGGATAGTTGTGGGTTATACAGGTTCAGTGGGAGTATGTTTATATTCTTAGTTTAATATGTCGATTTTATTTTATCAAGTCAACAGTGATAATATGATTGTTGTGCGAAACCAAGATATCACTAACAAAAGTTTAGAGACAAAAGATCTTGGGCACACCTCTTTTGTATTAGGATATTTGATACTTAGAGATCATCCTCATTGTATCATTCGGTTTTTCAAAAGAGTTATATCAATAAAGTTGAAAGTAAATTCGACATGAAAGTCAATAAACTAAGGGATTGTTTTAATCATAAAGGGAGATTGTTTAAAAGTCTAAATAATTGCCCAAAAGAAAATCTGGAAATTTAGAAAATAAAGTGTTTTCTTATATGCTTTAACTTTGAAGGAACTTATGTATGATCGTACTTATATGCATCCAGAAATAGCGTATATAATAAGATCATTTGGCAGATACTTGAGCAATTCAAAATTTGAATTGTTGAAATGAAGCAACCATAAGGATTGTTATAGAGAACAAAATTAATTTGTGCTCACATATCGAAGATCGAATAATTTGGAGATCATCAGTATGTTCAACTTCGATCATTTTGAATGTCCATTTATAATGGAAATCCTAACTCAAAAAATGACTGTAAGTATTTATGTCACTTGGTTGCATAAAGTAAAAGATTTTTGAAAGACACCTCAAGTTATATTGTGACATAAATTAGTCAGATAATGCTTCAACAACCGTTTTATTGTTTATCAATTTATAAGTTGTTGAAGGATAGAACATATAGATATAAATTTTATGCTAGCTGACTCACTAATCGAAGACTTGACATCTAAGGTCTTTCATATTGTTGTTGTCACAAAGGATGTCTTGGATTAGTGGGAGTCTTTCTTTAATTATGTTCTAACTTTGGTATTGATATAGATTCATAATTTTTGTTAAGGTTTTCTGCAGAAAAAAGTTTGAGGTTATTATTGTTATAACCAGTTCTATATCTTTTGTGCAAATATTGATTAGCAAACTTCAATTTGATCTCACTAAAGACTTTAAGTTGGACCAATTGGAAATAGGCATGATTTAGAGATCACATTGCATGAAATTTCCATGCCACTCATCCATATCGATCTATGTCGTCAAGTACATTGATGTGGTGGTCGTCGGGGTTCCGTCACGTTATACGTCAGTGACGACAGCCGCGGTGGTCCCATTATTGATGTATGAGATGGACCAGATTGTAAGGTTGAAATATAAAGATAAATAGCATTCGGATGCGCGCCTAAGGAATAATGATATAATTATTACGATATATTGCCCAAGTGGGAGATTGTTGGAATATT
The DNA here is from genome assembly GCA_954870985.1 of Trifolium fragiferum. NCBI lineage: Eukaryota > Viridiplantae > Streptophyta > Magnoliopsida > Fabales > Fabaceae > Trifolium > Trifolium fragiferum. Next base: position 50,728,258 of record OX940793.1, on the reverse strand, counting down.
TTATGATATTCCAATAATATTATGTGGGCAGATATCTTTATATAATTATCTTATCTATTTATCAATTAAGAGCCTAATTGATTAAGTGATCAAATAAAGTTAAAAGGCTAATTGGATTTCTATTTAGAAATTAATTAATTAATTAATTGGATATGGACTCAATATGAGTGGATGTCAGGATGGCCCATTTCGGAATAATGAGAACCCTAATTGGCCATCACACTATATATAGGCTATGGTCCCCAATATACCAGACCACCGCATATCGCCTCTTCACCCCATCTGAAGAGTGCTTAGGGCATAAAGAGTCTCGGTTGAGGAAGAACCACAAGCCACCGGGTGCTCGTCATCCCGCTTCTCTTTGCATTTTCAGGATTGCCCTAGAGATTACGCTCGGTTCATATGAGAAGATTCATATATCCAGGTATCCCTATAATCATTTAATCTCAATAAATCAACATGTCGTAGATCCTGTTTTATACATATGCTCTTATGTTTTTGCTTCCGCACTAAAGTAAGATTATGGTTTTAATCGTTAGTTTGAGCATATACGATGAATTATAAATTAATTCCAACAATAATATGTTGAAGATTACAAGTAAATATATAATAAAAACTAATGAATTCTAAACTAAAATGCTCAATAACATAGCTCAGTATTTTATTATCTAATACTTATCCTCAAACTCATGATGCATCAACAAGAAGTATTATGAGTTTATCAAACATAAAACAAAAAACATTACATAAAAATATAAACTCCAAACACTACCCTCAAGTTAAAGTTTACTAAGCATTAAACTTATTACAAAATTAACCCTGTAAAATAAACTAAACCAAGTAACCAACTAATAGTATTGCCAATGAACAGAAGCAATAAAAAATGAAGCAACAGCCGAAGCGAAGAACCGTCAAAAGAGAGTGTCAAAGCCAAACCAATCTTATCAAATCAAACTCAACCAAACCAAATAAATTGCGAACATATATTCATCAGATAGATTCAGATTGTGAGCTTTCGCTCACTTACTTGAAGATAATGAATTCATGGGAACTAAAGAAACTCTATAATGCACACATGTACGTGACTAGTGAGCGTTTGTGTACACATATGTTTACTGGTTTGGTTGCGTGATTAGAATCTTGAAATTTTTGTTAACAAATAATGAAAAAGATGTATTAATTAAAATAAAGGAAAAATAAAGGAAAATGTTGTTTACTAAGTTTGTTTTCACCATTAATATCTTATCCACTAGACCGCTTAATTTGGTTTGAGGGTAAATTTTGGCTGTTGGAATATTTTATATATTCTCATAATATTATGCAGACAAATATTTTTGTTAATTATATTAGTATTTATCAATTAGGAGCCTTATACCGTGTAGATGTTGATGTTTGTTTTAGATCACTTTCTCTCTTTATCGCATATCTAGAGAGAGCTATCATGAAAGCTTTATCCATGTATTTCTAATAACTAATTATTAATATATATCTTGATAAATCAAACATGTCGTAGATCGTATAATTATTAATTATATAATGTTCCATTGTTTATTTGGCTTCCGTACTAAAATAAGATTAAAGTTATAATCTTTGTTATTGAGCATGTGTTATATAATTAATTAGTAAATTAATTCCAACATTGACATCAAGTGGTTTCGATCATATCTCAATCGCAATTGCGGGAATTAAACCTCGATCCTCTCTCCTTAGTCTAGTGTCAATCATCACTAAACTGATTAATAATTAATTATTGTCATTGTCTTTACTATATACAGTACATTGTTTTACAGATTCCAATGATTTGCAATTGGTACTCATACTTGATTGAATGTAGTTAGCGAGTGACGTTCAATCAAAATTTGATAGTTTAGATTTTAATATCAGAATTTTTATATTTTAAAATAGGATTAATAGGTCTTTACCCCCTGTAAAGTAGGCGAGTTTTGTTTTACCCTCCTGTAATTTTTTTTTTTTAGATTACCCCCTGCAAAATTTATTTTTTTTATTTACCCCCTTCAATGCACTTTTTAAATCGGTTATTTTGTTCAACCGATTTAAAAAGTGTTGTTTTTAAATCGGTTATTCTGTTTTTTTTGCCTACCACGTCAGCAATAGGGGGGTAAGTCAAAAAAATAAATTTTACAGGGGGTAATCTCAAAAAAAAATATTACAGGGAGATAACACAAAACTCGCCTACTTTATAGGGGGTAAAAATCTATTAACCCTTTAAAATATTAAAATTGTATTAAAATCTCAATAATGTAATTTTGATAGAATAACTATGGAAAATGACTCCACTCAATCTATTTCCATGTTTTATTTGTCAACCATATCCTAGTCATCATCGACAAGTGTGAGAAAGTAAATCCAAAATCCAAATCACAGATAATCGAATAGCTAATATGAATACCCTCTTTAATTATCAGATCAGTGAGTGTGATGATTGTCACAAGATATTAGTAATATATACTAGTGACATAATAAATTGCCAACTGGTTCAAATAATTTATATGTGTGACGAAGAGAATCTGAATCCTCATAGTCGATAGCATTACTATATGGCAATATTGGCAAATAACTATTTCATTTTAATTAATCACTTTATTATTTTGGTGTACGGTGGTATTGTTTATACTTATACATATCTTGACTTATCATATTAGGAAATGGATATGAGAATGTCATATGTTATTAAATTTTAGGTAATGGATAAGAATATCATAGGTTAATTTATAAAAATGTGTCAGGTTAATACATTAAGAATTGTAATTGTATATAAAATTACACAAAAATAAAAGATAAGTAGATAATAAAATAAATAATTTATTTAAATGAAATGTTTTTCGGTGACATTCGTTAGTAGTTTTCTATTAATAATGATATAAGCTACAAGAAATTATTATCATGACAACCTAAGGACAAAATGTGGTATAATTAAAAAAAAATGGATTACCCTCAAAGAATATTAGTTTAACCATGCCCAATAAGAAATAGCTACATAAATAAATTTATAAGTGAAATAAAATGATTTATGTGTATTACTTGCAAATTTACATGGGACTCATTCTTGTTAGTTATTAATTGCTGAATAAAGTATCCACAATTTTTAACAATAATTATCTACATCATAATTTATTTCATACGTGTTGAGTTGAGATTCAAAATTTAGTTCATTACTATTGGCAATACAAAGTTTAGTTAAATGAAACATTGAGCATTCATCATGTATGAATAAAAAACATATCTATATTCAATAATACTATCTATTTTTAAGAAATAGTTATTCCTATCCCAAGTAGTATATTCCAGTAATCCATATTGACTTAGAAGAATCAAGAGCAGTATA